>OX235262.1:10598552-11053552 GCA_944472135.2 Trichobilharzia regenti
GCTTCTTGTGCAGATGCTTCGGCGATGTCTGGGCATTTAGTTAGTATACAATTGGTGGATGGTGACTAGAAATGGAATCTAGGATAACGCGCATTTCGTCCTATTTGGGACTCGTCATCCGGATGGACCTGTATTACGCAGTGAGTGGTGGATGATGTTCCCGCCGAGGCTCGAACACAGTGCCCATAGTTTCAAACAAGTGGTCTAGTGGATAACGCTTTAGCGTTTAAAACTATGTGCACTGGGTTCCAGCCTCAGTGGGAAAATCATCAGTCACTGAGAAATTCAGGTACATCCAGATAACGAGTCCCAAATAGGACGAAATGCGCACTCTGGCTGGATTCCACTGCTAGTCTTCATCCACCAATTAAATTTTGTAGGTAATATATGTGTGTGAGCACTGTATTATATTATTATTATTGTTTCTCTTAGTTCCTAGAGGAAGATAGGGCTTCAGCCACACGCTTACATTGCCTTCGGTTCTCTGACAACGTTCTCATTACCTGGCTCCATGTCTATCCACATGCTTTCATCTCCTCTTCGAATCCCAACTTTGTCCATGTCACCCTCACACTGACAACCAACCCGCCGCTTGGGTTCCACTCGAGTGATGGCCTACACTGCGTGTTATGTCATTTGATGGATTGTTTTTATAAAGTGTGGACAATCCATCTCCATTTCTTCCTGCATAATTTTTGCATGATTGGTTACTGCTGCGTTGGTTCGCTCATTGCCAGAGATCTCACAATATTGCTGATGTTTTCTGACCGGCCATCTGATCTTCACTAGTATTGAGCGAAGACAACTGTTAATGAAGGTCTGTAGTTTGTTTGAGATGCTCTTTATGACGCGCTGGCCATTTCTATGATGCGTATAGTGAGTAGCACTGACTGAGTTCACATTGGAGTTGAAAATCCGGATCTTATTTTTGATGGTGAGTGCTGTTGATCTATCTGCACACAGACTTGGAGACAGTAATGAAAGCTTGTCTTGCTTTCCCAATCCTCACTGCTTTGATATTCTCGTCAATTCTACCTGTAGTTGAAACGATGCTTTCCGGTTAGGGTAGGTGAAGGATGATATGTGTCCACATATATATATATATATATTTATGTGTGTGTGTGCATGTTGGTCTCTCTTTCTGTTTGCTCGCTTAGTCTGTGACCATTTCACTTGTGTGAACTTGTCTCCTTTATTAATGTGTATTCTCCTTATATTATTATTATATATAATATGAGTGTTTGTTGACAGTCCGTTGCTTAGTGACATATATCCATATTATATGTTTGGTTGTTGACATGTCTGCTATATTCGCTATGTATATTTGGATCGACACTCCATTATAATTAGCCATTCATGTTAAGACTGTCTAATGATTTGTTCCCACGCTTTGTCTGGAACATTCATATATATTTCGCATACACAATTTGTGTGAACTACTCTACTTTACTTACTTATCACTTTGGTGTGAGACCATTTATTTTCGTCTCCTTGTGTTTGGACAATAGAAGTATCATCGCAAACCTAGTGGTCTTCTGATTTCCGCCTTCTCGCGTCAGGGCTATTAGTTTCTCGACCAGTCCATAACCATAATTTAGCGACGAGTACATAACAAAGGAGGTTGTTTCTTTCAGGTTCCTCCCATTCATGCTGGCTGATTGTTGTCTGTTGTTGTTGTTGCTGTAGCTGTTGACCAGGAATCTTCATCACCTCTGTTTTATCTATGTTCACCTGTAGTCCTATGTTTGAAGCTTCTTCTGCCAGCTTGTTGCTTTTCACTTGCATATCTTCCAGTTTGTGAGAAATCAGACATATATCATCATTGGCGAAGTCCAGATCCTCCAAGTTCCTTTTTTGTGTGAGTCCATTTTATGCATGTTTTCTCGCTGCCCGTTGTCTGTCGCATTATCCAATCTACTGCAATCAGGAAAATCATTGGTGATAGTAGACAGCCTTGCCTCACTCCCGTCCTCACTTCGAAGGCTTCCGTGAGTTTCCCGTTGTGGATTACTTGTCATGCAGCATTGTCGTATAACTGTTGGCTGAGACGCATAATTGTCCATGGCACCCTAGAGTAGTAGCGAAGTAGTTGCCAAATCACCTATCGGTCCACGCTGTCGAGGGCCTTTTCAAAGTCGATGAAGTTGAGATAGAGAGGTGACTGCCGTTCCAAGCATTGTTCAGTGATGATCCACAGTGTGGTGATTTGATCAATACATGACTTGTTTCTCCAGAATCCAGCTTGTTCCGGTTGAAATTTTCATCCAGGTTGGCGTGTTTGATTCTCTCCAGGATGATGCGGCTTAGTATTTTGCTTGGGATGGACAGGAGCATATTTCTCCACCTATCCATGAATATATAATTTTATATATTCATGTATAGGGGGGGGGGAACTTAGCGACTGAAACGTTCAACGTCACCCCAAAAGTATGTTGGAGGTAGGCAGATGAAACACTCACCATACTTAGAACACAGTATATAAACACATTTTTCTAACGCATCAACTCAAAGATGAAGACAATTCAATTTACTTATGAATTGGAAAGTTAGGAACTCACTAGTGTGTTTACAGGAAACCCAAACATTCAAACCTATATGTGGATTCCCGTTGATCCCACCTTATCTGTGTCATTAAAAATACAATGGGTGAAATGTTTTTGAGCAAATACGGTAGAAAAACTAAGTAGTACCAAGGACAATCTAAAACAGGAAGTGAGGCATATAAGAGAAGCTATGAAACTTAATAATTGCCCTGATAAATTAGTCAGAAAATATGTAGGAGAATGTAAAAATATAATTATATAATAACGACACTGAAATCTACAAACTCAATTGGAAATAAGCTTTGTCTGTTAAAGGATCCTGTGGAGCCCACACATTAAAGAAAACAGTTTAGTTTATCTAATGTCCCGCCAACAATGATTGTCAGATCAAGTACATAGGTCAAAATGGTAGAACAGGGTCAGTCGGACTAGCGGAACAGTACAAAAACGTACCAAAATGTAGATTAGTTGATCCCAACAAGATAAAAAATCTGAAGAATATTTCAGCCGTAAACAACACTACACGCAATCACACACAACCACACAATTGGATGGATGAGATAAAATGACAGTTGTAAAATGTAATATAACAGGGTTCATCGGGGAGAGTTTAATGACAGAAGCTTTATTTATCGAAACAACTGAAACTATGGGTAATAGAAATGATTCAACATCTGTCCAGTTGGACATCCGGAAAATTCTACTACCTCTTTGACGAAGAATAAGAAGGAATAAAGAAAACTATAAAGTTGTGCGGTTATAATTCAGGATATGATTATGAACAATAATGAACTGTGAATAAAGGCATTTAGAAGACAATTTTCACGAGATGAAATCGTCATTTCGTAGTTTCTTTACAACCGCTTTACAACTAACATGGTCAGTTTACAATTATAAGTTAAATGAATGACAATTACTCACTTATATAAAAAAAAGTGCATACTAATGACCAATCATATATTTAAATAGGTCAAGTAGTTCATGGTAGACTTAGGTTGAGGTTTAATATTAGTAAAACGTTTGAGCATTGTGGATTAGATCAAATAAAGTATAATCATTGAATTGAATTTTTGATTTTCCCGTCGATTGATTGAACCGAAGTGCTCGGTCTCAGGTTGACATGTCGGCTTCTTGTGCACATGCTTCGACGATGTCTGGGCATGTCAACCTGAGAGCGAGCACTTCGGTCCAATCAATCGACGGGAAAATCAAAAATTCAATTCAATAATTAATATGACCCGCTGCATAAGAGTTGGCTCTGGATTCCACTGCTAGCCACCATCCACCAATTGTAAAGTATAATCATATTTCAATAATTTACACACAAACTATTGAAATATAATTATGCTTTATTTGGTTGAGGTCTATTGATTTTTGTACACATAGTTTAGGCTACATGTGATTAATCCCTGAAGTGCTTCCATCACCTTCAATAATGTTGAATTAGAGTTATGTGAAGTAATTGTGAAAGAGTCATTAATATTGATTTTGTGACCTGACATTAATAAGTGCTTTGCAATGGATGGTGGTGGATTTCTATTCAGATTAATTGTATTAGGATTTTCTATACATTTCAATAACCATTTGGGAACATGTTCTTTTCGTCGACATTGGAGCATTCACAACTGCAGGTGAACTTGTAGATACAATTTGAAGTAGATTCCACAGAATTTCGTCCTTTAATCGTAGGTAGGTACAGGGATCGAAAATGTTCGGCATGTGAGGGAAAGAGATGCGGCGTAAGATGTGCGTTTGATGGCTGATCGAAGTCTTTGAGCTGTTAACTGCATAATCTGGTCGCCCTTGAATCGGAGGTTAATGAAGATAGCTTTCTTTGGTACAGAAGCTGTCAATTCAAGATGTGGTTTTTCTTTACTGTGACAAGTGATAAAGCTCTCCGGATAACCATTAGCTAATAAAACTGAATGTACCTGTCGAAGCTTATCCATCAGTGTGTCACTCGTGCATATTTTTCGGGCCCTTGAGAACAAACATTTCACTAGGGAACGTTTATACTGGATAGGAACAAAACTGGTAAAATGAAGATATTGTCCAGTCCATGTTTGTTTACGAAAAATAGATCGCTGATTTGTACTATCATCTCTCCTGGTTATTGTAATATCGAGGAAACCGAGCTTGTTATTCGATTCGAGTTCGGAAGTCACTCGGATATTTGGATGAATATATTTAAATAGGGTAATAAAGTTTTCAACAGATTTACTATTATTACCAATAATGAGTGTATCATCCACAAAACGTTTATGCAGTATAAATTCTCTAAGCATACCTTGCATTTCGACATGAATATATCTGCTAACAGGGGCTCAAGAGGGCTCCGCGTCACAACACCATCGATTTGTTTGTATGCCTTTTCTTGGAAGGTGAATCTGATATTTTCTGTACATATTAAGATGATGTCTCTGATGTAAGTGACAGGAACTGGTAAATGTATCTCATTGCTTATGATGTATTCACAAATGAAATCAACAATTTCATGAAGAGGAACATTGGTCGATAAAGATTCTATGTCAACTGAGCACATAACCTCCTTTTTCTTAATGTTCAAGGTGTCTAGCATATTGGTCAAATCAAATGAATTTTTTACTGGGTGCAGAACTTCACTGATTAAATCCACTTGTTTAGTTGAAGGCTAGCGGTCAAGCATCACAGCTATTTGGTACACTTTCGTGTTATGTTCGTTGTTTCGTTCGTGCTAAATTCCTTAACTAGGTAAGAGGTCATTCTCGCACTAAGATTTTGATCCCAAAATATATATTTCGTGTTTTGGAAGATCAATTTTGTGTTTTAGTTTGTCTTTGATATACTCAGAACAAATAATGTGCAGGAGTTACGGGTATAAGAACTTGCGCTGGTATACATTGTACTCTGTGTAAACGACACTTCTTCATCTCTAAAAGGTGCTTATATATGTAAAAATACAGTTTATTAGTAAATCTATCAGTCGTAAGGTCACTTTTTCATGATTGGTTGTTCAAGACCATTTGGAAAGTATTTGCTGGTGAATGTTATAGTTGAACTTCATACTTCCTTGATGCTCACCAATATGTTGTGTTAGAAGCTATCAAAAAACTGACAGCAGTTTGAAAATCACCTATGCTATCGTGAGAATTGATCAGCTTGATTCAACAGCTGGCTATATAACAATGCCAAGTGTCAGGTGATCCACAACACAAACACAGCAAGGCGTTCGAAGTGAATACCGAAGTAAGAGAAGTCTAGTTGCTTATTATCACACTATGATGATATTCTTAATTGAGGTGGATTGGATTATGCGTCAGACTTTGAGTTGTGAATGAGAAGATAGGAATACGTTGGACCGACAAGAAGAAAAATCGGTTTTCGCGTGTGGATCTCAGTTATGTTTAATGTAACACACACACAAACTCGAAGACTTGCAGGAGGAAACAAACAAACAAACAAACTAGCTGAAGAGGCAGGCAGTAAAGACAGGAGTCTAGGTGAACACAGATAGTGTGGAGACGGAGGTGATGAAGATAACTAACCAACCAGCCAAACAAACAACAGCAAAAACAACTAACATCAGTCACCACCAGTGGGAGAAATTTAACAGAGGTTACCTCCTTTACTTATCCGGTTAGAAGGCATGGTTTCAACCACATACACGTAGCACGGATAAAGATGTCAAAGCCATCCAGTCAGAATCGGAAAGGCAAGGTAGGATACGGCTTCATCAACCTGAAACCAGTTTGGAAATTTTCTACACTGCACTCAGTCAACATAAAGAACAAGATTCTAATTTCCAACACTAAAGTGAAGTCAGTCAATCAGTTCTTCTATACGTGTCAAAAACATGGCCAGGATGTCAAAAAAGGATTTTCAACAAGTAGTTGCAGAATTTCATCAACAACTGCCAGCTTCTTCATACAGAAGATCAAATGGCTAGTTGGCCAGAAAGAATCAGTAACAAGAAACTCTGGTTGGCAACAAACCAACCAAGATCCTACTGCTCAACAGACGTTCAGGAGAAAATGGTGATGGGCAAACATTGAGGAAACCGTCGAATGACATTGCGCTCAGTGTTGGCCTTTGCTCGAGTGGAGTCCCAATGGACAGTGACGAGTGGGTCGTCGGTGCGAAGGTGATGTAGGGGTCGTGTGGCGCGGAAGAGGTGAGAGATTATGAGCAATGGTGTGGCGATCCAACTGAAGAGGACAGTAGAGAGTATAACAAAGTGGAGATATATTGTTGAAGCCCTTGGTTCCACTGAAAGAAAAGGCCTTCGACAGCGTCGATCGAGAGGTCATTTGGAAACTACTTCGCTACTACGGGGTCCCATCGACAATTATACACTTCATCCAACAGTTATACGACAATGCTGCATGACAAGTAATCCACAACGGGAAACTCACGGAAGCCTTCGAAGTGAGGACGGGAGTGAGGCAAGGCTGTCTACTATCACCAATGATTTTCCTGATTGCAGTAGATTGGATAATGTGACAAACAGCGGTCAGCGAGAAAACACGCATAAAATGGACTCACACAAAAAGGGAACTTGGAGGATCTGGACTTCGCCAATGATGATATATGTCTGATTTCCCACAAACTGGAAGATATGCGAGTGAAAAGCAACAAGTTGTCAGATGGAGCATCAAAGATAGGACTCCAAGTAAATATAGAGGAAACAAAGGTGATGAAGATTCCTGGTCAACAGCTACAGCAACAACAACAACAGACAACAATCAGTCAGCATGAATGGGAGGGACCTGAAAGAAACAACCTCCTTCACCTACCCTAACTAGGAAGCATCGTTTCAACTACAGGTAGAACTGACGAGAATATCAGAGCAGTGAGGATCGGGAAAGCAAGACAAGTTTTCATTACTGTCTCCAAGTCTGTGTGCAGATAGATCAACAGCACTCTCCATCAAAAATAAGATCCGGATTTTCAACTCCAATGTGAACTCAGTCAGTGCTACTCACTATACGGATCAGAGACTTGGCTAGCCCGTCATAAAGAGCATCTCATACAAACTACAGATCTTCATTAACAGTTGTCTTCGCTCAATACTTCACTCAAGATCAGATGGCTGGCCAGAAAAGATCAGCAACAGGGTGGGATCTCTGGCAATGAGCGAACCAACCCAGCAGGAACCGATTGTGAAACAAACAGGCAGGAAGAAATGGAGATGGATTGACTGGCCATACTCTGAGGAAACCATCAAGTGAGTGACATCACTAGACAAGCCGTTGCTCGAGTGGAACCTGAAAGGGAATCGGCGAGTTGGTCTTCAGTTTGAGGGTGACTTGGAAGAGGTCATGTGAAGAGGAGATGAAAGCGTGTAGACAGACTTGGAGCGGGGTGAAAACGTTGGCAGAAAAGCGGACGCAATGGAGACGCTTGGTTGAAGCCCTATGTTCTTCTAGTAACTATAGGATATAATTATAATAAATAAATATGCATTTTACATATCATCATTTCATATAATTGATTGTCCTGGATGTCAATAAATTTCATGAGATTTGATCTCAAATTTTCTATTATGAGAAAGTAAAATATAATTTGCCTAAAGTACTAATGATTATAAGAGATTATCATTTCCATTTCAGAGGATTTCAAACAACTGACTGATTTCGAGACCGCCTTCAATAAAAAATTGGCTATAAGCTTGAGGGGAACTGTTTCACTCCCATCCAGGAAGAAGAGTACTGGGTACTAGTCCCAATCGGAACACCATCACTTGCCAAGGACTGCAGCTATATCCAGAGGATGGTCCCAAGTAGGATGAAATACGTGTCCTGGACTGCATTTGACGTATAACTCCAATTCTCAGGTAGTGGTTTTGTAGGGATTTTTTTTGATTGCATGGAGGATTTCATCATGATCTGACATCAGTTAGAAAACCACTGGAAAACTACCTGGGGGTACTGGACAACTGTTTCGTCTAGTATGAGACTCTTCATCGGTACGCACCCACCGGGGTTTGAATCCAGTATAGCTCCAATGTTAATCCTAAGATATAATCGAAGAGTCCACAAGAGGAGCTAACATGTCAAAAGAGGCTGAACATTTCGGTTCAAAAAATCAATGGGGAAAACAAAAAATTGACTTAATCAATATAAGACTTTCCACTAGGCTGTCATTTTCACCATACCTTATAATTCATTATCAACTATCTAGTCATTATTGGTGAAATTCGGGGTGACCTTCCGAAGCACTTGTAACTAGTGATATCCATTTGAGCGAGAAATAAACACAGTTACTTCTTGATTGATAACATTCAATACTAGTTCTGTTATAATGTCAGTCGGTAGGAGTTACAGTGTGACATGAATGTTTGAAAACTGGCATATCACCCTCAAAAGATGACAGTCTTTAACTCGCCATGTGTTTGCATGATTAGTTCACAATGTAAAAGTACACATAGCAGAGTGAAACAGACATTTCTCGTCGCTTGATTTCAAAAATCACTTCCACTGATATCATCATTATTTGCGACAATCTAAGATTGTTTCTAAACAATGAGTCATACTACTCACAAGTAACTATGTAGTAACACTATAATTTACGTGGAGCTGTCTATTCTTGTATGAAGATGATTTCGTCGATAAAGAAAATTTTCTTCCCTGAATCTGTCTTTTATTTTCTTCATGAACTAGAATTAAAAGAAAATTATTTTCTGCTAAGCTTTCTGCTTTCACTCTCATTTTAAGCTTGAATACTATGTAGGCTAAAACATTAAATTCTCTATTCTGTGGTCGTTCTTTGAAACATTATGAACCATTTTTGGGTCGACATTGGCTTTGGCCTATTGACTGACTAACTGACAGACACTCTATGTAACACACAAAACAAAAGAGTAGAAAGTATAAAAATGCTAAATAGAGATAATAAATACAAATATGATGCAAAAAGAATAGTAATGTCGAAGAATAATATAGTTTCATTTGGTATTAAGAAGACAATTGCAGCGAAGAAAATTTTCTTTTCACGAAGGCATCGTCAACTAGGCTGTACATTCGTGTATTTATATCAAATGGATGGGAAAGTTCCAGAATAATTTCCGGTTAAGGGTCAAATGAATAAAAATTACAATTAGGAATTAGAATGCCATAATAAACAGGGGGATGGATAAAACTCAAACAAAGTAGCATCATAATAACTAAGAAGATTGACATTGTGCAGCTGGGGTTCAGAAATTGACACATTGTGTAATTGGGGGTTAGAAATGTAGAAATAACAAAATAGACAGGATGTTTGGATTAAAAAAAGTAATGTGATGAATAATTGTTTATGCAATCAGGGATTAAATGTGTAGAAATAGTAAAATGACAAAATAAACACGAAGTTCGAATATGGAAATATGGTAGTGTAAACAGGGATTGAGAAAAACTTTAAAAAAATAACATGAATAAACAGGAAGTTTAGATAAGAAAGGCGATGGGATGGTCATTACCAAAAAATTACCTGTTTATGATGGCTGCCATGGTAGGGACATGGGTTGAACGTATTTCCTTTGTATACAATGCGTGGGTTTGAGCTTTTGTATAGCCAGCGCCTCGGCTATGCCCAGATGTCTTGATTTCACTCCCTTTGATAGGTTTGATTGAATCTTGTATATTACTTTGAAGGATTTTTCGAAAGGCGCTGAAAGTCCTGAATTGACCAGATGTTCTGTTACTGAACTCTATACACGCTTTTGGTCTCTTTTTCTTCGCTGCAACTGTCTTCTTAATAACTCCTATGACCCAATGTGTATATTCCGTCATTTGGTATTATAAGTCACAAGGAGTCCATGAATCTGAACCAGCCATTGAGAACGAGAATTTTGAGTCATATCACCAACTGTCTCTAGCCGTCATTACTTTTTACCGTCCCAAGGACCCCAACCAGAAAGCCAGTCTACACCTCCCTACTTAGTTGGTTTAAACTAACTGTTTTGGATTTCATTGACTGATGCCGTCATGTTTGGGTGATTATATATGGCATATCCCCTATTTGAATGGGCGCCTCCAGATTTACCTTGACGGTATTTGCGCGGTTTAGTTGATTCAAGTTGGGGCTAGTTATTCAGGCAAACGCAGTTGACGTGATTTTGTTGCTCATTTTGCTCTTGTTGGATGAATTTATATTAAAAAATTGTTGTTCGATATTGTTCTTGAGCATTTACTGATTGCTTGTGTGACAGAACGCTTAAATACGTGGTTCATGCAATGATTATTTATAAGATTTGATAGTGTGAAATATTCCCATATTATGAATTAAAAGTCAATCTGAACGAAGAAAGAAAACCCTTTACTCTGCACGTCTGTGTCTATCCTTCAGTAGCCGTCCAATGTTCACCCAGCAACTCAAAGATGTCTTACCTAACCTTAACTCTTCTTCAAGCATATACCATTTCAACTGTTCCTGTGGTTCAAGTTATATAGGGCGCACGATTACGCAGGTTCGTCTACGGGTTCGAGAACCATTACCAGCTTGGTTCAGCAGGGGGGAAATTAAGTGCAAAAAAAGCTCGATCCTGTCACACTTGGTCGATACTGGACATCGCATCGATGTCAATACAGCTTTCAGGGTTATATACCGAATTCCGAAGTCGTTATCACGTACAGTTCGCTTACATCTCCTACACATACCTGAAGCTGTTGCAATAATATCGACTAAAACGGAACTTTGTATCCAAAATGAACACGTCCAGACGCTGTTCCTACCGTGGCCAAACTTGGATTGATGATTTTTCTTCTCACCAAGAGTGCTCCTTCCCCTTAACCCGCTTGGTTCTTTTTACTCCTTTGCTTATTATTATTATTGGTCATAATTTATGCCCTTCATGCAAACATTCTCTCAATACCATCGAATCTTCCATTTATACTATCCGGACTTATTATTAGTAGTGATATTATCTGTTTTCTTAATATATGCCTCCACGTGTTTCATTTAACATATTCGTTATCTCATTATGAACCTCTCATTGCAGTCTTACTATCTCCTGTTTAACTCAGACCACTTTGTACTAGCCACTCACCTGACACCTTTTATAACCTTGAACTGATTTGTCAATTTTCCTACCCCACACTCTACAATTCTATTATGATTGATCACCACCATTGTTTCCCGTTTTACAATATTTTCTAATCGATTTCAGCCCAGCACGTTTGTCACACAAATATGACAAATATTTATTTTGACACACCATAACTAATCTGTTATTCTACGTTAAAAATGTATCCGCCGCATAACTGGTCTTTATTGTAACGGTCACAAATATTATATTTTATAATTGTAAGAACCTGAAGAGAAATTATTGAAAAGAATATTCTTCGTTCAGATTGACTTCTAATGATTATTTAGCATACCGAGTAAGCTTCGCGTACATTTCGACGAGTGTCATTCGATAAATTTCTTTGCAGCTTGGTGGAAGCCTGTACTCGATCGTAAATTTTCCTATCAGCTATTGTGCAGTACCTATTACTGTTGCAGGAACCGAAGAATATGGTTGATATCGAATTCGTGCATCGTTTCGCACTTTTGTGTGGTGTTTTGATCGCTAAAAGTCAGTGGAATGCATAGGTACAAGCGAAAATTAGTGTTCACAACTGAGCAGAAACTGAAATGTTTTACGATCACTTATAACATTCACTGTTTCCTGCCAAAATTTTTAACCGAGTTAAATGCACAGTGCAACATTTTAGTAATTTGGTGGATTTGAATACCATCCTCTTGATCAGGTACGTAAAGACATCTGAAGTGCACGTCATTTTGTCCCATTATTGGGTTTGGTTTCATCAACTTTCGATTTTTGTTGTTGTCCTGATTCCATATTATTTGCGTTTGTTCGAAGTCAATCCGCAAAATTGATTTGGAATCGTGCAGAAGTAGTGTCCGACATCTCTTAAAGTTATGGACATAATGCTTAGAAGCGGTTGCTATATCCATTTGTAACAACAGAAGACAAGGGCCAGGCAACAGATTGTTTATTAAGGAAATCAACACGTATTTTATATATATTTCATGTACATTATTGTAGCTTATTCAAGCAGACAAACATAGTCTTCTGATTGGTTGTTTCTTGCTCAAGGTTATTCTGTACTGCTTGTGACTGGTTTCTCAGAAAGTTAAGCCATATATCTGCGAATCGTATTTGCCCACGTTAAGTCTGGTGTGATTGGTTGTTGAATCAGTCTTGTTCATATTTTCTCACGGCCAATATTAGCGACCTAGACACTGACGTAAATTAATGTCTGCCAATTGGCTAGCAGCCTGCTCTCACCACACATTTAGGGAGGAATCATCGATGTCTGCAAGTAAGGGCTACGCATCATATTCCTAAATGCCTCCAGAAGCGAACAGAATTTTCTGAAGCTATTACTAGTGAGAACAGGAGACCTAGCTCCTCTATTGCGAAACATCTTATAGAGATAGGACATAAAATTGACGTTTGCACATTTTTTAAACCTATCTGTAAAAAGTGTTTGGATTGTATCCTAAAGTTTGTGGAAGCCCGAGTGTGATTAGGAAGTTTAAACCAGCTTTGTGAGTTCCAAAACTATTCGTCATCACACGAAACCTTCTTTGTTAAACTTCGTTTTAATACCAGTCAGGGTAGATGCATTAATACCTCTGTTATTTGGTTTAGTGGTCTTCATTGTTATTTTGACCTTCAATATATGATTTTAATTCCACCTAAATTTATTTTCTAACCTCTTAACTGTCTTAATTTCATATGCATTCTTATGACAAGTCCATGCGTGACTAGACTGTCCAAAATGTGTTGCGCAAAAACAACATTACACAATTCAGACAAATTACGTCTTCTTATTACTTTGTCTAAATATCCACTTGTGTCAAAAATAGTGACTTATGTAATCACACATTGATATAAACTTCCATTAATTCTTATTGTGCTAATTCGTTATATTAACAGTTATATTCATGTATACATCCTGTTGTTATGTACTGCTGCTGAGTGGTTAATAGTCCTGATGCGGAAAGAGGGAAATCAGAAGACCACCTCGTTCAAGATGTTACTTGTATTTTCCAAACAAGGAAAATAATGACTGTCACACAAGTGTGTGAGTGAATGGGTACGTAGTGTACGAAGTGTGTGAACAAGTCTACAATACAAAAGTATGCATGAAAATGACCAATATACATGAACCAATAGATAGACAGTCTTACCATGATTGGTAGTAATGTCATGTGACAACAAGGTCATACATTGTTTATTTAGTTAATGGACAGACAAAAGCATATTGTCAGTTATAATGGAATATCGATCCATATACACATAGCAAAATATAACAGACTGTCAAAACAAGGTAGAAATTATGTGACTACATATCACCTGTGAACCCTTGTTTTCTTTTTTAGCTAATCTGCAGTTCCAGTAACCCCGTGGGATTCGTTGCTGAAAAAGTGGTTTCCAGTATCGTAGATTTTGTATGTTGTGTTGAATCACTAATAAATGTATTCTCTATACTTCAAATAGATGTTCTACTTGTTAATAGTGACTACTACTACTAGAATGTTGTGAGCTACAGAGTTAGGGATGTTAGGGTCATGTGTTGTATTGAGTAGTGCGTTTAGAAGATACGTCTGCCCCTGAGGTATAGTGTCGTCAATAGCCAGTACATTCTAGTTCTCGTGATAAATCTGTTAGCAGTAATTATTATCAGTACCTATATTTTGTAAGGATGTTATATAAAGAAACATACTAATTCAGTAGTCAAAGGTTATAACTATCCGTTCATGCAAGGGAAAACTGATTAATCGAAAGTTGAAACATCACGTAAGTGATAAAGTTTATAGCCTCGTTTACATGCAAATAGTTAAGGTTATTTATTTAGAAATGGCGGTAACTTGTTGATGGTTTAAGGGATGTTTTGTTTGATAGGAAATAGGTGGGATATTGTAACTGAAAAATAGTATAACTGGATAAGCAACATTAACTGGCCAGTATACACATATTTTGAAGTAAAACACGATCGGGCAAAGTATTTTGAAGACAGGAGTAGAGCAGTCTTCTGAAACTATTAATTTAGTGAGTAACTAAATTTGTCTTTGAATTAAGACTGAAAGTAAACGGCATATTGGAAGGCTAAATGATTATCATTATTCAGTTTCGTTAGAATAAGTATCCGAGTACTATTTCACTCATCATTCTGTCTTTTGAATAGCTTAGTAACATGGCGTTTACTTTCGGATCCAAATTACTAAGTAAAGGTTAATTTCCCTAAGGGTTTCTTGATACAAAGATTAACTTGTCGCCAAAGTATGTAAATATGTTCATATCTGGAAAATATTAAGGTTTGGAGTTGTTTTTTCTGCTAACACAGCACCAGGTGACTCACCAATTAGTCGCATCGTAAAACTAGATCTGTCAAAGACAGCCCTCTCCTGACTTCTAGATATCGTGAAGGAAGAACTATATCCATAGGTTAATAGGATTAGACGCATGATGTAGATTCGAAACTAGGTAACTACGTTTCGCATCTACAGAAACACCACGTTACAATCTATTCCTTTAATCGTGTCAATCAATGTGACAACAGTTAAGATTAGAGAAGGAACACCACTGGTTTTCACAAAATCCATTTGTGTTCCTTAATATAATGTACATTCCGTAATTATAGGCAAACTAGGAAATGCACCAAGTTAGGACATATATACGAACAATAATTGAGCGTAAAGCGAAGGGTCGATTTAAAGGAATGCCTGCCCGATATGCCCCAGAGTTCAGGTGAAGTAACACATGCCTACATCTGAAGGTGAGTGTGTAAGGCATTTCATTTCGCCAGTCTTTCGTCTAAATGACTCAATGGGACGCCTCCATATTTAACAAATGCTCAGTCCATGAATTCCACTTGTATCTGTAAAACACAAAGTATACCCTTCTCGGGTATGGTGCTGTGTTACACTAGATTCCCTCAGTTTACAAGTAAATCGCACTTAATATCATTATTACCGGTTTTAGTTGAAGAAGTAATTCGACTGTGTCACAGATGCTTTCGGCTAGATTCCTCAGTACCAAGTATTTCTTCCTATGAGAGTGCATTGAAGAAATCTTTCAGGGAGATATTGCAGCTTCGCCGAAAATTGAATAGAAGGATTTCACTTATACAAGATGTATGCGGTAAAGAATAGACTATTAACTCACTGCGCTCAGCCCTACATTACCCCGTAAAATTTTCTCGTTTGGAAATGAAACATGTACACATATTGTGTCAGTAACTTCAGATAAACATTAATATCTAAATTTCATACGCCTTCTGTCTCGCTACTCCATATAATAATAGTTTGATGCAGTAAAAAGTATTTCATGGACTGAGAGTAGCACTTGGTAATCAGCAGAGGTATGGGTGCGGTGAGAGCAGCCTGCTAGCCGACTGGTTGACATTAATCTATGTCAATGTCTACGTTACTAATATGGGCCGTGAGAAAATATGAACAAAGCTGTTTCAACAACCAGTCACAGCAAACTTAAACGTGGGCAAATATAATTCGCAGATAGATGGCTCTACTTTTCGAGGAACTCGAAAACAACCAATCAGAAGACTGCGTTTGTCTACGTGACTAGGCTATAATGATGTATGTGAAATTTATATAAATACGTGTTGATTTTCGTAATAAAACGATCTGTTGCCTGGCCCTTGTCTTCTGTTGTTACATGGGCACATTGTGAAATTATTTTAGAGAAATAATGTGACGAGGTTAGCTTTTTTCTAATACATACGCAACTATCAACGCAATGAAAAGATAATGACGAATTGTTATCACAAGGATTGTAATTAATTAATTACTAATTATTAATTAATAATAACAGCTTTATTCCAAACAGTATTTGTGGTACAGGTATGGAATTTTCAGCGTGCATTACAATATATTGCATCTAAATACCTCATAAATTTTATAAGATTTTAAAATCAAATAAATAAATACAAACCAACGCTAAAAAATAAAAGATAAATAAAAACACAGCGTAGCGTTTACATTTCAAACAATGCACCACAGGATATGAAATATAAAGTTGATGTGTGATAGAAGATGAGAACAACAATGTAATAGTAACGAGGAAAGGAAAACAAAAACTATTGGGATTATTTGTTAGAGTGCCGCAGTAAGTTGATCATGTCATACCTAACGGATTTCTCATCATATAACAGCTGTGCCAGATATGGTATTGTGGAGGTTTTGTACTTGGTAGTCCTAGCATATAGCCTTCTATAGCTGCTTCTAGTTCTACCAGATGAAATGCAAGGAGACAGCTGCGTATAGAGAGGATTCTCGGGGTCCAACAATACTGTATTCGTTAGTTTCTTACATGACATAATATGTCTATCCACAATAATGTAAACCAGTTGGTTTAACGATATCCCACTTGCCCTACTAACGGCTTTTAGTGCCCTCCTCAGAAAAGCAAAGTCTTTCTTAAGTAGTCCAGGAAAGATTGTATTTACTATGGAGGGAATAGTAATCTCAAGGCTTCATACCAACAACTTTTTGGGAGGTGGATGTATTGAAAGACTGCTTGCAGGCACTATGTATGACGACATCCAGTAGAATGTCTACGAAGACTGACAACCTGCAATGAGGAAGACAAAAATGAAACAACTAGGAGACACATAACACATAAGATAAGTATTTTTGATATAAGTATAATTCTTGGGCACTGTGGTAGAGTATCACTCCATTATGGATACGATTTTATTTTGATAAATCTGTTGTAATTATTTGTAATCGTAGTATTAGTATTTCGAGATGACCGAATTACAAGAATTCAACCAAAACACAGAGAGGGCGGAATTCAGGAATTTGTATTTAGCGGAATTATAATGCAATTCATATAAGAAACATATTAACAATCAACAGTAAGTATTTAAACAATACAGAGATAGAAATTGTCAATCACCACATCCGCCACACGTCGAATATCTCCTTGCGTATTTATAACGATGTCTCGGTTTGCTTGCAAGTAGCTGCGACCTTCTAACTGATTCTGTGATATCATTTTCATCAGTATTATCTGGACTTATTTCTGAATTATCTACAAAATCAGGATTAGTAGCGGAATGATTAAAATAATAATTGGAACGACCTACTTCATTTATTGTCACTTTGTCCAGGTGTCTGTTATGAACTGAGTGATCTTTGATGTCTAATATCTTCACCACTCGATTTCCCATTTTTTGTAGTATGATTCCAACAGAAGGTCTATAGTCATTCCCTTTGTAATAATGTACATTGGAAGTCGTGGACATCAGATGCTTTTTGAGAATTCGAGATTTGAAAAGTTTTGCAGGACTTTCACGGGTACTTGTATGCTCTGCATTCAACAGACGCAGTCTATGCATATGCAGCAATTCCTCCATTTTAATCAGTTGCTCTCTCATCTCATTCAGTTTTTCTCGTGTTTTCGACAGTTCGCATTGTAACTCGGCTACCACATTTTTGAAAACAGTTGACGCTTGAGTTGCTGAACTTGTAGTGGAGGTTTTCATTGGATGAGATTGAGTATTTTGAAAAGTTGAAAGACACATTGACTCCATTTTACTAGACAGATTGGGAGAATTATAAGAATGCTGAGTAACATAAGTATTCGAACTTCTGCAAACAGTCTTGATGTGTCCAACTTTACCACATTTGTGACACTTAGCACCCCGAAAACGGCAAGTGCTTCGTAGATGTAACGTTCCACAGGATAAACACGGTTTAATGTTTTTGATCTCTCGCTGCATTCTGTTACTTGTGGACGACAGTTTGGATTGCTTTCCATGAACACTTGTATTTTCGACTTTGGACAACATGACATCAGATACTGACGTAGTGGGAGCAGAGTATTCACTGTTGACATCTTCATATGTAATACATAAATCTTTAGCAGTTTGAAAGGTACAAGAAGGAATCTGAATTAACTCTTTCTCTAACTTAGGAATATTGATTCCAGCAATAAGACGATCACGTAGTTGAGTATGCAGCTGATCTCCAAAGTTACACTTTGAAGCTTGTATTTGAAGTTGAAGAATAAAGTCTCTAATCTTCTGGTTGGGAGCACGAACCAGTTTATTGAATTGAGCCCTCTCTCGTGTCTCAAAAGTAGTTACATGAAAGTGATTTATCAGAAGTTCACGAATCTTGTCATATGGCAGAGAAATTGGTTTTTCTGGAAACGCCAGAGTCTTTACTAGGCTATATGCATCTAGCCCATCAGCAGTGATGAAATGTACTGGTATTTTGTCATCCCGAACGTTCTTTGAAATGCATCATGCATCGAAGCATTCAAGGTAATCAGCAATTTCCCGCGGAGAACCATTTATAGGGAATTTTCCAAGGTTATTTAGTTCCATCGCGACGCCAATTTGTTGTAATATTTTGTAATCGTAGTATTAGTATTTCGAGATGACCGAATTACAAGAATTCAACCAAAACACAGAGAGGGCGGAATTCAGGAATTTGTATTTAGCGGAATCATAATGCAATTCATATAAGAAACATATTAACAATCAACAGTAAGTATTTAAACAATACAGAGATAGAAACTGTCAATCACCACAAAATCACACAGTGTTGTACAGTGTTGAATATTACCTGGTGACGTTTAGAGAACAAATTATTGCTCATGACTATATCAAGTCACTCACACCACTTTTTGCTTCATTCATATACATGAGTATTTTAGTTAAACGTACTACAGGGAAAAGAAGTCACTCATCTCATTCACTTCTATTCACACTATTTCTTATGTCCGTATTACTGATTTTTGGTTTATATGTTTTCTGCTTCGGGGCACTTTATCTGGACAATTTAAGGAATTGGGAAATGCATAGAGTACTTAGGAAACGGCATAAATAATTGTTTAAGCTAATTAACATTGTAGTGAGTTGTAACACTATGCATCTACAGTGACAAAGCTGACTGGCTTAGTTTTAACATGGAACTCAGCACAGAAGTGCAGCAGTTGGTAATAAGCAAAACATATTTCATCAGATGTGTTTCGACTTTCGCATTTGGACTATGGGATAAAATAAACTAACTCATGAGATATACGGGGACAGAGTGTGAGAGTTATCTCGGGTAAGAGAAGAGTGGAAATTATTGTAAGGTAACTCTTTTTTTCGGTTAGACAAGAACCAAATGAAAAAGATACGATTATCATTTGTTGACATTTCCCTTATTTTTATCCACGTTTTAGCATTTCAATATACCTGGACTATAAACCATTCTGACAGGCTGACTTTCAACATAGAAGCTTGCACACAAGTGCAGCAGTTTAGGTTATCACATTCCATGTAGCAAACAAAGGTAAAGGAAAAAATAAATTAAATGGAGCTCCAATTTCTTTTTATTTCAGCTTGATTCCACACCGTATTTTTGGTACAAGTATGGGATTTTCAGCATGTGATATCGGTAACCCAAATTTTGCAGGCCAGCCATTTGATATCAGATGTGCGTCGGTAGCGAATCGAATCCCGGACCATTTGTCTGGTCGATGTGAGTCCTAACAGCTGTGCAACCAACCCAAACACATCTTGAACCTTAACATGTGCTGGCTACCGCTGTCCCTCGAGGAAAGCGATGGCTTGGTATGCCAGCACGTGTTATAGCCATCTCAAACTACTGAGCTTCCCTATCTTGAAGACTAACTTACCCTCCCCACCTAAACATTTATGCGTAGCCTCAAAAGCACTCGCCATATTATACTGCTTTATTCATGAGATAGGACACAAACACCTATCATCAAACACCGGCATTATCTTCATATTTTCCAGCATCAGGGGTTACTTCTTATAGTCTAGGTGGACAATATCATCAGCAAACTGTAAGTTGATGAGACCATTCCCCGATAAGTCTCTAAAGTCAATTACAGACTATGTAGTGAACCATTTATTACTCATCTTTGTAGTATACTTTCACCATGTAATTGGACTATGATTCGTTTATCACTCTAAATATTGCGTGTTCACAATTGATACTTTTCTACTCGATCAACTTTTGAATTTCGATTACTGCGAAAATGCACGTTTGTACATATTCTCAAGTGCCTTTTGATTTACGTTGTGGACGTCGAGCAAACACAATGTTAGGACACAATAGTAATCGCGAAAAAGTACTAGGATATACGTGTACGCGAGTTTCATCAAATATAGCACCACAACAAATTGGTGAGCCCGACATAGCTGGTCGACGTCATCATTTCAAAGTACACACATATTGGATTTATTCATGATTGCTATCTTATTAACTTTGATAACTGCATCACATTTGGATTTATTTATTTATATGTATATATATATATATATTCACTGACATTTTGTTGAAAATACTTTCGGTAAGCAGACCATTTTTGGACATTTTTGAACTTATCTATATTCTGTTCTGTTTGTGCTCACTATTTGTAATCTTTCTATCATATATAAATATATATATATATATATATATATATATATTGTTTTCTACACTTTTTGTAATGTTATTTAATACTGATAACGATACTTCAAGTAGAGGGTCTGTAGCTGCAGTTACCATATATCCATACCCCCTTTCAAACCTCATGACCCAAATATGTGGTTCACTCGCCTAGAGCACTACTTCCTAGCTAACCACGTTACTTCTCAAATTACAAAGTTTAGCTATGCAAGCTCCATCTTACCGGATGAAATAACAGAGCAAGCACGGGAAACGCTCATAAATCCAGATCCAGAAACTCCGTACGATGGTTTTAAGCAGAAGGCTATTAAGTTTCCTTCATTATCAGATCAGAGAGCTACTGATCAACTGCTCAGCAATGTTAGTCTTGGGGATAGAACACCTTCCCAACTCAGAAGCCATATGTGTTACATTTTAGGAGATCGGAAGGTAGACACCAGGTTTTTCTACCAATTGTGACTACGAAGGTTACCCCACAACATTCAGCAGGTATTAGCGTTTGACGACGAAGACATAGATATTGACAAGTTAGCAGAGATCGCTGACAGAATGTATGGACGGATCTCTTTACAAGTAACATCTGTAGTCAACAAATCGTCAGATGAACTCATAGAAGCCTTAGAACGTAAAATAGATGTTTTGACCGAGCAATTAATGACATTGAGGTTCAATAGACAACCAATTACATCATTCAGAAGACAGCGTCGTCGCTACCGCAGTGTATGTAAATATAGTTTACAGCAGCATATATGCTGGTATCATCGAAAATTTGGTGTACACGTGTAGTGGACATTTAACCTCTGAACTTTTGTTTAAACTCACTCACCCCACTTTCGGCACTTCTGGATTTTTTTTGGTCCGTGACTTTCCTGACGCACTTGGTTCGCTCCCTCGTTGTGCTTTCATACAGCGCACTCTTCGAGCCTACCTCCAGTCGAGTCAGCAGATAAGTTGTACAGTCACTTTATTTATTAAATCTGTTATTCAGTTACATTAAATACAACTCATACTAAGAATTCTTTCCAATTTTAGCCTTTAAACTTTGATTGCGTTAATCGGTACTTACACGTTAGGTAGAGTACTGGTAAATTTATAAGACGGTGAAGTTTTAGTAAGTGTGGTGATATCGAGGTCTATCTTAAGTCTAACCCCAACACTTACAAACTATCGATTTCAGGCATCTTCACCGATGTCGAGAGTATCTGCTTGATGGCAGCTACATCAGGTCAATTGTCCATGTACGACATTTTGCTAAAGAAATTTCCTCAACTCACACAGAGCGATTACTCAACGGCCTCTCTCAAACACAACATAACGCATCATACTGTAACTAAATGTCCACCTGTCGCAGCGGAGCCACGTCTTTTAGATCCAGCAAAAATGCAGATAGCAAAAGCGGAGTTCAACAGAATGTTGGATCTAGAAATAATACGACAGTCAAACAGTCCATGGTCATCACCACTTCACATGGTTCCAAAGAAGAACTCAACAGAGATACGACCATGTGGAGATTACCGAGCTTTAAATAAGCAGATGATAGCAGATAGATACCCAATTCCGTATATTCACGATTTTTTTCATAACACGGCAGGTGCTCAAATAATTTCCGAAATCGACCTCGTTCGTGCATAGTACCATATAACGGTCGAACCCAAGGACATCTCCAAAACTGCAGTAACCGCTTCTTTCGGCTTATTCGAGTTCGTCCGTCTGTCATTTGGTTTAACTAACGCAGCACAAACATTTCAGCGATTCATCGACTAGGTCCTGCACGGCCTCACATTCGCTTACGCCCATATCGATGACATACTGGTTGCAAGTAAATCAACTGAAGAGCACCAACATCATTTAGAAACACTCTTTAAAAGCTTGGTCGAATATGGAATTGTCATTAAACCAAGTAAATGTGAATTCGGTAAGAAAGCTATACAATTTTCGGGGCATCAGGTAGACAATCAAGGTATTCGACCGATAGCACAACAACTTCAAGTCATAAAAGAATACCCCATCCCAGATTCCTTCAAAAAGTTACGCAGATTCCTTGGTCTCGTCAATTTTTATCGCCGTTTCATTCCTCACTGCGCACAGCTGGCCCAACAATTGACAGATTTACTAAAAGGTCACGCAAAATCGCTGCACATGAATACTTTAGCAGTCGAAGCATTTGAAAAGCTGAAACATGCTTTAAGCTCAGAAACTTTACTGGTGCGTCGGGACATCAACGCTCCTATAGCTATTATGACAGATGGATCAGCAGATTTTAAATAAACACTTGACATAGATCGATTTTGGGAGAAGTTCAACAATGGCGTCCCAGGAGTGCGAACGCTTCAATGACCTTCAACGCAGGCTAGTCGTTGGCTAACGGCACCTATTATTATCATAGCTGAAATATCAACGCTATTCATCAAATAAGGAGCATGTTTCACCCAGATAACGCTTTTAATTACTGTTCGGACAATATGTCAATATCTCGTTAGGGTTAGGATAAGGGTTTAAGTTAAGTATTGGTTAGAGTTACGGTCATAATTGGGATTGGGGTTAGGTTTACGGCAGGATAAGGATTGTCATTAGGGTTAGGATTAAGGTTAGGGTTAGTGTTAAGTTTAGGGTTAGGGTCAGGATTAAGGTTAAAGTTACGAATATGTATAGATTTAGAGCTGATGTCATTTATTTTAATTTGTTTTCTTATCCACATTTTCCTGGTAAGTAGTCGTCAATCCTCTTACTGAAACCATAGTAATTCAACCAAGGGCTTTTGCAGAAGACTGCACAACAGGATGAGAGAGATGAACGATTCACAAAAACAGCTCATCTTCAGTCACCTCGGTGAATCTGTCTATAGAAACTAGTCCAAATTAGCAACTGATGCTCTTCATCATAACTGGGACGTATTTTTAAGTCATGTCAGAGGGAGATAATCCGTTTTATGTGTTTTCATGCATTTTCTTGTGAATATACGCCATTTTTCGTGCAGAAATTCCTCATTTTTATGATTGGCTGGCTAAAGGTCACTCGTGCGTTCGCATCTCTTGGGACACTATTGTTAAACTTTGCCCCAGGATAATAAATTTCTTTTACCTATGAGCCTGAGTTATGTCCATGAAATCGCAATATTACACCAGTTAAATCTTTCCCCGAAACCAAGGCCACTTGAAACCAATGGCCACACAGCGACAAGCGTCATTGCGGGGATATGCAATAAAGCCACTCTCATGTTTTGGTTTGACCACCACTGGTTCTTTCCCAACGTGATCTGTCTTATGTCAGTCAGCTAACATTACCCGTCGAAGAAGGCGATCGATGGCTAGGCATGCATGCGTAACACATGTCCTAACCATCCTATTGATTTCCACACCTCACCTAGCAGTCGACCGAAGTCTAACCTCAATATCGCTCACCTAATTACACTGATCACCTGACACGGGAGATAGAACACAGGCACTCCTGATCAAAGACAGCTTACCCTTTTATGTCCTCCACTCTCAGTGTCTAGGTGTCATTCACAAACTTAAAGGAGGATGGAGCGGACTGCTTAGTAGTACACACACCCCCTGGTCGGCAGCCAACCGCATATCACGTCTACATAGAGACAGACGGCGTAAACTGGCATATGTGAAACGAGTCGTCTGTATCCCTGTTAAGATTTCGTCAGCGATCAGCTACCCGTTGAAACTGGCCAATACATTTTCCCAAATAACTGAAGCGGTCAACACACTCAGTCACCACTTCACACCCTGTTTCCAAGCTAGGGATGAGTCAGTGTAGTCCAGTCCTGAAGCGTCATCTTATATTTTACGGGAACGAATCGTGTGTCAAAAATTCGCAGGCTACAGCTCAATCTGATTTATTGAAGATATGAAGAAGTTCTTCTGTCTTAAACGCGTTATACCACCATTGGTAACTGTGCTGTTCAGAAAGAGAAAACTATGTGAAACTGTACGATTTGTCTTTAAAAGTCCGTCCATAGACACTCGACTGTCTAAGTCAAGTCAAAATCTGATACAAAGCTGATGAACTCAATCGCAGCAAGTTAAATGGCCCACCGGTGTTTAAATCACTTCGATCTGACTAGCAAGTAATACCGGTTGATGTGTAGGGTGTTCATCTACTCATATCAGTCCATAACTAGCATAAAATTCCTGTGCTTTCGCGGTTACAAATGACTGTAAGAATATTTGTAACTCAAGAGGGGAAATACAATTTCTTTTCAGTCCTGCAGTTTTACCTGCTAAATAGAATTCTGACTTCACAGTCGTCTTTTGTATTTTTCACAGATAGAAACATTACATGAATGTTATTGTGAAAACTAGTTAATGGTTAGCCAGAGAAATATGTTTATAAAGTTTTGCTGCATTCTTTATTAGACTAATGAGATCTTAAAATGTTGCAAGTATGCATTTAGATCTACTGTGAAAAGTGTCACAAGTGAATTGTCTACATCTCAGTTTCAAATGGCAGCATCACTTGGTCACTTCCATCAAATTTCTTCGGCAGCTTTTTCACATACTTCATTCGAGGGTTGAACAATCGAGGTGCTCCCTGATGTAATCATCAATCATACTTTCCGGTACTTTTGATTCCACTGGGTAGTCGAGCTACTGGCCTATATTTAGTGGCAGTTTGCTTGTACCCACCCTTGAAAACCGGAAAATAGGTGACTTTTTCCACTTCCTTGGCAGTTTCTCTGAATCCATAGAGTACTGGAAGAAGTCGCATAAGGGCCCATTGAGAGCTTCAGTGCACTTTTTCAGAACTGATGGCCTCATGTCATCACAACCCGAGGACTTTCCAGATGTGAGTCTCTGTAGCTTCCCTGGTACTTTTGCCGGGTTTATTAGTACAGTAACCACTAGGTTTTCCTCGGGTGAAGTAGTAGTGTCGCCATTTTTGTCTGTACACGTAATACCCATACTGCTGTTTTACTATTTGTCAAAGGCTGAACCGAATATTTCAACCATCTCCAGGAGAGCTAGGTACTTGCTTTGGGCCTACCAAGTCTACCGCTCCTAGGCTGGTTTTCTCTCTGACATTAATCGGTACATAATTCGTCAGAAGACTTCCGCAACGTTAGCCCAAAATGACTTCCTGCCACTTCAGACTCTCACGTTGCACCTGTTTCTAAGTTCCAGGTATGCATCGTGGTCAATCTCGCTCTCAGATATTCGCCACGTAGACCAAGTCTCCCACTTTGCTCGCAGAATACGTTGCGTGCATCTCTTCAGCCATGAGGACCTTTTCTTCGCCTGCGTTGTGACTAAAGGGACGGAATCCGAGACTTCTGTGTGAATAATCTCCTTTACCGATTGCCAGTGTTCATTCACAGATAACTCAGTCCCTTCCGCGGGCCACTCTGCATCAGACAGAAGTTTCCACACTTCAGTATATTCCACCCTGTCATAGCGCAGACTAACTCGCCGTAAGCGCTCACGGAGATCAAGATCGAATCCTATGACCGCACGGTCACTACTTTCTACTGAGGTCAAAATCTAGACCTTTTCGACAAGTTGTTGGTCACTAGTTAAAATATAGTCTAGATTCGGTGACTTTCTACCAGGATCCCGCCTAGTGTAGTCCTCGACGTTCTCAGCCAGTGTTGTATTTCTAATGGTTTGCAGTAGATTTTGACCGAATTTTCCTCGAGCATACCCTAGGCGAGGTCCGGGGAAGGGACATTGAAATCTCCGGCTGTGTTGATTTGGTCATAGTCCATGTCCCATATCCCTGTGATGATGCTGAGCAGTAGCTGGTTGTGCTCTGTCCCACAGGTGGGTGATCAGCAGATGTCACCCAGTAAATGTTTGATGTGACCTACAGTGAAACGGCACCATATGGAGTTTGGAAGTTCATTAAGTGGTAAGTTCATCGTGGGGTAGTTGGCGTTGCGTTGTCTGCTGTTAAGGGACTTAATATTTGTATTAACTGGCTGGTGCTGATGAAGCTAGCCTGTTGACGTTTTTTCCTTGGGTTCAGGTAGGACACTTAGGTGTCACTGACTTTCATTCTCAGTACCGCATCACTTTAGTATCAGTGAGGCTTGGGGACGAATTATGGCCTCAGTTTGCTACCATTCTACGGTTTGGGGTCTGCTTTCACAGCATCGGATGTGTCCTCCCATTTTCCCCTTGATCTCGTGCCATCATCGAAGTACTAGGTCCAACTGTTCCTGGGAGTTGAATGTGACACTTAGCAGCTTTGGAGAACCAATCGGTGTGAGGTGGGCGGGGTAAGGTTGCCGGAAAATGGAGGTTGCCCCAGAAGCACCAACGGCCATCTGAGATGACAGCCACCTTCATTGCTGTACGTCATGCATGTGGTTTTCACAGGCACTGTCAGTTTTTAGCTCCGGAACACCGTGTATGACCACGGAGGTAGGAGTCATCAGTTCCGGTGACTCCCGTCACTCAGACAACAATCACAAGCATGCTAAGGAAGTGGCTATAATGTTGCTATCAACAGCAGTCAAAACCTCTGTGCAGTGAGGACCAATCCCTCCTAGGATGATGACGGCGAAGTTCAACCGAGAAAGTAAAATGATTTTTATTTGTTCATACTTATGTAGGACACCATCGTAGTCGACGCTTCAAAGCGACTGAAGACAGATCGCAATTCAACACTAAAAAACCGAAGGACGAAACTACACAGGACACCTTCACTGCAACTAGCAGGGAAAAGTTAGAGATATTGAGTAGCATGACCCAGGAGTTGCCACCGACGAATGCTATAACTCTCGGAAAATAACGATGGCGGCAGCCTGCATAGTCTTGTTACAAAGGGAATAGAGTCAAGAAATAGGATGGCCCTCTATGGATATGTGGAGGCCAACAGTGGAAAGACGGTTGGAGAAACAGAGGTTGGAGCAAGGTAAATATGGGTGACGAAAGAAGTTGAGTTCAGTGTATAGCGCACTGAATGAAGAAGTGGAACAGAGTGCTAGTAAGACAACTCACTAGAGACTGAAGCACAACAGGTTACTGGCCAAGGGGACCTCAGAACACCATATCATATCACAAGACCTCTGTCTGAGGAGATACTGTAGCCGTAGATAATTCCCCAAAATCACGAGCATACAGGATGCACCACTCAGAGGTGGATGCCGCGCTCACTGTTTAAGTTGAATTATTGAGGGTGCAGACTCGCTGCCAAATGATAATACCTATAATTATTTGTTTGCCAATTTGTGCTTGTCTAACACAAACTAATATCTATAACTGTGTATATAGACGGATTTACATGTTCAGGCTGGCTCAAGTCAGTGAGTCTATGATTTTGGTAACATTTTGGTTAACTGTACCGTCAATATAGTTGAAGACCAAACTATCAATTCATGGTTGTTTGTTCAAACCCAACTCCATATTTTTCGCGGGAGTCATCAATACTGCAGTCATCGTCTCATCGTTCGCTGTTTGTTGGAGGAGAGAAAAAATATCAGAAGTATTATTGCGATTTATTGTTATGACATCTATTCTTAGAATCTGTGTACAATAACCTAATGGTTGGTTCTGTAATGGTGCAAGAATAAACGGTTCTTGAATCACCAATTTGTGTTCTGGTTTTTTGTGTTGGTTATTACGCATAGTTCCTGAAATTCTTCCAAGGACTATGTGAAGTCCAGCATAGTTAGACCTGGACATTCACATGTGCCTGTGATATTTCTATTGTTGTTGTCGCTTGTCGCCTTTCTTGCTGTGAATTATTTTCCTTCTGCTGGTGTTGTTCTGATTGTTTTATTCCTGGTTTTCAGGGGAGTAACCCACAAGGTCTCTTCTCTTTTAACTATATCTTAATGTAACAATCCCTTTCTCAGGCGTGAGGCTAGCAACTCCACCCTCTGTAAACAAAGTTACTACCAAAACTTAAGCACGATGAATCTCCTTTCGCCAAAAGAAAAAGTCTGTGTGGGGAAATGGAACGTCCGCACTATGTACGAGATTGGCCAGTCTGCCCAGATCGCAAACGAAGTGAAAAGATACGGAATTCAAGTAGTGAGAATATGTGAAAGCAGATGGAAAGGGAAGGGACTCACCAAATTGTCAACGGGAGAGTCAGTGATCTACTTTGGTCACCCAGAAGATAACCACACGCACACCGAGGGCGTGGCTATCATGATGTCACCAACGGCGACGAAGGCATTGATGCAATGGGAAGCGATCTCGCCCAGGATAATGACCGCCAGATTCAACTCCAAAGGAAGGAAAGTGTCAATCATACAATGTTATGCACCCACAAACAACGCAGACCTTGAAAAGAAAGAAGAATTCTGCAGACAACTACAGGCAACAATGGACAATACGCCTGCTGGCGACATTAAAATACTAATGGGAGACATGAACGCCAAACTGTGACCAGACAACACAGGAAGGGAACTCATCATGGGTAGAGAAGCTCTCGGAGAAATGAACGAAAATGGAGAACTCTTCGCCGACTTCTGCGCCTTTAATGATATGGTGATTGGTGGCAGTGTATACAAACATAGGGATATTCACAAGGCTACATGGGTGTCACCAGATGGGAGAACCAAAAACCAAATCGACTTCATCTCAGTACTGCCCAAGAAAGTGGAGGCGCAGACGACTAGACAGAAAAGTAAGAAGAGGAGCGGACGTTGGCTCAGACCATTATCTCGTACAAGGGACAATCCAAAACAAATTAAAAGCTTTCAGGGAATCAGGAGCTGAGATAAACCACAAGCCAAGTTCAACACTCAGAAACTGAAGGACCGGGTTACAAAAGACATCTTCATTGCAAGCATAAGGGACAAAGCCGAGACACAAATCAACACTAGCGAAGAAGTCGGCGTCGGAAAGCACTGGAACAACTTGAAAACGGTGTGGAATCAAACCTGCATGGAAGTTCTAGGCAGAAAGAAGAGACAGGACAAACAGTGGCTCACTACAGACACATGGAGACTAATAGAAGAGAGAAGGATGGTGAAACAAAAGATTATCCAATGCACTGACAAGCAACAAAACAGGAGTTGAATTCAAGCTACAATACGCTGAACAAAAGATTAAGGAAGAGTGCCAGGGAAGACAAAAGAAAATATTATGAAGCCATGGAAAGTGAAGCAGAACAAGCTGCTGTTCAGGCAAAGGAGACCTCGCCACACTCTACCAAACAACTAGGCACCTATCAGGCAAAAGTTCGACACAGATTAAGCCAGTGAAGGATGACAATGGAGAGTCAATCACCAAAGAGGTGGAGCAAATTAAACACTGGGCTGAACACTTCGAGAGACTTCCAAATCGACCGCCACCTATAACGCGCCCAACAATACAAACAACGGAAGCAGAACTACCAATGTACATCAATCAAAGAAAGGAGACTTGTGTCAATGCAAAAACTGGCGCAGAATTATGCTCCTGTCCATCCCAAGCAAAATACTAAGCCGCATTATCCTGGAGAGAATCGAACACGCCAGCCTGGATGAAAAACTTAGACCGGAACAAGCTGGATTCTGGAGAAACAAGTCATGTATTGATCAAATCGTCACTCTACGGATCATCACTGAACAAGGCTTGGAACGGAAGTCAGCTAGCTCTTCATCTCAACTTCATCAACTTTGAAATGGCCTTCAACAGCGTCGATCGAGAGGTCATTTGGAAACTAATTCGCTACTGCGGGGTGCCGTAGACAAGTATACATCTCATCTAACAGTTATACGACAATGCTGCATGGCAAGTAATCCACAACGGGAAACTCAGAATCGTTCGAAGTAAAGACAGGAGTATGACAAGGCTGTCTACTATCGCCAATGATCTTCCTGATTGCAGCAGATTGGATAATGCGACAGACAACGGGCAATCAGGAAACGGGCATAAAATGGACTCACACAATAAAGGAACTTGGAGGATCTGGACTTCGCCAATGATGATATATGTCTAATTTCCCACAAACTGGAAGATATGTAAGTGAAAAGGAACAAGCTGGAAGAAGAAGCTTCAAACATAGGACTTTACGTCAGGTGAACATATATAAAACAGCGGTGATGAAGATTCCTGTCCAACAGAAACACCAACAGCAACAAAAGCAGACAACAATCAGAATAAATGGGAGGAACCTGAAAGAAACGACCTTCTTTACCTACCTGGGAAGCATCGTTTCAAATACAGGAGGAACTAACGAGAATATCAAAGCAGTGAGGATCGGGAAAGCAAGACAGGCTCTCATTATTGTCTCCAAGTCTGTGTGGAGGTCAACTCCACTCAGCACCACAAATAGCATCCGGATAATCAACTCTAATGCTACTCACTATACGGATCAGAGACTTGGCGCGTCATACAGAGCACCTTAAACAAACTACAGACCTTCATCAACAGTTGTCTCCGCTCAATACTCAAGATAAGATGGCCAGAAAAGATCGGCAACGAAGATCTCTAGGAGCGAACCAACCAGGAACCGATTGTGAAACAAACAGGCAGGAAGAAATGGAGATGGATTGGCTGGCCATACTTTTAGGAAACCATCACGTGACATCACTAGACAAACCATTGCTCGAGTGGAACCCGAAAGGGAAGCGGCGAGAGGGTCGTCAGTGCGAGGGTGATATGGAGGAGGCGGTGATGTGAAGATGAGATGAAAGCATGTGGGCAGACTTAAAGCGGGGTGAAAATTTGGCAAAAAACCGAAGGCAATAGAGACACTTGGCTGAAGCCCTATGTTCCTCTAGGAATTAAAGGAAATAATAATAATAAATAATCGCGGTCAAATATCCATGCCATCTGGTAAGCTGCCGTGTTATGTTCGGTGGTTCGTGCATGACCCTGGCTAATTAGGCAGTCATCCTCGAATCACAAAGTTTGCCTCGAAATACATTTCTTGTTTTGTATGACCAGCTTGGTGTATTCATTTGTCTTTGGTCTACAAGGAGCAAACACTACGAGGATTTCGAGTATAAGATCTCGCGCCAGTATACTTGGTACTACTTGTGAAGGTCAGCATTTATTTTTTAATTTTGTTTCTGATTACAGCTTGATTCCACACTGTATTTTTGGTACAAGTATTGAATTTTCGACATGGATATCGGTAGCCCAAATTTTGCAGGCCGACCATAGATATCATGTGTGCGTCGGCCGAGGATCGAACCCCGGACCGCGTGCATGGTCAGCAACCTGTGAAAGATCAACGAAGACGAAACGGGTAAAGGTATGGGAAACTAATTACAGAGGGGGAGAGGCGAAAGAAAAAGTAGACTGTTCACTTCAAAGGATTTTCGAACTGACTATCACATACAATTCACCCGGAAGTATTACTGATAGCCGACGACCTGCCAGTGAATACCGGGTCTCGGACAAAGGCAGAAGACTTAAGTGCCATAAAGCCGCTAAGTAACATCTCTAAAAGTCTCAGGACCAGATGGGATTCCCTGAAAACACTGAGAATTGACTTCAATTAATTGTTCTCCATCTACAAGTGACCTAGATAATTGAAACAACTTACTACGTAGTAAAAGCATCACACGTAACGGCTTGCAATTAGTGATAACTTTAGCAGAATGCATTGTGTTATTAAGTGGAATATACCTCAAATTCTCTTGGAATTACCACCTCTGAAATCTTGCGATAACTAAGGGGGTTGAAGACAACAAGTTAGGTATTTTTTGACGTCTAGTGTTCATTTATACCACTCACATAGATGTGAATGACAACAGTTTAAACAACGAAGTGGTAATGTGCTCTGGCTGACACACAAAATAACGTTATAGTTTCAACTACTATGACGCTTTAGTTTCAACATGCAGTGCTTATTCGCCAATACAAATTTAGTTCCAGTTAAAGAGATCAGGGCATTTAACAAAACAATCATCTCACAAGGTGCCTTATTCCTCCCTGCCTAATCCTTTGGATTAAACGCTTCACGTGGGAGACAAAGAGTATCTGTGAGCTGCAAACTGCCTTGTTGTACGACGATTAACACAGGTACTTCACAAGATTTCATATTATTTTACTTATTTTTGTGGTGGTGTGCTTTTCTAGGATTACCGCTTGTTTTATAATTCATTGAGAAGAAAACAACCATGATGACGTCAGACTGAAACTACAAACAGATTTCTCTAATCCACTAACTTGGCCCAAGGGACAGCAGACTCCCACCACCACGTAAAAGAATTGGGCCACAAAACCCTGTGGATGCTAGGACGCTCAGAGTAGATGGAGAACCTTTCATTTCAGCTAAGTCCCACAATGTTACACTGCATAACAACTTAAAAGCTACGTATGTTGTTCACTATTTGTGGATCACTTTGAATGTGCTCATCACTTTATGCAGAAAAGTGCGACGGAACAAGTGAAGTGTCGATCAAGCATACAGTTCCTGGTGTAATTAATATTCCACATAAAGAATGATTAACCGAAAGGGTCTGTCCCTCACACCGGAAGATGAGGTCTAATCACGATTTTTAAGGATTTAAGGGATTAATATTGATCTGATCTATTTTATCCTTTCCCATTCATAAAGCTGGAACAGCAAGAGAATTCGAAAGCCAGAGACAAATAATATTATTGTAGTATACTGCTTCTCATATTAGGTCATTTACTCTTGGAATTAACAGAAGTGTTCTGTGGGTCTAAAGTCTAATTGGATGAAGACGATTAGTTGAAGATATTTGCTGAGTATGAATTAAAAAGAACTCTTAAGTCCTTATCCGAGTGTCTTAACAAAACTTAAAATACTGTTCATTGGACATCCAACTGAACCGCCAAATTTGTTGATAGTGCTACGTATCCGGTGATGTTCAGTAATCTTAAAGGACTTGTAAGGAAAGAGGGTGCACATAAAGTAAGCAATGCTCTTTGTCAGTTTCCTTGAAGCTAATAAAGAATTGCGTTTTTGAAATTACTTATTGGTCAGGGGATTTGTGCTTATTCAACGTGTTTATTTTGCCGCAAGACTTACAATTACTGCATGTTTGATTTTATAAAGTGTATAATAGAGATAAGACGGAGTGTTTCTTCCGCTATTTGAATTATTTGGAAAAGTAGATTGCTTTGGAAGCCTCTCCTGTTATCATGTTTCTAAGGAGTATTGTAGTGAAAAGATGGTGTTCATCTCAGAAATAGTCTGTCTGTGCATATTTTTTGGTATTAGATGGTTGGAGGCAATCAGTGGGAAGCCTTGGACTTAGACTTCTTGCTAGTTGACACTCACCAGTCATTAAGCAGGGCGTATCTGTAGTCTTGAAAGAACTCATGCCTCTACTAAAATTCCAACTCGCGCTCTCCAGTGCTGCAGTCAGAGACGTTACCACTGAGCTATTCGGGCTCATGACTGACCCCCTGTAGGACCGTATAATATGCTTTCATTGGGCACTACAGTTAGTAACTAGTGAAATATGTCTAGTCCATTGTTTGGTGTAGATTGGCGAGTACCAACTAGCATGAAACCTAGGCAAAGCAAGGCTTCTTACCGATTATCTCCAACCATCTAATATCGCAACTCAGAGTGCACCGTGATGGCGAGTTACTTGAATAGAAAACGATTATCTGAATGCATATTGTTAGCATTTCAGATATGTAGCTGTGTGTTAATGTGATGAATTTAGGATAACGCCAGTGCAGTTTGAATTGGATAAAAATAATTAAATTATTCGCCTAACGAAGATGGCATCACGCCTAGGAATTGTTTCGAAAATCGGTTATGGTATAAATCGTCACTCAAAAAACCAGTGTTAAGCTCATTATGCGTAATGTACTGATTTCAGATTCAGATTTATTGGTTGAGGATAGAAGGCTTAGAGCCTATGTTAATCCTTTTCTAGTAGATTTTTGTGGTTGTTCAAACCCTTCTTAAACGAATCAGTTGAGGTTGCAGACATCACTTCTTCTGGGAGTTGGTTCCAAGAGTTTATGGCTCGGTGTGAGAACCAGTACTCAACAGCAATATGATTCCTTCTCGGCTTTTGAACTCTCCTGCTATGTTCTCTGAGTTGTTCAGACCTGATGGGAAGGAAATAGAGAATAGATCTGGTTTGTAGTCATTATTTAAAATTTTAAACATTGTGATTAAATCTCCTCTCTGCCCACTGTATGACAGGTAGATTTAAAATTTCTAGTCTTTCCTTAAATGATAAGTTAGTTATGCCGAGAACCATACGTGTTGCCTTCCTTTGGACTCTTCCTAGAATGTGTGAGTCCCCTTTAAGACAAGGACTGGCTACCTGGATACAGTTTTCTAGTCTTGGTCTCACTAGAGATGTATTTAAGGAGGTGAACATATCTCTGGTGATTCTAGTAAAGGCTCTGTGAATTGCCCATAAGGACATGAAACTCCGTGCAGCCACCGCGCGACAGTGTACTGTAGTTTCTAAGTCGTGGCTAACTACGATACCTAAGTCCAAGTAAGTCTGAACTGGCCGCAATGTTATTCCCTCTGGTTCGTAGGAGCTCGTGCTTGCTTGTCCGATGCGCATGGTTACACATTTCGCCGCATTGATCGGGAGCATCCATTCCATTGATCACTCTGACAATTTGTTGAGGTCCTCTTGCAACGTGGACGTATCTATGTTGCCCTTCAACTCTCTCCAAATTTTTAAGGCATCTGCGTCTGTCTGTCTGTCTGTTTTCGACATAGAACTTTGCACAAATGTGCAGAAGTTCAAGTCGCCACACTCCGTGTAGCACGCGAAGCAAGAGAGGAAAGTACAAGAAAAGCATAATAAAAACAGTGAGCAGAGGTGTGAGACAAAGGAGTTATAACGAAGAACAAAACAGTTTCATTGAAGATCATAAGTCACAGGGAGTAGATGCATCTGCGCCGGCCAATGAGAACGATTTTGAGCCATGTCACCAATTGTTTCCAACCATAGATTTTTACCGTCCCGACGACCCCAGCCTGGAAGTCTACACCTTCCTACGTGGCTTAGACCAACTGTTGTGGATTTCATCTGCGTATAGGACCACAGGGAAGTCGGTGAGCAGAGATAACTCATTGATATACAAAATAAATAAGAGAGGTCCGAGTACCGTGCCTTGTCGCACTCCGCTACGTACTGCTGTCCAAGAGGAGAGTTTCGAGTTGATCCTAACCCTCTGCCTCCTATCTATGAGGAATTCCCTGAGCCAGTTTAGTAATCTACCTTTGATACCAGGATTTTCCAATTTCATGAGTAGTCTTTTGTGAGGTACTTAATCAAAGGCTTTGCTGAAGTTTATGAAGACGACATCCCTTGATTTGACCCAGCTTTCTCTTGCAGTAAGGAGATTTGACAGGCATGAGAAGTTCCTTCGGAAGCCATTCTGTGCTCTAGATAACAAGCTGCTGTTTTCCAGATATGCCATGATGCTTTTCTTGATGATTCTTTCCAGTGTCTTGATTAAAGTGCTGGTGAGACTGATAGGCTTGTAATTTGAAGAGCTTTGTCTTGATCCTCCTTTGTGGATGGGGGTTACTATGGCGTCTTTCCTTCACGTGCTGGTCAGAGGGCCAGCTTTGTGAGTTGATATCTCCTTGAGAAGCCTTGGATGAAGATTATCAGGACTCATTGATTTCCTTGCATCTGGTTTCAGTAAGCAGTTGAACAGGATGCCTTGGTCGATGTCAACGGAATCCATCTCGTATTCCTCTGATGCAGCCAGAGCTGATCCTATAGTAAGTGATGACTCCTGAGTGAAGCCTTGGGAGAAGTAGTCTGCCATTGCTTCTGCTTTTTCTTGGTTTTCTTCGATTGTATCATTGTCAATAGTCAGGTTTGGGACACCATTCGATGTTTTATTCCTGAAATTCATGTACGAGAAAATTTTCTTAGGTTGTGCCTTTGCATTTTGAGCCAAATGTGCTTCGAACTTCATCCTTGATTGGCGGATTTGTGCAATAGTTTTATTTCTAGCGGTGTTATTTAATTACCTGGCCTCAGAAGTCTCAAGTGTGGCAAACAGGTTCCAACATTTGTGTTTACGTCTAAGTAACTTGCGAATCTCTCGGTTTATCCAAGGGGGGCAATGTTTCCCACCCTTTGGGACAAACCAAGGGATGAAAAGTTCAGTTACTTGGGCGTAAAGTTATTTAAATTGGTTCCATGCGGCTTCTACTTGGGACTTTGGGTTGATTTACCAGTTTACTGAGTTGGCTGCTGAGACGATTGCATTTATATCAGCTTTCCAAACGTTTGGTCAAGCTGGGGTTTTGGCCCTTGCTGCCGTTGGTGTGAACTTGAAAGTGAGCACAGCATGGTCATTTCCTCCTAAAGGAGGAAGATGTTGTATGAGATCCACATCCTCACCGTGGGAGAACACTAGGTCCAGAGTTGAGGAGGAGTGCTGAGTCATAGCGCGTGGGCTTAATGATATGTTGGACTAGGGCTAGCGATATACTAGATTCCAGAAGTTTATGATCAAGGGAGTTGACTGAAGATGTAGTTGTAAGGCTCGTCCAGTCAACTGTTGGGGCATTGAAGTCGCCGACTACGAGACTTCGACATTTCAAAGTCCAGGAGCCTAGCTTCCCTGTTAGGAAGTCATCTGCACTGCATCCAGGACTGCAGTACATAGCAATGAGGTCAATGTCTCGGCCTATGCATTTAAGTATGCAGCGTAGAAGTTCGCACGATTCACTTTCGTGAGCGAGTGCTTCGATACTACACACGGTTAAGCATTTCTTGAGGTAGATGACTGCGCCACCTCCTTTGCGGTTTAGTCGGTTCATCCTATGCACTTCGAAGTTTGACAGGTTAACTTCGTTGTCAGTGACATCGAGTGTGAGCCATGTCTCTGTGATGATAATTACATCCCGGTTTCCGGAGTATATCATGTTAACCAGCTCAATCCATTTATTCAACAGGCTGTGGGCGTTTGTATAACAAAATGTCAATTCAGTTTGGTGCTTCCCCGGCCTACCCACAGAGGTTTCGGGATCATTAAACTGCGAAATCTGACAACCCAAAACCCTTAATCTTATGGTTCTTTTCACCGTTTTTGCGTCGTTCGCTTAATTCTAGGGCCGCAGACTGTCTTTTGACACGGTCTGCTAGGCTTAAGTCGGCGCGGACATATATGCCTGATCCTTTAAGAGTTTGAGAGTTGCTTAGAATAGCACCCCTCTCTTCTTCAGAGTTTAGTACGACTTTGAGGAGACGTACAGGCTGACTTACTGTAGGGTCAGGCTTTTGGCCTATTCTACATACGCTGTGTATAGTAATGCCTGATACTGTTTGTGGCAGTAGCTTGTCTAAAAGGGGCTTAACCAAGTTAAGGTCATGCTCGAATCTGGCCTTGGGATCGGGGGCCAATAACTCTTCCACTTTGTGGAGAATGAGCGACCTGCCAAAGAGATCAGGTTTGCTTGCCGTGGCTTTCTTGCTCTTCGGCGTAAGTGTCTTTCTGTCCTTCGTGGGCCAGTGTGTTATCCTTATCTCGCTTTTTGCAAGAGACTACATTACGCCATTCATTAGCGTCCTCCTCGCTAATCATAGTAGGACTTATCTGCCTGCTTTTCACCGGTGTGGATGGGGCTTGATCCACCAGTCCCTGGGCGACCAGTGGTGTCCGTCAAGGATGTCCATTATCTCCTTTTCTATTCAACTTCATCATAGATGTGTTAATGGACTTAACCCTAGGTGACTTCAGCGATTCAGGGATTGACTTGCTACCTGGGAATAATCTCGTTGACTTGGAATATGCAGACGATATAGTCCTTCTAGGCGAAGACGCTGACAAAATGCAGAGTCTTCTAAACACCTTGAACAGCAATCTACGAATGTTTGGCATGCGATTCGCTCCCGCCAAATGCAAGATGATGTTACAGGACTGGACTACATCGACGCCTAGTTTAAAAATAGGAAGTGAAGTGGTAGAGCACGTTGACCGCTTCACTTATTTGGGAAGTACCATCAGCCCCAACGGGCTGATCTCTGACGAAATCTCAGCACGAATACAAGGGGCTCGTTTCGCATTTGTTAGTTTACGCCGACTCTGGCGTAGACGAGATGTTCGACTATCGACCAAAGGGCGGGTGTACTGCTCATCAGTCCGCTCCGTCCTCCTTTATGGTTGTGAGACCTGGCCACTGAGAGTGGAAGACATGAAAAGACTAGCTGCCTTTGATCATAGGTGCCTGCGTTCTATTTCCCGTGTAAAGTGGCATAATAAGGTGAGCAACATGGAGGTTAGGCGTCGAGTTCTAGGTAAACAGGGCAAATCAATCGACGAAGTCGTGAAGCTACATCGACTGAGATGGTTAGGACATGTGTTACGTATGCCAAGTCATCGCCTCCCTCGACGAGCTATGTTAGCGGATATAGGGTCAGGCTGGAAAAAAGCTAGCGGCGGTCAAACAAAAACTTGGCATCAGTCAATGAAATCCACAACAGTTGGTCTTAGCCACGTAGGAAGGTGTAGACTTCCAGGCTGGGGTCGTCGGGACGGTAAAAATCTATGGTTGGAAACAATTGGTGACATGGCTCAAAATCGTTCTCATTGGCGCAGATGCATCTACTCCCTGTGACTTATGATCTTCAATGAAATTGTTTTGTATTTCTTTATTACTCCTTTGTCTCACACCTCTGCTCACTGTTTCTATTATGCTTTTCTTGTACTTTCTTCTCTTGCTTCGCGTGCTACACGGAATGTGGCGACTTGAACTTCCGCACATTTGTGCAAAGTTCTATGTCGAAAACAGACAGACAGACTTGAGCTGCAGATTTTCGACCCCCGGTATGCCTCTTCTTTGTGGCAGTCTTTCCGTTACTGTTAATGGAGGGCTTATCCAGTATCGTGGGAGCAGCGTGGGTGTCTGGAATATGGTGGGTGCTCTTCTGTCCTGAAGGGCACTCATTGACAGAGACGCATCGGGGACATGTGCTGTTTTGTCGATGACGCTAGTCACGTCATCGTTGTCTGAGCAATGGTCGGTTTTCTCCTGTGGTGGAAAACCCTTGCAGTCCATGAGCTATAAAGCCCCACTGAGAGTGGCAATGGCTTTTGTTATACGGAATTTAGTTGTACTACAACAGTCATTTCACAACCAGTTTGCTAGAGGTTTGCAGCACCGTTTGTATGCTGCAGGAGTTAGGTTTGTGCACATACTATGAAACCATCTCTTGCAGTTATCACACTGCATTCCCTCATCCACTGGAAATTGGCACATAACCCTTCCGCAGCGGTTTCTTTTGATAGGCATGCTATTAAGTTATAAGAACACAACTTCTTATAATTTAATAGACTCAAATCTAAAACGTAAACTAACTTCAATCAGAATAAACTGATTTAAAGTTAATCTGATATCAGCTCATGGTGAAATCTTCCATACAATCAAACAAAATCCCTACAAAACCAATACTTGAAAATTAATCTGATGCTCACTAGCGACTGGCCCTATTCAGGCAGTTAACTTGAGGTTCAAGTGGGAAGCCGTGACCAGTAGGGTACAGCAGGCCGAAGATGAGGCACTAACTCATCGAAGAAGACATTGCGAAGTGGTAGCGCTATGTCATGAACTCGCAGAAGTTAGAATTCAGGAACCATTGGTTCTGGTCCCAGTGGCTCATTGGTCAACAAGCTCGCCTTGTAACCAGAAGGTCCTGGGTTCGAACCCAGGTGGGTGCGTACTGATGGAGAGTCCCATACTAGAACGAAACAGCTGTTCAGTACTCCCAGGTTTTCCACTGGTTCTCTAAATGATGTCAGCCCATGCTGAAATCCTCCATACAATCTGTAGACTTTTGGAGCGTATAACACAGCAAAAGCCAAAACTAAACAAGACCGTGTAAAGTTCACTCCCTTCTCAAAGTTCGCGCGGTAGCGGTTTGGATAGTAAAAATTCATAGTGAAAATGACATTTTCCCTCTCATGATATCAGGTAAAATAGAGATATTACTATCATTTTTTAAATTTGTGATTGTAGCACGCATTTTAGGATTCTTGTCTGCCTATCTTGCTTTGAAGTGGTCAACTTTATCTCTATTATGTGTGGGTTTTATTTACTGAAACACTGGAACAGACTCGGTTTATCAGGTGTTGATTGGCTGTCTTACAAGTTTCTATGCGAATCTTTACTGGATTTAATTACATCTGAGAATTTTGTCTCTTAAATAAAGTTTTGGATATTCTTTGCAACTTGTGCATACCCGTTTTTCTTACAATAGAATGCAGATGCAGCATTTTGGGTAGATTCTCTGCACATGTAATAATGTAGCACGCGCTTAGCAGTCAAGTATTATTGTCACCAAGATGTTTAACTGGGGTGTTATAGCTAGCTAGCCGTAAATTGTTATACTTTATCAGGCTATTGGAATAAAATTTGACCATTAAGAGATTAATGCACTACTAAAGTGTAGAGTATCTCTGTTTTTCTTTAAGAGGCTCGTGTGTATGTCCAACTTTGTCCACAAATGCTGGGTGGTATTAATGTAGGTGTGGCGCATATGATTAGTTTTTATGGGGCACCATCTCAACCTTATCCTCCTAATGAATGATGCAGTGTAGAAATAGACTATCTTAACAGTTCTACTGTACATTTTTTAGACCTAGCGTTTGTGTGGCATCCAAAAACCTTAAATATTGGGTTATTTGTCTTCATCATCACGTAGCAATATTGCTGTAGTAATTTTGGTGTCCAACGAGTGGTGTCTTCATTTCATGAAAATATTCGATAAGTAGTATGAACCTGATACATACATTTATTCATGTCAGTGGGAAGCCTTGCTTAACCTAGGTTTCGTGTTAGTTGGCTCTCATCAGTCAGCAAGGCATATCTGCAACTTTGAAGGAACTCATGTCCCTTCTGAGATTCGAACCCGCATCACCCAGTGCTTCAGTCAGAGTCATTAGCATTGAGTTATTCGGGCTTGCGATTGACCTCCTGTTGGACTGTTTTGTTCAGTCTGTCTGTTTACGACATAGAACTTTGCACATATGTCTGTCTCTGTCTGTTTTCGACATAGAACTTTGCACAAATGTGCGTCAGTTCAAGTCGCCACACTCCCTCCATGTAGAACACAAAGCAAGAGAAGAAAGTAGAAGAAATGCATAATAGAGACAGTGAGCAGAGGTGTGAGACAAAGGAAGAGTAGTAACGAAGAACAAAACAGTTTCATTGGAAATTATAAGTCAAAAGGAGTGGATAGACTTGTGCCATTGAGAACGATAACTTTGAGTCATATCACCAATTGTTTCCAACCATTGGTTTTTACCGTCCCGAGGACCCCAACCAGTCGGGAAGTCTACACCTTCCTACGTGGCTGAGACTAACTGTTGTAGATTTCATTGACTGGTAAAGCCAAGTTTTGGTTTGACCGCCACTAGCTCTTTTCCAGACACACCATGCTATTTACTCATGTCCAGTGAAATCATACATTTATATTAGCTGTAGTATGGAGAATTATTCGCTAATTTCCTAAATGTTTAGTGGGAGATTATAAGTAGTTTATATATAAAAGCTGCTACATAAAACGAATAGTTATGCCGGGTTAACATCTACTGGTTTATCATAACTCCCTTTATTAGAAGGATATATCGAAAAGGTTAGGGCAGTCTGAAACTTCATCAAACAGTTCATAATCAATAGTAGTCACTATGATATGAATTCCATGTACTATATTTAGCATATAGGATTCAAATAATTTAAATTTATTGATTTTATTTCATGCAACTATCTCTGTGCTGTCCGGCTGTGCCTATTTTGTAGTTTCGACCTTAAACTAGTTCACGCCGACGAAAAGTCTTGCACTAATCTATATTAGTCATTCAGTTTTCAGTCATCCTGTTGTTCTCAAAGAGTTGTTTCCTTTCATACATTCCTAGTGTTGTTATATAATAATTTATTAATGGCAGAACTCTGACTGCATTTTTTGGCTAAAGTGTGTGTGTGTGTGTATGCTAACGAACCATGCAATATCTTTTACATTTAGGGCGCTCGGTCAGAATGTGGAAGCATCGATGGAAGAGTTTCTTATTCTCGGTTTTTGGTGAGTTTTATGTATCATTAGAAAGCATGATTTTATTCTTAAAATACTAATAGTATTAGGTATAAAATTTAATGTGAACAATAGTCACATTTTTCTTACCGATCGATATAAGAAAATTAAATCAGCGGAGCTTTTTAGGAGTTATGTCATATTATAGGCTGAATATTTTTCCTCTTTCCCCGCGCCCCCCCCCCCCCCGAACTGTCAGTGAGTAGTATGACAACCACCGATATGGTGTTTCTTGTACATATCTGAGGCACCAAAGCCGATGTTCCAAGATAACGACACTCGGTAAAAGATGATATCGTTGCAGACCACAGGGTACGAAAGACGATATTAACAGATCAGGGTCCTTGTTTTGAAAAAAGGAAGAATTTACGTATTGAGAAAATTAAAACAACGCTGTATCATCCACAAATTAATGGTTCGACAGAAAATAATAATCGCACACCAAAGAAATGGTAGGTATCAAAGGCAGGTAACTGGGAGGCAGAGCTTTCCATGATTCTAGTGGTGTATAGTGCTACCACCCAGGAAATAAGAAGGAAGTCACCGTTTCAGTCAACGTATGGTATGGTTGGAAACCACGATTATCAGTGCAGAATAAGACCTGATCCCTTTACCAAGAATGAAGTATGCAGAGATGGGAAACGAAACCGAGAGAAACAATCAGAATTGTGAATCATAAGCAGAAGATTTGCTCTACGAAATTTGAACGGAGAGGAAAGAAAAGATCAATAGTGTTTGAAGTTGGAGGTCAAGTAATCTCTAGAAGGAGCAAGTACACACCTGTATGCAGGCCAGGTTCACGGAATCTCCTTCCAAAGTTGAAAAAAACCATACACTATTATCGTCAGACATGATCTGGCTTACGCCATCGGAAGGAATGACAAACAGAAGCGTGTGAACGTCAGCCAACTTCAGAGATGAGTAAAGCAAGATAAAAAAAAGTCGGTACCAGGACAAAAAAAAAGATGGTCGGAGGGGTTGTGCTCGAAAAGTTTGGATGTGTGGACGAGTGTGGCGGGTGATACTGACGAGAATTTGTAAGCAGTGTATCGCGTAATGTCTTCTACATGAATATTGAATCGCGGAGAAGAGGAGAAATGGAAAATCCTTGTGAAACCACATAGAAAGCATGAAAGTTAGACACAAATAGCACAATTCAGAGAGCATGTGCAAATGAACATTCTAATGTAGCGTACATGTATTTCGCCAAATTTGTACATCAATTTGTCAATAAACAGTTCCTCTACCAAATACCATGTGGGATGCGCTTTTCAGAGATGCTTACTCAATTGATAGTAGTAGGATTCCTACTCAACTGCATCTGTGTAGGTGCATAGTCATAGATGACGAAATGACGATGCTTCTCTGGCCTGTCGCTTTTTCCCTTTGTATAAACTTCTAACTCCATAGCGCATAATTGGCTGTTACTGAGGATTCAGTCAAGGAATGCAGCTTTCACTCTATGGCTTATTGTGACATTAATACAAGCTTAGCTGGATGGTGATGCTACAGGGTCTGCGGATAAGCACACATGATACACGCTATTCGAAATTGTTGACGGAGAAAATATTCGGATTACTTCAATGGTATCTTGTGTGCGCGAGTCACTGTAATGAAGTATACATCAATAGCACAGCTTTCCAAGATTCTGTTCAAACCTGCCTGTCGTCTTACTTGTTTCAATATACGAACATTGCTGGTGGCAAGCTTGAATGGGATACAACGTGTTAGGTATCACACTGGAGATCAGCATTTTGAAGGTAACTAACTAGGAACTCAGGACAGTACGGATAGACTGAGATTTCAGACAACAGCGAACGGCTAACGAAAGTAAAAATACTGAAAGGTAGTAAAAATAAAATATAAAAGTTGAAATAGTGATAAAGGATCAAGGTGCTGAATACATATAATCAGCGAAGTAAAATGTCATCGTGTGCATACGAGTACAATTTTCCAGTGGTTGTTGTTCCTTGTTTGATCGCTACTTGTGTGAGGTCTGAGATACTTCTTGGATGCCCATAGCTAAAGTGGAGGATTGTCTTAAAGAACCATTTGTGAGCTTCTCATTGGAAGTGTGATCCACAAGGTAGTGAAAAGGGTGACAGTATCTGTGTTCTCATGAATGTTAGTGACCAAAAACAATCTCATATATCATTGGATCGATTCAAATACTGGAAATTGTGTGTGTGTGTGTTTACCATAGGTTTCAAATCAGGATTTTCTACTTCTCCATAGGTGGGCCTGTATTTCTATCAGTCCGTTATTGAGTGCTGAACATTTTCATTCTCCACTTCAGTTTTGTGAAAATACCCTGTGCTGCATGAGGACGGTGAACACTATCTGCCTGGCTAAGGCTATGAATGCATCAATACATGACAGTAATTCAAGAGGCAGATCAGAGTCTATCCACTCTCGACCACACTACGTTATTTTTGAAGGGTGGTAATCAAGGTATTTGGTTACAGGATTTCATCATGAGCTGATATTGGTTAGAGAACCATTGGAAAACCTGAGAGTACTGGACAGCTGTTTCGTCCTAGTCTGGGACTCTTCAGCAGTACGCACCCACCGAGGTTCAAGCCCAGGACCTTCTGGTTACAAGGCTAGCGAGCTCGTAGAGCATTAAGCCACTGGGACCCGATCCAATGACCAGCCTATGAATTCTAACTTCTGCCAATTCACAACGAATGTCAGCTCACGATGAAATCCTGTAACCAATCAACCAAATCCCTACAAACCAATACTTCGAAATCAAGGTATTTGCTGATTAACAACTATAGTTAAACTTAGCTTGGTAACAGTATCCAGTTTAATACTGTGCGAATACTAATCAAATTGCATTTTAATATATGTGTAAAACTTGGGCATTGTGGAAGTAAGTAATTTCACATTAGTTTGTTTATTAGATGTATCACACAGTCAGTGAAACAGGATTATTACATACTGGATGGCGTTTCGAACACAATCTACTATTGCTCATAATCATTTCATCACTTATAATCACACGTCTTCGAAACTTGACTGTGCGTCGGTGGCACAGTGGTTAGGACTCTCGCCGACCATGCACATGGTCCGGGGTTCGAGCCCACGCCGGCGCACACCTGATATCTATGGTTGGCCTGCAAAATTTGGGCTACCGATATCCATGCTGAAAATTCCATACTTGTACCAAAAATACAGTGTGGAATCAAGCTGTAAATCAAAAATCAAAAAAATTATAGTTGTTTTCTTTGTTCCCCCCTATTTATCGTCGTTGGGGTAGTAGAATTTTCCAGATGTCCATTTGGACATAAGTATAAAACTTGGGCACTGTGGTAGAGTATAACTCCATTATGGATAAGATTTTATTTTGATAAATCACACAGTGTTGTAGAGTTATATTAACTGATCAGTTAATATAACTCTACAACACTGTGTGATTTATCAAAATAAAATCTTATCCATAATGGAGTCCATTTGGACACATGTTGAATCATTCCTACTACATGTATTTGCAGTTGATTCGATAAACTTCTGATAAGCTTTCGTTATCAATCGCTCCCTCCACCCTACTGTTACATTAGATTTTAAAACTGTCATCCTATCCCATCCTATTGTATGGTTGTGCGTAACTGCATGTAGTGCTATAGCTGAACTATTCTCTAGATTTCTTATTCGGGTCAACTAATCTACATTTTGCTAGGTTTTCATAGTTGATTTTAGAAATTTACCTAATTATCAATTATCTAAATATTTAACCATGATATTAAATCCCTAAAAATCCACTCAAAATCTAGACTAACAAATTCTTATGAACTAAAACATAGATTAGATAATTTAAAATTAGATAATGAAGAAAAAATGGTTAGTTTTGACATTGTCAGTTTATATACACGTGTACCAATAAATATGACTATATATATAGTCAGAAAGGAACTCATTTCTGACCAAAAACTCGAACTTAGGACAAAAGTGCCACTTAAGGACATAATGCTGAGAGTGCAGCTTTGCCTGACTTCCACAGTATTTAAATTCCAAGGGAAAATATACAAAAAAACTGGGGGAGTTGCCAGGGTGTCACCAATATTTTTTATTTTTGGCAGATATGTTCATGGATAGGTGGGAAAAGATAGCGATTGAAACGTTCAGCCCCACCCCAGGGGTATGGTGGAGGTATGTAGATGACACATTCAATGTACTTAGAACACACGATATGGATAAATTTTTCGAATACATTAACTAAAAAGGTGGAGGCAATTCAATTCACTTATGAATTGGAAAGTCAGGAACTCGGGGAGCTTCCATGGAAAGGAAAGAAGATGGGATGTTAAGCACATACATTGAAACAGATATTTGGACTTCCGATCATCCCAGCTTATCTATATCAGTGAAAATAGGATTAGTGAAATGTTTGAGTAATAGAGCGCAAAAACTAAGTGGTACCAAGGAAAATCTAAGACAGGGGATGAGGCATATAAGAGAAGCTTTGAAACTTAATAATCGCCGTGACAAATTAGTCAGAAAGTATGTACGGAAATGTAAAAATAAAGTGAATAATGATAGTGGGGATAGTGATAATAATAATAATATTAATGACGACATGCATGTCAAATATGCACAAGACAACACCAACAATAAGGAATCTAAATCATCAGTAGTAATTCCATACAAGGAAGGAACGTTGGAAACCCTACGCAGAATCTTTTTAACAAGGCGGGCAGGAATAAAAGCGGCTGGCATTCAAACCACCCACAAACTCAATTAGAAACAAGCTTTGTTGGTGAAAGGATCAGTCCTGTGGAGCCTATAAAACAAAACAATTTAGATTATCTAATACCCTGCCTTCAATGATTGCCGGGTCAAAAACATAGGTCAAAGTAGTAGAACAGGGGCAGTCAGTCAGACTAGACGAGCATAAAAGCCTAGCAGCAACATCTAATTAGTTGATCCGAATAAGATAATAAGAGATGTGGAGAATAGTTCAGCCATAGCACTCACTACATGCAGTTACACACACACACACACAACCATACAATAGGATGGATGAGATAAGCTGACAGTTTTAAAATCTAATGTAACAGTAGGGTGGAGGGAGCGATTGATAACGAAAGCTTATCGGAAGTTTATTGAATCAAGTAAATGAAAATATACGTGTCATAGGAATGATTCAACAAGTGTCCAGTTGGACATCTGGAAAGTTCTACTACCCCAACGACGACAAGTAGGAGGGAACAAAGAAGACTATAAAAGTCAAGTTTCGAAATTGTGTTTATTTATAGATGATATTATTATGAACAATAATAGAATGCGTTCGAAACCTTGTCATCCAGTATATGTAATAATCCTGTTTCACACTGTGTGTGATACATTTAATAAACAAACTCATATGGAATTACAGATTACACTTTAAATGAGTGTGCTAGGTGTTATACAAGTATTAGGGAATTTTGAGCAATTGTTTTTTGTTTTGTTATTTTTGCTTAGTAGTTTTTACAGAAAATTTACTCATATGAGTACAGTGGTCTGTTGTATGCTTGTTTGTATATATATATATATATATATATATATATATATACATGTGTGTGTGTGGGTGGTTGAAGGTGGGTCTGTGCTTGCACACATTGTATATGTTTTTAGTTTTGCTTCAGGAATAAAATTTGGAAAGTAAGGCTGAATATGTTTCACCGTTGACCAATATCTTGTTCATTTGTTTTGATGTGTTTTATTTAATTATTATTTAAAACAATTAGTCCCTTTTATAAATTTTGATAGCGTTATTAGAAGACGGAGACTATCTGAAATATGTGTGATGTATTAGCGCTATACATTTCGAACAACAATCTGATCCCTAACACATTTACTTGTCAAGTCAATATATATATATATATATATATGAAAAACAAAACGATATTGTTTTTACTGACGTTTCGCTATTTAATGCTAATAGCTCTCTCAAAGTATTATTAAACCGGAATTTACAAAATCTCAGCATATATATAACAAAGAGTTAGGGGGTGAGAAAAATATAGACTTAGTTCAACTTAAAAGGACATATTGAAAGTCAAAATAACAATGAAGATCGTTTAAACCAAATATCAAAGGTAATAGTATATCTGTTATTATATCAAAATAAAGTTTACTAACTTGATCATCGTTCGTTAGTCTGGGTCGTTTTTTGTTGTCAAGTTGGCGAACTGGTAAAGATGACAAAATCAAGTGTAGATTGTTGGATTTTGTCAGTGTGTAGAATTATGAAAGTAGTGTGTGTTTACATAGTGAACTTGCTCATCACATTTGCGTTGATTTTGCTACTTCATGGGGGAGGGTGTTGTAGCCAGGTCAGATTCTGTTTTAGTCCATCATTCCTATTCAGGCAATTTGGATTCCACTTGATATGAAGTGCTTCTGATATTAGACGTTCTTTGTGGTTTCTGAAGTTTTTCTGGATTATTTCAATATTGTCAAAATCAATTTTGTGGCCTGATTCTATAGCATGTAGACCTATGGCTGATGATTTTTGAAGTTTTTCTAGTTCAACTGGATTTCTTGGTGGTCGAAGAGAAGCTCTACGGTGTTCATTTCTTCTGATTTTGATTTCTCGAGATGTTTGTCCGATGTAGATCGCATCACATTCCGAGCATTTTATTTTATAGACACAATTAGATAGAGAATCTTTCGGGATTTGGTCTTTTATATGGACAAGGTTGTTTTGAAGTGTGTCCGATGTTTTGAAGAAAACTCTAATGTCGAGCTGATTGAGTACTCTTCTGATATCGTCTGACGTCTCTGCTCTATATGGAATGACGACTGTTGAAGTCCATGTTTTCGGAATGCATTTTCGGCCATACTTAATGTCTGTGTTGATTTTGTTGATGAAGTTCGTTGGGTAGTTGTTTTGCTTGAGAGTTTCAGTGATGTTTGATATTTCTTCTTCTTTTTCTTGCTCATCCGTTATCAGAGAGTGTGCTCGTCTAAGAAGACTTGAAACAACTGAAATCTTTGCGCTGATGGGGTGTGATGATTTGAAGTCTAAATATTTATTGGAGTGGGTTTTCTTCCTGAATATGGATATACTAAAATGTCCGTTTTCCTTTCTCTTAACTAGGCAGTCTAGAAATGGAAGTTCACCGATGTCTGATTCTGCTTCCGAAGTGAACTGGATTTTGGGAGATACACAGTTTATTTTCTCCAGGAATGAATTGTGTAGATCTCGTTTTAGTACTACAAAAGTATCATCCACATATCTTAACCATATTTTAGGAGTGAGTATGCTTGAAAAGATATTATTTTCGAATTTATTCATGTAAAGATCGGCGACTATTGGGGAGACTGGTGAACCCATAGCAACACCATTTGTCTGTCTATATAAACTCCCTTTAAATGTAAAATAATTACTTTCTAGACAGAATTTCAAGCTCTTAATTATTTCACTGGTGTCCAGTGGACATCTTTGTGATAGCGTTGTATCTGATTCTAGTAGACTGGAAATGATATCAAGACTTTCGGTAATAGGGATGCTAGTATATAGTGAGTTAATATCATAGCTTACCATAATGTCTTCTTTATCAATTTCTCGGTGTTCTATTTGGGATTTGAAATCATATGAATTTTTTACAATATTTTGAGTGTCCTTTTGTAGTGGTTGTAGTATCGAGAGTAAGTATTTAGAAAGGTTGTATGTTGGTGAGTTGGTGAAATCTATCACTGGTCTTAGTGGAACTGTGGGTTTATGTATCTTTGGTTGACCGTAGAATCTTGAAGGTATATAAGATTTTGGTTTTAGTGTAAACCAGAGCGAATTTCCAATTTTGGGTTTCATTTCTTGAAGTAGTCTGTTTGTATTTAGTTTCATTTTGTTGAATTCGGCGGATTTCTTCTTCTCTTCAATGAGTAAGTATGGTCCTTCAGATAGGTGTTCAATCGCCTTCTTTTCATAATCCGTTCTGTTCATTATCACAGTGACGTTCCCCTTGTTGGCTTTCGTTATGACGATGACATATGCCCAATGCCCAAATTTTTTCAAACCGTTAAAAGTGAACTTGGTTTGGACATATATAAGGAATTAAGAATAATTAACACAAACGTTTGGTAATCCAATCATCAAATAAGGATTACCAAGGTAGGTTAAGAGTAATAACAAACTGTTTTTGAATACACAAGTGGGGCTTAAGTCTATGAAGAGCTATAGCCTCAGCGTATTTCAATAAACGCCGTTGACTGTTTTTATAGATGACCTTAAAGGCTGAGTTAACATCAATCTTATGGTTCATCTCGATTAGATGTTTAGCTATAGACGAATTTGGTAGTCTGCCACCTGCATCTATTGGCTTGTCACAATTCATCTGTTTTTCTAACCATTTTGGGATATGCTCTCCCACCCTCACGTGCAAAGCGCGATTACTCCTCCCTATGTATGTATGTCCACACGCACACGAAAATTGGTAAATTGTGTGGGATGTGATATAATCACCTGTGCACTTTTGAGGTTTGGAGTGAAGCATATTTTTGGCTTTTTCCACAATTACAAGCTGGGCTTCATAGTAGGTTCTACGGATGATTGAATTCAACTTTTGTCTCACAATTCTACTGTTTATTTCCCCGTTATAGGGTAATTTGATGAAAACCTTTTTCTTAGGGACGGTATGGATTGCAGGTTTAGAGACTAGTTGACTTCTACACCTGTTTAAAAATTTCAAAGGATATCCGTTTTCAACAAGAGTATCCATTAGTATTTCGTTTCCTCTGTCCATAACATCAGCCGTGCAAATACGCTTAATCCTCTTGAATAGACACTTCACCAAGCCCCTCTTATACTGTAATGGACAGAAGCTGTGAAAATTAAGGTATTGCCCTGTCCAAGTGGGCTTTCTGTAGATAGACCGTCTTATTGAGCCATCATCTCTTCGACTCAGAAGTATATCTAAAAATGCTAGCTGGTTGCGACTTTCTTCATCGCATGTAAGACTAATATGATTTTTGTACAGAGTTAAGTCTGTCTAATAGGCGACTCGCATCTTCATGATTGTCACATATTAAAATGATATCATCTACATATCTCCTATAGAAGGGCAATTCATAACAGTTTGTTATTACTCTTAATCTACCTTGGTAATCCTTATTTGATGATTGGATTACCAAACGTTTGTGTTAATCATTCTTAATTCCTTTTTCTCTCACTTTGTTTAATTTAACCTTTCTATATGTATGACAAGTAAATGTGTTAGGGATCAGATTGTTGTTCGAAATGTATAGCGCTAATACATCACACATATTTCAGATAGTCTCCGTCTTTTAATTATTATTATTATTACTATTTGAATTTTTGTTTATAACTGCCACTTCATTTCCTCCTGTCTATTTCTTCACGGTTTCTTTTTATTGTATTCCTGCTGTTGGTGTTATAACACCTACTGCCATATTGAATATTTACACTACTGCCAAAAAACAAAAAAACAAATTTTAGGGTGAATCAGAGAGAACTGATGCTGATATTGCTTTTGAATCACGAATTTCTTCTTCTTCTGTGTTGTCGTCAACACAATTGAAATCGAGACCTTCGTCAACAAGAACAATTCACGAATCTTCTGATAATGATAAAAGTGTTAATTTAATGAAAAAAGAAGAAGAGGAAGAAGATATTTCCCCGCTGGCTAAACAACTAAATCATTCTAGAATATTGAAATCACCTAGTCCATTTGGAATTGGAAACAGTGGTGGCGGCGCTGGCGCTGGTGGTGGTGGTGCTGCGGAGGATTCTGATTGTGGTTCAGTTATATCATCAACTTTTCGATTATCATCTACTACAGATTCGTCAGATATTCAATCACGTTATCAACGTGTTTATCATTTAGCAAGAGAATATAAGATTAAATATCAACAGGTTTGTTGTATGTATATGTGTGTTTGCAATTTTTCTATTTAGATATTTTCTATAGTTTGGTATCTAGGGGTTAGTTATGTTTTTACGAGTTGATCATGGATTGATATCAGTTAGAGAACCATTGAAAACCAGCCGACAGCCTAGTTTGAGAATACGCACCCATTAATGGGATTCGAATCTAGGACCTTCCGGTTACAAGGCAGGCTGGCTCGTATACCATTCAGCCACTGGGACCGGATTCAATGGCCAGTGTATGAATTCTAACTTCTACCAATTCGTGATTTTAGCGCGACCCCGACCAATGTCGTTGGTGAGACATCCATCGACACACGTGACATCTAATTGCACCTCACTGGTCATGACTTCTCACTAGAACTCACTCCAGGAAACTCCATCCTGTAGCAAGTCACTAGCGAGTATCAGATTAATTTTCTATAGTTTGGTTTGGTTCGCTACTACGGAGTCCCATCGACAATTATACATCTCATCCAACAGTTATACGACAATGCTGCATGCCAAGTATTCCACAACGGGAAACCTACGGAATCCTTCGAAGTGAGGACGGGAGTGAGGCAAAGCTGTCTACTATCACCAATGATTTTCCTGATTGCAGTAGATTGGATAATGTGACAAACAGCGGTCAGCGAGAAAACACGCATAAAGTGGACTCACACAAAAAGGGAACTTGGAGGATCTGGACTTCGCCGATGATATATGTCTGATTTCCCCCACAAACTGGAAGATATGCAAGTGAAAAACAACAAGCTGGCAGAAGAAGCATCAAAGATAGGACTTCAAGTGAACATAGATAAAACAGAGGCGATGAAGATTCCTGGAGAACAGCAACGGCAACAACAACAACAGATAACAATCAACCAGCATGAATGGGAGGAACCTGAAAGAAACAACCTCCTTCACCTACCCTAACCGGGAAGCATCGTTTCAACTACAGGTCAACGGAACTGACGAGGATGTCAAAGCAAGAATCGGAAAAGCAAGACAAGCTTTCATTACTCTCAAGTCTGTGTGGAGGTCAACAGCACTCCTCAGTATGAAAAATAAGATCCGGATCTTCAGCTCCAATGTGAAGTCAGTGCTACTCACTATACGGATCAGAGACTTGGCTAGCACGTCATAAAGAGCATCTCAAACAAACTTCAGACCTTCATTAATAGTTGTCTTCGCTCAATACTCAAGATCAGATGGCCGGCCAGAAAAGATCAGCAACAGGGATCTCTGGGAATAAGCGAAGCAACCAAGCAGGAACTGATTGTGAAACAAATATGCAGGAAGAAAGGGAGATGGATTGGCCATAATCTGAGGAAACCATCAAGTGACATCACTAGACAGGCCATTGCTCGAGTGGAACCCGAAATGGAAGCGGCGAGTTGGTCTTCAGTGCGAGGGTGACTTGGAGGAGGTTATGTGAAGAGGAGATGAAAGCGTGTAGACAGACTTGGAGCGGGGTGAAAACGTTGGCAGAAAAGCGAACGCAATGGAGACGCTTGGCTGAAGCCCTATGTTCCTCCAGGATATAAAGGATATAATAATAATAATTGGTTTGTAAGGGTTAGTTATGTTTTTAGGAGATATTTTTCTAAAATGCCCAAAAAAGAATTTTTCAAAAAAATTGAGTAAAGAATACATTTTTTTCGATAACTTTTTCATCTGGCTACTGCCTGTTCGTGATATATGTATCTAAAGTGCATCCTCCAGCCACAGTAACTGATTTCTTACCAGACTTAGTGAACCTCTGTTGTTTTGACTGCTCACTAGAAAGAACTTCAGATAACTTCCTGTATTAAAGCTAATGGCTAGGCATGTTTTTGTTGAAATGATATCACTGATGTTAATATCCAAGGGACAGAAGTTTTAAGAACTTAAGCTTCTTGGGAAATCAATAGACGAGGATGGGAAGTTACATTGATTTTAGATGGTTTGGAAATGTGTTACGCATGTATGCCTAGCTATCACCTTCCTCGTCGGACAACGTTAGCCACTGACTTAGTGTCAGGTTGGAAAAGAGCCAGCTAGTGGTGGTCAAACCAAAAAATGGCTTCATCAGTCAATGCGTCGGTGGCACAGTGGTTAGGACTCTCGCCGACCATACACATAGTCTGAGGTGCGATCCCTTGCCGACTCACACCTGATATCTATGGTTGGCCTGCGAAATTTGGGCTACCGATATCCATGCTGAGTTAATATACCTTACACTTGTGTACTTTTCACTACTCTATTGTCATGAGAAGTGACCGTTGGAGATGAAACGGGTGAATTGTATTACCAATTCGGTTTCTTAATTTTAGGTGTCTTCGTAGCATTATTTGTGTTGCTATTGTTGGTAGAACTGCATATTGACTGACTGACTGACTGCCTGATTTATGGACTGACTTCAACGAACAATTACTCTGTACAGATGTGCACCAGTTCAAGTTGCCACACCTCCATGTAGTTAAGAAAGCAAGAGAAGAGAGTAAAAGGAAGCCCAAAAGAGAGATAATAAGCAGAAGTGTGAGAGAACAAGAAGAGCAATAAAGTTGTCATTGGGTATTATAAATCACGAAGCATGACTACATCTGGGCCAGCCATTAAGAACGTGGATTTTGAACCATATCACCAATTGTCTTCAGCCTCCATTGGTTTTCACCATTCAGATGACTCTAATCAGTAAGTGAGGCAATCTACACCTCCTTACGTAGGTGACTGTCTGACCTAAACTAACTGTTGTGGATTTCACTGACTAATGAGGCCATGTTTTGGTTTGACCACCACTACCTGGCTCTTTCCTAACCTGATCCATCCGTCACATTTGAGTCAGATAATATTTCCCATCTAGGAAGGCGATCGATAGCTAGGCATGCATACGTAACACATGTCCTAACCATTTCACTCAATCGATGCAACTGCTTCACAACCTCGCCGATTGATTTACCCCCTCCTTACCTAGCACTCGATCGAAGCCTAACTTCAATATTGCTTACCTTATTACACCGACTATCTAAGACGGGAAATAGAACGCACGTACTTATGATCAAAACAGCTAGCCAGCCTTTTCATGTCTTCCACTTTCATCAATGACGCTATCACACTCACAGCCATAAACAAGAAAAGAGAGCGAAGTGCTACTAACCAATATACATGGATTTCACGTCTACGCTGAAGTTGGTGTGAAGGTTTAGAAGTAGTTATAGACGTGTTTGGATGGTTATTACTTCCCAGTTAGCCATGCCATAGAATTAGATTACTTTTTTAGCTACTTCAAACAGAAGGAACATTAGTATATTATGTGATCGCATAGTCTAGGAGGAAGTCTTCAATAGTCGAAACGGTATGTTCCACTCGTTATCCAAGGGAATAATAATAATGTTATATTATATAAGTCTCGGTCCCCCCCCCTCTGCAAATCAGGGAGACAACATAGGTGGTATGTTGGCCATCTGAGGTGACACACCTCATGGCTACTTACCAGTAATAAGACTTTACCGACAGACCTCCTGATGTCGTATAAATAACTGACACTGTCTTTTAGCCTAACTGCTATGCAAACAACGTTTCTGGCATTGTAGAACTTGTAGGAACATTAGTTCCAGCCAGTGTAGCCTTTTGGCTTATTGTGGTATTCACACACACGCCTAATCACTACAGCAAGGTAACAGGTATCAGTCAAGATGTCGTAAATTATATGTAATTAAGAAGACAATTGCAGCGAAGAAAATTTTCTTTTCGATGAAGTCATCATCTAGGCTGTACATTCGTGTATTTATATCAAATCGATGGAAAAGTTCCGGAATAATTTCCTGTTAAGGGTCAAATTAATAAAAATTAAAATTAGGAATTAGAATGCTATAATAAATAGGGGGATGGATAAAACAAACAAAGTAGCATCATAATTACTAAGAAGATTGATATTGTGCAATTAGGGGTTAGAAATGTAGAAATAACAAAATAGACAGGATGTTTGGATAAAAAATCTAATGGGATCATAACTAATGTGATGAATAATTGTTTATGCAATCAGGGATTAAATATGTAGAAATAGTAAAATGACAAAATAAACACGAAGTTCGGGTATGAAAATATGGTAGTGTAAACAGGGATTGAGAAAAACTTTAAAAAAATAACATGAATAAACAGGAAGTTTAGATAAGAAAGGCGATGTGATGGCCATTACTAAAAAATTACCTGTTTATAATGGCCATGGCAGTGGCAGGGGTTGGACGTATTTCTTTTGGATACAATGCGTGGGTTTGAGCTTTTGTATAGCTAGCGCCCCGGCTATGCCTAGATGTCTTGATTTCACTCCCTTTGATAGGTTTGATTGAATCTTGTATATTACTTTGAAGGATTTTTCGAATGACGCTGAATGTCCTGAATTGACCAGATGTTCTGTTACTGAACTGTATACACGCTTTTGGTGTCCTTTCACTAACCAGGCTGGGTAATGTTCACGAGCGCGTTGGTACTGCCAATGTACTCAGCTCCACAAGAGCAAGTAAACTGGTATGGTATATGCACGTAGATGATGACTTCGTCGAAAAGAAAATTTTCTTCGCTGCAATTGTCTTCTTCATTACTCCTATGACCCAATGCGTATATTCCGTAAATTATATGTGTAAAATATCATATTCAATGGTATTGATCACGTTTTATTCTTATCTTGTGTATATTTCTTCCTCTCATTCCCCTAACCTCAGCTTTCTGAAGCATTTAAAGTTATGGAATCTGAAAGAAATAATCTACAACAGCTGTTAGCATCACATCAAGCCAAGACATCAAAGTCTGTTGAAGAAGTCCAGAAAAAGCTTGAATTAGATAAACAATATAAAGATGAGTTGGAAAGAGATTTTCGTCAACTGTTAGCTGAAAAAGAAGAAATTATAAAGTCATTACGAATGCAGGTAGGTGTTGTTTGCATGAACACTGTTTTTTTTTTCTGTCATACGCTTTCGATAAAGAAAGGAAGACCAGATTTGCAGTATAAAGTATGATATCGTCGTCATCATTCTATTTCACAGGTTCTCATCAACTGCTGCACACCACTACCTAAAATTACAATGTTTATATAGATGATGATAATAACATACTTTAATGTTTAAGTGATAGTAGAGAAGACAGAAATACTATAAAATTAACGCATTCAAAAATGTAAGCATTACAATTTTCAGTTATTTAATTTTTCGTCATCACTTTATACGCTTTAAAAGTAGAAAAGAGGGGGAAGGTTAAAACAGAAAGAATCAACTAATAGTGTAAGCTTGCAGGTTCGCATAGCAGCTTCAAAAACACAAGCGGTTACAGTTTATAAGATTGAGATTTGTTCACTGAGTTGAGATCAGTGAAATCTGTTACCAAGGAAGTGAGAAATTGATCGCGGTCCCTTTCTGTATACATAAGTCTGGTTGGTTTAAATCGTTTGATTGCGATCGCTTCGGCAAATCGTAGTAAATTTGCTATCTTTTGTCTATTTAATATTTTGAAGGACTTAGTAATCTCCGCGAGATGTCCGGTAACAACAATATGCCTCATAACCGCACTCTGAGAATATCTGCTTTCTTTTAGGCACAGGTTTCTTGGAATAGAAGCCCTTGTTTTTCCGTCCTTCCAATGTACTTGCTGCCGCAAGTGCACGTGAATTCATAAACGAAGTTGGAGGTGACATCCGTAGGGTATTGATCCAGTTTTGAGTGGCTTATACAAGGAGTGGTGCTGTATACTGCTATGAGTTAAGCTTCAGGAAGATTCTTTTTATTGCACCTTTCAGTCTTTTGTCAATCTTTTGTGACACTCCATCTCCTTTGAATGGGAGACAAATAAACACTTTCTTCTTTTTTACAGTTGGGTGTTTTGCCTTCTCATTTTTTCTCTTCTATACTTCTGTATAAATCCCTTAAGGTATCCATTTTCCCTTAGGCATTTCTCGACTAAATCTAATTCTTCTTCGACCTTGTTTGGTGAACATAGCTTCCTGGCTCTGTCATACAAAGTCCTCACTAATCGACGTTTATAGCTTATGGGATAAAAGCTGTTATAGAGAAGATATTGCCCAGTCCAGGTTTCTTTTCTATAGATGGACTTTTAGATCGTACCTTCGTTTGTCTTTCTGCATTTAGATCCAGGAAATTGAAGTCATTATTATGCTCATATTCCATGGTGAATTTGATATATGAATGGTTCTCATTGAGGCGATCATATAATGCCGAAACGTAATCCATATCGTTGCAAACAACAATCGGGTCATCAAAATATCGGTGATATTATATGATATCATTTTATACTGCAAATTTCGTCTTCCTTTCTTTATCGGAACTTTTTTTTAATCATACATGTGTTTGTATATGTCAGAGGTCTTCAAGTAACATCACACTTTATACCCTTGTAGCAACAGAGGACAAGGGCCAGGCAACAAATCGTTTATTAAGCAAATCAACACATATTTATAGATTTTCATTTACATTATTATAGATTATTGTTAGCTGACAAACATTGTCTTCTGATTGGTTGTTTCTTATTGAAAGTTAATCTTTCATCTCTTTGTGGATGTTTCTTGATTGTCAGATTATCTATCTGCTAATTGTATCTGCCTACGCAAAGTCTGCTGTGATTGGTTGTTGTGAGTCTGTTTTTGTTCTTATTTTTCTCACGACCAATATTTGGCATATGAACATTGACCTAAATTACTTTCTGCCAATTTTTGGCTAACAGACAGCTCTCACCACACCCTTATGTAGAAACCTAACGGGAACCGAACCGATGAGTCGGGTGTTGGAACCAAGGGTGACCTAGGGAAAGATTATAGGACGAGGAGATGTGTAGGTTTTTGAGCAGTTGTATTGCCAATTTTAAGTAGTGACAGAAAACTAATTGAATGCCGTAGAAGTGTCCCATTTGGATTGCATGCGCAGCACATATCCTAGGCATCTCAATCGATTTCGCTTAGTGACCTTTATCTATTGATACGCCCTCCTCACCTAACACTCGACTAAGGCCTAACTTGAATATCACTCATCCTATTCTACTGAAACAACAGAAGACAAGGGCCGGGCAACAGATCGTTTATTTATGAAGTCAAGAAATATTTATAGATTTTCATGTACATTATTATAGATTATTGTAAGGAAACAAACACAGTCCTCTGATTGGTGGTTTCTCGCTGAACGTTAATCTTTCATCTCTTTATTGTGGCTGTCTCTTGAACGTCAGATCATCTATATGCTAACTGTATCCGCCTACGCAAAGCCCTTGTTCTCATTTTTCTCACGACCAATATTGGGGACATAAATATTGACGTAAAATACTATCTACCAATTTTGGCCAGCAGCCAGCTGTCACCACAATGCCACCTAACAGGGGATATAGAATGGAGACGCCTATGATCAAAGACAACTAGTCTTTTCCGAGACATGGAAGACATGAAAAATGAACAGAGATGATAACACGAGACATCAGTTTTTAACACAGTTGTAGTTGATTGATTGACTGACTGACTGACTGGTTTCAACATGGAACTTTGCACAGAAGTGCATTAGTAGTTCAATCTGCCATACTCCATGTAACACACAAAGAAAGATAATGTTAAGACAATAAGTAGAGAAATGTGAAGGAGAAAGAATAGTAACACGGGAAGACAATACGATTCTATCAAATCAATAAAAGTGAATGCATTTATGACATTTAGAACGATTTCGAGGCTGCATATCTGCAATAGTCTCTAGCCATTGATTTTTAGAATCCATAAGAAAGACTCTAATCAATGCACGTGGAGTTTCAATCTCCCTCGTGTTATGAACGACATTAATGTTTAAATAACAGTGAATCAATAATATTGATAAATTACAGTTCAATAGCTTTCACATAACAATCAAATGAATGCCAGAAAAATTAGGAAGGATAGTATTACAAATTCATGAATTTATAGTCTCTGTTTGAAGGCCAGGGCGATAGTAGTGGCTAGCTGGACTTGCTTCTTTTGAACACGGAGCACTAGTTGTTTGTGGCGAATCGCAATAGTCTCTGTTGTTTGGAGCATGCGGTACCTTCGATTCTTTTGCAATTTATTTGGTATCCGGTAGGTGATAGAGAAGGATTCTTCAATGCTGACTAGCCTTGTGGTCAGTTTAGACGAGATGGCCCAATATCGAACTGTTGATTATGGCTTTTACTACATTTTATTTAGCCATACTGGTAGATGTTCCCGAACGACGGCATAAAATCAAGTTCCTAGAGCAATGGTTAATATAACTCGCTCCACAAGCGCAGTTGAATTGGTAGATACAGTTTGAAGTGGCTAGTCTAGGTACGTCATCTTTCGGTTGAGGTAGCACCATCGGTTGTGTAGAGAATAAGAGGTGTATTTCACCAGCATTAAAAGTCCTTTGAACTGATTTTCTTAATTTCTTCGTAATTATTTCGCCTGGTGTATCGCCCTTGAATTGTAGTCGTATATAAAGAGGTGTCTTGTTTACAGATAGTGAGTAGTCCTTTTCCGCTTTCTTTGTCATGTATTTCATGGATAAATTTGTCTGGATAACTATTTTCGATCAGAGTATCATAAACAATGCTTAATTCATCTTCAATTACTTCTTCTGAACATACAGCTCTAACTCTATGGCTGAGGGTCCTTCCTTACTAAATTTCTTTTCAATATAGAAAATATCCCCATTTAGACATATATAAAAGAGAAAGATTGAGCGAAGAAATATTTACCTTTCAATTAGATCCTCATCTCTGGCTCTACTCTAATATACACCTATAGCACTTTTTATTACAATACACAACAATTCACCAATCAAGTGGCGATATGTTTGTTAACAATAATTAGTCGGTGTCAAAATGTCAATGGGGTGATAATTAACGAAGAAAATTAATATGCACAATTAAAAGGTGGAAATGGTTACAACACGTGGATTGCATAATGCATAATTTTGGAAAAATGAAGAGCAATTAAGGAATAAGCATGTGCACAGGTTGATTACGTAACAGATTGTTAAACAAAATAAAACAATTTGGACAATGATAATTTGTAAATAAAGTTGAAGTGGTCATGAGTATAAAATAATTTTTACAAAGATAACACGTAATTAAAGATGAAGCAGTCAGAAAAATAAATAAAATAATTTGGATAATTGTAGTTTTTATAGTTTTTTAAAAAGAAAAAACATCTTAGGGGGAGGGGATGAAGTAGCCTGGTTTATACAATCATGTAACGATGGATGGCCAAGGTAAGGAAAGTAGCTGTACAAATTTCTTCTGAACACACAAGTTTGGCTTCCTCCACAGGTGGATTCCTATTGCTTCAGCTGTAGGTATGTAGAAGACGAACTTGTAAAGCAAAATTAAGATTTGTAGGAATGCGAAAAATAATTTTAAATACAGTATTAACTGACGTTAACCTTATGCTCAGTGTTATCTACAAGGTGTGCTAATAGATAGCTAGCTACGAATAGATCTTGTTTGTCCCTTGCTTAACCATGCTGGATGATGTTCGGAAATACGATGATGATGCTATATATATATATATATATATATATATATATATATTAGAGTAGAGCCCCAGAGATGAGGATCTAATTGAAAAGTAAATATTTCTTCGCTCAATCTTTCTCTTTTCTAAATTTCTTTTGTACTTGATACAGGAAAGAATCTGTCCTGTCCAAGTACTTTTTTTCTAATGCAAATTTCTAACGTGTTATGTTAAAAATTTGGTTTCTCTTCTCCAAATTGATTTTTTTTGTAACAGTGTGATCAACAGAATATCAATAAATTACGCTCTGAATTGGCAGACAGTAAACTGTCTCAAATAGCACTGGAAGAACAAGTTCAGTGTTTAAAAGCGAAATTCTTTAGTTTGACGTATAAAAATTCTGAACTATTATTAGAAAAAAATCAATTATTGAAAAGTGGCAATCATGATGTTGATGATACTACCGGTGCTACTACTACTGCTGATGATGATGGCGGGGATTCACACGTAAAAGTCAATCAGTCACATGTTACTACACAGTCAAGTTCAATTCATGTAGACCAACAGAATCAGCAACAGGGGATTGATGAATCCTCCAAAGAAATTCAACTTTTATCTGATCAATTAAAAGAATTACAAATGAAATTAAATGAATCTGAGATGCTAAAAAACATTTAGAAAAAGAAATCGATAATTTAAAAGAAGTCTTAACACTGACTCAATCACAAATGAATACAACAATAACATCTACTAAAAAAGAACAAGAAGAAAAAGAAGAGATATTGAATTCTGAATTAGTCAATTTACAAAATAATCTAAGTAATTTGAACACTGAAAAATCACAATTAACTCAACAATTGAATGAAGCACAAGTCAATATTGAACACCTTGAATCAATGCGTATTGAACACTTGCAACAAATTGATCAATTAAAAGCAGAAATTAATACATATGAAAGTATTAAACAACAAAATGAAAATTTAAATTATCAAAATTTATTCAATCATATTAAACAAATTAAATCTGATTTATCCAGTTATTTGAATAATGATTGTTTAAATTTATTGAATATTGAATTTGTTGTACAAGATGTCGAGGTATTTCCAATCTACTTGATAGCCTTGTCAAGGTCATTGGGGAGATGCAAACAACATCTAATGAAAAAGTGATACATTTAGAAAGTCAATTAAATGAATTAACACATCAGTTAAATAAAAATCAGTCAATATTATCGACTGTTCAATGTGAATTAGATGGATATAAATCGAAAGAACAAGAACAAAATGAACAAATTAATGAACTTACTATAAAAATGAAAGATATTCAAACTGATTATGTAAATCAATTATCAAATATAGAAAATAATTTACAAAATGAAATAAAAAAGTATACAGATATAAAATTAAAATATACTGAAATGGAAACAGAATATAATAATATACAAAATGAATTAAAATTAGTAAATAAATTAAAAGATGACTTGGAGCATAAATTATCACAACAAATGAATATACAAAGTGACCTTGAAAAAGATTTAACCCATTTTAAGCAATTGTATGCAGATGATGATAATCAAGTGTTACAATTAAAACAAGATTTACAAATATCTAATGAACAATATGCACAATTATTAAATAAGCATGAAAGTTTATTGAAACAATTTAAAGAGAATGAAGGACAATTGAAAATTGAACAAGATAAATTAGCGCACAAATCAAATGAATTGTTAACAGTTAGTGAAGAGTTGAAAACTTTACAAGAAATGATTCTAAATTTAAAAAATGATCATCAATTTGAATTGGATAGACAATTGAGTGATCAATCTGTCAAATATCATATGGAGATAGATTCACTTAAAAATGAGATAGAAAGTATGAAGAAGCACTCGAATGATACGTTAAATTCAAAAATTGAATGTTTAACAAATGAAAATAAAGTTTTATGTGATCAAGTAGGTAAAAAAATGAAATTTTTTTAGCACAATAGAAGACATTTGATTTAGGCATGATTCTATACAATTTTATCGGGGCGAGGAATAACGGTTTAAGTATTGGTTTGTAAGGATTTGGTTGATTGGTTACACGATTTCATAATGAGCTGACATCGGTTAGAGAACCATTGGAAAACCAACAGGGAGTACTGGACATCTGTTTCGTCCTAGTTTATGACTCTTCAATGGTACGCGCCCACCGGGGTTCGAACCCAGGACCTTCCGGTTACAAGACTAGCGAGCTCGTATACCATTAAGCCTTGTAACCAGAAGGTCCTGGGTTTGAACCTCACTGAGTGCGTACTGCTTGAGAGTCCCAAACTAGGACGAAAGAGCTGTCCAGTACTCCCTGTTGGCTTTCCAATGGTTCTCTAACCAATGTCAGCCCATGATGAAATCCTGTAACCAATAGCGATTTAATCGAGTAGTTTTTTAAAACCTTACTATTCTGTCTTCCCCATCCTCCCCACGCACCCCTCCCCTCCACACACATGAAACTGTTGCCATTCTGTGCATAGTTCTGTGTAAAGACTCAGTGAGTTAATCAATTCGAGATCATTGGTTCAAAATATTCTCTAAAGAGAAACTAAGGTAGATAGAAAGTGAGGCATGTAAGAGAAGCTTTAAAACTTAATAATTACTCTGATAAATTCATCAGGAAGTATGTAGGAAAATGTAAAAATAAAATAAGTAATGATAGTAGGGATAGTGATAATAATAATAATATTAATGACGACATGTATGTCAAACATGCTCAGGATAATGACAACACCAACAATAAGGAATCTAAATCATCAGTAGTAATTCCATACAAGGAAGGAACGTTGGAAACCCTATGCAGAATCTTTTTAACAAGGCGGGCAGGAATAAAAGCGGCTGGCATTCAAACCACCCACAAACTCAATTAGAAACAAGCTTTGTCGGTGAAAGGATCGATCCTGTGGAGGCTTTAAAACAAAACAATTTAGATTATCTAATACCCTGCCTTCAATGATTGTCGGGTCAAATACATAGGTCAGACTAGTAGAACAGGGGCAGTCAGTCAGACTAGACGAACATAAAAGCCTAGCAGCAACATCTAGATTAGTTGATCCGAATAAGATAATAAGAGATGTGGAGAATAGTTCAGCCGTAGATAGCACTCACTACATGCAATTACACACACACACACACACAACCATACAATAGGATGGATGAGATAAGCTGACAGTTTTAAAATTTAATGTAACAGCTGGGTGGAGGGAGCGATTGATAACGAAAGCTTATCGGAAGTTTATTGAATCAAGTAAATGAAAATATACGTGTCATAGGAATGATTCAACACGTGTCCAGTTGGACATCTGGAAAGTTCTACTGTCTCAACGACGACAAGTAGGAGGGAACAAAGAAAACAACTATAAAAGTCAAGTATCGAAGTCGTATGATTATAATTGATGAAATGATTATGAACCACAATAATAGATTGTGTTCGAAACCTTGTCATCCAGTAGACAGTCATACCGTTTCACCGTGTGTATGTGTGTGATATCTAATAAAAAAAAATCAGTGGTGAATTGCAAGATCCCCGGCATCTACGAAGACCTTATAATAATAACTTTATTCCAAACAGTCTCTTTTGATACGAATACAGAATTTCGCCGCATGAAATGCAATGCAATTGTATCTAATTTTCTCATTACATAATCCACGGGTAATAATTAAAACTGGACAATCACAAGGATAGTATTGTTCGACGTAAAATTAAAATTTAAGTGAAAATATTAACAGCAGCAACAACACTGTAATAATGAATGAAGAAAGAAGGAATAAGAAAGGTCATTTACACAGTGTTTCTCAGTAATTCAGTAGTCTTATGCCCAAATACACTTTACTCGTCACATAAAATGTGTGTCCCGGTTGCCAAATACGATATTGTAGAATTTTTTTATACATGCTTGTTCAATTCTGTATATTGTCGTGAGAGTAACATCTGTATTGTGTTTTCTTGCCAAGGTCCAAGAAGGCCCGTTTCTGCAGCCCTCCATAAATTTTGAGTGATATTCATATGATACAATGAGATGCTGGGGACATCACTCGTACCAAATTCCCAAGAAACTTCATGAACTCGTTCATGAAGCCGGCTCATCCTCCCGTAGGAGATAGCCGAAGTAAAGTAAAGTAAGATACAATGAGATGAATCAAGTAGTGGGGCTTTTGTGCCAAGCCGCATACATGTCGAAGTCATTCGTGAACGTTAACTCAAGAGTATTTTCTAGTTGTCTTGAAAAGTTGACAATATTTTACATGACCTATTGATCTAATTGAAGAAATTAAAGTCTCCAGTAATAATAGACAAAGGGTTGACAAGGAAGGTGGTGAAAGTAATGGAGGAAGTGAATTCATCAGTAAATAAGGATAACTCTGACAGACTACACATCCAGATGCACTGTAAATGTTCGAAATGTAGATGTAGTTCTACTTCCACTGGTGTTTTGGTCAACATCTAACAGTTATGGAGTCGATTTTGTCACTTGAGAATCTAAGGCAAAGATTATTTTAAGTACACCAATAAAGATTGATTGATGAAGGTTCCGACGCCATCTCCGAAGTTCTTTATCTTAGAGCTACACCGATCTTGTCTTGATTATCTGAAACATTCAGACAGACTAAATTATCATCGTGGAGCTAGGTTTCTTGGAGGCTTATAATCCCTGTATTGTGGTACACATTGAAGGACATTACAGGAAATCGATTTCATTTGATAGGGAGCGGCAGTTCGTACTCATAATCTCCAGAACAGTTATCAGATATATTCGCATACGTTTTAAAGCACATTACCATTGCGGATGATGCTTTTTCTTGGGTTAAGTGGAAATTTGCGAATCTACAGGTTTTAAGCATTTTAAATATTCGTGAGAGATCATACTTTATTAGGTAAATAGGTTAAAGCAAAGTGAACACAGTAAATTAGACACAATATAATGATAGAGGATTTTTTAGTAGCACAAGCCTTAAGCAGGTCTCCAAGTCTTAATCAAACTCGAAGTGTTTCATCCGCCTACACACACAATCGTTGTAGGACATTTCCGACAATCGAATGCTAGTGCGCGCCTACTGGTTGTCGAATAATAATAAAAGCCTTAAATCCTTCGTAGTTGAGATTTATAAAGCATCTTGGCAACAGTAAAGAATAAACACCAAGGTTAAGTGACTTTGAATCAACCAATCAGACTCTTGTAGGTGAGAAGTAGCATTTATTGTATAAAAATGTCTATTTATAACATATGTGTGTTATAAAAATGAATTGTGCAGGGTATGTACATATATATATCCCTAATATGCCGCAAAAGCCTATCCCAATTTCTCATAGAACGGGTTATAGACATATCGAACCAATATTGATAAAAAAATTCATCTATAATTGGCTGTGTATCATATCATCTCGGTAACCATTTACCATCCGAATACGCTTTTTTAGATTCACTCTGGATCCTTTAGTAGAATTTGTATGAGTTCCAAGCATAAGATCCACTAATTCAGGAGAAAGATTGACTTTCTGATGAATAGTGATAGTTGGCAATAACCTCTCCACTCGTCTGTGTGAATGGTTGTGTCTAAGAGGACGTGGGTATTTCGGTTTGGGATGCGTTCTACAAACCATTTTCGAAGATTTGTATCGTACAGTCCTCAAACATGGTTCGCTCTTCTCTTACCGCGATTCACTTTTCTTTCATTAAGTAACTGTTTCGTCAATGTGAACAACGACACCAACTCCTCTAAGTGCAGAAGTAGTTCTATTAGTCTTTTGTGAGGCAATATCTCGACAGTGCTGATACCACTGTACTGTTTACATCTTCGTATTCTCTGTTTCCTCAATTGTAGCAAATTATCTAGCTGACTGACTGGTTTCAACATAGAACTACTCTGCACCGATGTGCAGCAGTTCGAGTCACCACACTGCCTCCTTGTAGCACACAAAACCAGAGAAGAAAGTAAAAGGAAAAGCAAAACAGAGACAGTAAACAGAGATATGAGGCAAAAAGAATAGTAATAACGAAGAACAATATAGTTTCATTGGATATTATAAGTCACAAGGAGTAGGATACATCTGCCACAGCCATTCAGAACGAGAATTTTGAGTCATATCACCAATTGTCTCCAGGCGTCATTGGTTTTTACTGTTCCGAGGACCCCAACTAGGAAGTCTACACTTCCCTACGTGCGTGGCTGTCTTAAACACTAACTGTTGTGGATTTCATTGACTGATGAGGCCATGTTTTTGTTTGGCTGCCACTGGCTTTTATCCAAACTGACTCTATGTCAGTTAACACTGCCCATCGAGGAAGACGATGGCTAGGCATGCGTAAGTAGCACATTGTGGTCGTTTCAGTAGTCTGTTGTGGCTTATACGCAATATTTTACCAAGGCAGAATTATGGAATTCGAGAATGTATCTAAAATATCATCATAATGTACAACCTACCAACTTACAAACTTCCTGACATAATAGTGACTGCATCTGAATGCATAACCATCATCAAGAGCGCGGCAGTACTTCTGGAGAGTCATTATTCCTCCACATATACTTGTTTTAGTCCTCCCTATCAACCCATCTTTCACACAGAGATGTCAAAAACCATATCTGGGTGAAACTTGCAATGAAAATTATGTGAGCAGCATCCGTTTGTAATGCTGTGCGATCTGATTGGTGCCGGTTCATGGTCATTCGAGAACAAGCTGGATTCAGGAAAGTCAGGCAAATCATGTTCTGACCAAATTGCAACTCTACGCATCATCATCTAACAAAGCATGGAATGGCAATCAAACCTCTACCTCAACTTTATAGACTTTGAGAAGGCCTTCGACAGCGTTGACCACGAAGTAATTTGGAAACTACTCGAGTACTATGGCGTACAGTACCCCAAATATTCATCAACCTTATTCAACAGCTGTACTACAACGGCACCTGCCGCAATGGAAGACTCAGTGAGGCGTTTGGAGTAAACACAGGAGTCAGACAAGGGTGCTTACTATCACCAATGATATTCCTAATTGTGGTGGACTGACTGGATTATGCGTCAGACAGTGAGTGGGAAACGAGAAGACAGGGATATCCTGGACCGACGTGAAGAGCCTAGAAGAGCTGGATTTCACGCGTGGATGACTTATGTTTGATGTCACACACAATCGAAGACTTACAAGCGAAAACCGACAAACTGGTCGAAGAAGCAGGCAGTGAAGACAGGACTCCAGGTAAACATAGACAAGACGGAGGTTATGAAAATAACCAACCAACAACATCCAACGTCAATCACCATCAACGGGAGGGATTTGAAAGAGGTTACTTAATGCATTCACTTATCTAGGGAGCATTGTCTCAACTACAGGAGGAGCGGACGAGGATGTCAAATCGAGCGAGAATCGGGAAGGCGAGCGAGAAACACATTCATCAGCCTGAAATCAATCTGGAAATCTTCGTCACTCAGCATCACCAACAAAATTCGGATTTTCAATACAAACGTAAAGTCAGTTCTTCTATACGGATCAGAAACTTGGCGGGTGGGTCACAAAGAATATTTCCAAAAGGCTGCAGACCTTTATTAACAACTGTCTTCGCTCAATACTGAAGATCAGATGGCCGGGAAGAATCACCAACAAGGAATTATGGGAACAAACAATGCAAGAACCAATCGCCCAACAAATATGCAGGAGAAAGTTGAGATGGATTGGACACTCGCTCGCTGAGGAGGCCGCTGGGTGACATCGCGCGCCAAGCCCTCGAGTGGAACCCGAAAGGGAAGCGGCGTGTGGGACGTCGGTGCAAGGGTGACATGGAGGAGATCGTGTGAAGAGGAGTTGAAAGAGTATGGACTAACTAACATGGATGCAGGTGAAAAGTACAGCAGAAGGAAGACAGAAGTGGCAAATGGAGACGTGCAGTTGAAGCCCTATGTTTCACTAGGATCCCAAGGCAGCAATAATAATAATAATAATCATGGTCATTCGACGTCGGTATCTCTTCTTTACTGCTGCCATCATTTTATTAGTTTATGAAATGCTTCATCCTTTACTTTGTAACCCATGAAAACTATCTATATGTAGATAGAAAAAGACTAATGTTCGACATGAAGTTTTTCCAGGAATTTAAATTAATTTTAGTTGTAGCTTTTCTTAGCGTTTTAACATCAAATGGAGAATCATTGAGAACCATGAAACGATAGAGAGAGCTGTCTAGTGCCTCCTTCAGGTATTCGGTTATTAAATTCAAGAGAATACAGTTCTTGTGAAATTGTCTCACAGTTTGTGTGAGGGCTGAGACTCTGTCCAGACACCCAGACCGAAACAAGTGGTTGTCTTAAGCGACCACGCTTTGAACCTTTGACATGAAGCCTTGATCCCCACAGGGCGGCAGTGCAGTAGCGTCAGGAACTACGTTCTCATAGTTGCCAGTGACTGAAACACCTGCATACGCCATATGATCCTTTCTGATTCTCTACCTGCCCATGTTTGTATACCATAGGTTTGGAATCAGGGATTTCCAACTGCTCTTGGTAGACGTGGATGTCCACCTATCACTTTGGTTGTAAGCCTCAGGCGTTTACATTCATTCTTCTACTTTTATGAGAAAAACCTTCACGTGAGGGCCGGTGAATAAGGTTTATCAGGCAGAAATTATGAACGTGTGGCCACATGAGAGCCATTCGAGTGGAAGATCGAAGTCTATCTGTAACGACAGAAGGCAAGGATCTGCCACCATATCGTTTATTGAGAGATTTATAGATTTAAATGCACATTATTATTCGTTATTGTTAGCAGAGAAGCAGCGTCTTTTGACTGGCTGTTTTCTTGCTGAAGGTTATTCTGTACTGCTTGTGACCGTTGCTTACAAAGCTATCTATATATCTGCGAATTGTATTTGCACACGCTAAGTGTGCTATGATTGGTTGTTGAGTTCCTCAAAGTTAGCCTTTGTCCTTATTTTTTGTCGTGACCCCGATTTAGGACGTAAGCGTTGAGGTTAATATTCAAATATTGGTTTTGTAGGGATTTTGTTTGATCGGATGGAGGATTTCATCACGAGCTGACATTCATTAGAGAACCACTGGAAAGCCTGGGAGTACTGGACAGCTGTTTTGTCAGCCTATTTTGGGACTCTTCCTCAGTACGCACCTACCGGTGGGGTTCGAAGCCAGGACCTTCTGGCTACAAAGCGAGCTCGTTCTTGGGGTATTGGATCGGGTCACAATGGCCCAATGGTCTACGAGCTGACTCGCCTTGTAACCAGAAGGTCCTTGATTCGAACGCTTGTGGTGGGTGTTTGCTTCTGAAGAGTCCCGTTGAGGTTAATTGTCGCTAACAGTTTTGTCTTTCATAGATAGCTCTCACCATGTATCCACCCTCGACTGTACCAAGTCGTTTATATGGTTGCTTCTCCAGTGCTCCACGCTGAAATTACATTTTGCTATTGTGTTATACAATAATTAATTGTTATTTTTTATTTTTTTTCCCTCTCTTGATTTTAGATTCAGTCACTTCAAGAAACTCTAAGTAGTACTCAAAACCAATTGGATAGCTTAAAGCTTCAATATATGAATGAATCAGAAAAAACTAGTGAAGACATGAAAAAGCATGATATAGAAGAACAAAGCTTACGTTTACAACTCTCAAAAGCCAATAACGACATTAAAGTGTATCAAGATCAGTTAGAAAAATCAATGCAAGAAAATAAATATCTTACTGATCTGTTAGATAATCTCCATAAGAATGAAACAATACTTTCTAAAGAAAATGAAGAAAATATCCTCGAGTTAATTAATTTATCAAATAATGCATGTGAATTACTTTTCAACCAATCAGATCAATTGACCAATAGAGTTAATTCTATTTGGAATGTCCTTGAAACGTCCAATCAACGTTTAGATGGTATCATTACAAGTGTTGATCCAACATTGAAATCAATAAACAAACGTAACCACGACTACTGTAGTACAATTGATGAGTTAAAACAAGAATTATTGAATGCTAAAAATGAATTAATTGCACGAGATAATGATACAAAAAAATTGCGAGTAGATGTTACGGAAAAACAAGATGAGGTCAGTTGATTTTTCATGAAATCGCTTGTCTGTATGTGTTGTATACGTGAGAATAGTTCTCAGTATTTGTTGCTATATGCGATCAACTTGAAAGTAGGTTGAAAAAATAATAATTTTCACTGGCTCAATAGATAACGCTTTGGCATTTAAAGCTGTGGGTACTTGAATGGAGTTTTAGAGGTGCGAGAAACACCATCACTTACTGGTTACAGCATGTACACCCAATTGCTGAGTCCCATATTGCATGAAACGCGCATCATATATCACCGTTACTCATTATCGACCGTATAATATAATTTTGATTAGCCTGTCCATATATATATATTTGATTAAACACTAGTCAGTAACTAGTGTAATATGTCTAGTCCTATCTTCGCTGCTGACTGAATTCTACCAATCAAGCTTGCAATGTGTCCACCATCCTAGGTGGCTCGCCATTACGGTGCACTGTGAGATGTTGGTATTAGATGTTTGGAGGCAATCGGTTGCAGGAAGCCTTGGACCTAGGTTTCGCTCTAGTTGGCACTCGTCAGTCAGCAAGGCATATCTGTAAACTCGAACGAACTCATGTCCCTTCTGAAATTCGAACCCGCTGACTGATAGAATTCAGTCAGCACCGAAGATAGGCCTAGACACATTACACTAGTTACTGACTAGTGTCCAATCAAAAATATCCAACATAGTCCTACAGGGGTCAATCGCGAGTCCTAATCGCCTAGTGTAAGCGTCTCTGATTGCAGGAGGCACTGGGTGACACGGGTTCGAATCTCACAAGGGACATGAATTCCTTCGAGGTTGCAGATACGTCAACTAGCACAAAACCTAGGTCCAAGGCTTCGCACTGACTGCCTTCATCTAATATCAACAATATATACATGTATATATATATAGTAAATTTTCTTCCCGACAGATAACTGCTACCTTGACATGATGGTCGGGCTTGGACATCGCGATGACCCAACAAGCTGCATTGGCTGGAACCAATGTTCTTGAAGGTCCTACTATGCCAGGAAGGTTGTTAAGATGGCGATTAGACTAATAGCAGTTACCGGAATAGTGTTAGGAGTTTCCTTACACAATATTGGGGTCAGTGGGCGTAGTTGTACAGCTGGAGAACAGAGATTTAACAGCAGTGAGGTGTTTCCCTCAGATGACCAGAATGCCAGCCAGCTAAGCTGTCTCTCCACTGTGGAGAGAGGGGGTTAGTAAAGGTCAACTCCAAAAACTGTATATCCCGAATCACCCCACATGGTTTGTAGCTGATGAGGTGGTATGTTACTAATACTGAACCAAAGCTAAAAGCCATTTCAAACAGGCTGTGTGTGACCGGCCAGAATCAAGAAGTTGTCCCCTGGGCTGTGCGGTCACGCAACACTAACCCCCTCTCTGTTTCAGGTACCCGAAGAATCAATTAACTTCCACGGTGTGGGCAGTCGGGAAGTGACAACCTCCCACACACTTCCAACAGCACGCGAAGCCTTCCTGAGCATCATTCTCTTTTACTCACATCACCTTCCTCATCTTGCTTCTCTACTACAGTTAGTACTATTCTTCAGGCTAGTGAGGGACTTTCACTTCACTCTGTGATCACAAACAATGGTGAGAGCCATAGAAGCCACCGTCGCCAACTTCACATAGGAGCATTTAACGGCAGGACCCTCTGCCAAATCGGACAACAGGCATCACTAGCAATAACTCTGGCATCTCGAGCCATAGATGTATGTTGTATTTCAGAGACACGCATACAAGACCCGAGTGTTGTCATTCATTTAACCTCACCAGGTCAACAAGGTGAATCTGCGAAATTCACTTTAAGGGTGTCAGGAGACCCCTCACCTAGCTCGCGAAGACTCGCAGGTGTAGGGATAGCACTGAGTGTTAGGGCGGAAAAGTCACTTCTTGACTGGATTCCAGTAGATAGTCGTATATATATGGTCTGTCTGAATGGGTCCGTTAAAAGAGGGAAAGACGGTAATACCCGTTGTTGCCTTTCCGTAGTCTCCACTTACGCCCCATCAGATTGCAGTTCGGATGAACTAAAGGATGACTTCTACCTGAAACTGTCTTATTTGCTGCAAAAAGCAAAAGGCTCAGACATAGTTGTTTCAGTAGGGAAGTTGTGCCAGACTGAGAAGTATGTAGGTGGTACGTATGGAGTTCCCTGCCGACGAACCAACAACGGTGATCGTTTTCTACAGTTTTGCTCAGATAATCATCTGTTCCTAGTCAGCACTAACTTTAGGCACAAAGAGAGACATTGTGTAACCTGGCGACCTCCGTTACCACATCAACGCTGGACTTAGATAGACCACATAGCCATAGGGTATCGTTGGCGAGGGTCAGTAGAAGACTGTCGCTCCTTCTGGAACACGTGCGTAGACTCTGATCACTCTCTGGTTCGCGCACTTTTATGCTTACGACTAAACGGACATAAGAAATCGACAGCAGTGAAACAGTTACGTCTCTAACTAGATAGAGACACTGAGTCCCTGTTTAAGGAAGAGATAGCGAGACGAGTGTCTGAGGTCGACAGCAGGATTTTCCCTGAGGTAGCCTGGCACAACATACAATTAGCTGTAGACACAGCTGTAAAAGCTATTAATAAGCTAAAACCAAAAGTTAGTAAGAGCCATTGGATCTCTACTGCCTCATCCGAACTGATTGACGCAAGAAGACTGATTCCGGCGAGCTCCGATTATGATGAGGAGCGAAAGCTACTGAAACGAAAACTAACAAGAAGTCTTCGCGACGACCATGAACAGTGGTGGGCGACAAAAGCGAAAGAGATGAAAAAGGCATCGGTGATTGGTAACACCAGACAACTGTTTAGGCTTATCAGGGAAACATGTGGTAAAAGGCAAACGATAAGTGAAGACAGTCTGTGAGAAAAATAGCACCAGTTAGAGAACCACTGGAAAACCTGGGAGTACTGGACATCTGTTTCGTCCTAGTTTGGAACTCTTCATCAGTACGCACCCACCGGGGTTCGAACCCAGGATCTTCTGGTTACAAGGCGAGCTCGTTGACCAATGAGCCACTGGGACATGAACCAATGGTTCCTGAATTCTAACTTCTGCGAGTTCATGACATAGCGCGACCACTTCGCAATGTCTTCTTCGATGAGTTACTGCCTCATCTTCGACCTGCTGTACCCTACTGGTCACGGCTTCCCATAGTGAAATCCTCCATACAATCAAACAAAATCTCTACGAAACCAATGCTTGAAAAATGGCACCGTAAGTAGCTCCCAGGACAGCCGACTGGAACGCTGGAAAGAGCACTATGAGGAGCAGTTTAATTTGCCCACAGCCACGCTCAACCTTCCGAACATCCAACACCTCTCTGAATGGGACATAGACACAAGTCCTCCATCCCTAACTGAGGTTACTAAAGCTGTCACCAATCTGAAACTAGGCAAAGCAGCGGGACCTGATGGAATGACTCCAGAGGTATTTAAGTACGATGGATACAGTTTACTGTCTGCATTAACTGAGGTACTAGGCAGCGTCTGGGAATCAGAAGAAGTCCCATCAGGTTGGTGTAAGTCACTGAGAGGGAGACAAGTCTTCCTACGATAATCACAGGTGGATTAGCTTGAACTGCTGCACATCGGTAAAAGTTTATTGTTGAAAACAGACAGATAGAGTAGCGCAGGAAACTGTCCAGCTCCCTCGTTATCACATCGAGTCCCTGCAATGTTTAAGCTACTTAAAAATCTCCATTGAGTCATATAAAAGAAAAGATGTTCAAAGAAGAATTACTCTTTTCAGCGATTTATATACTCTCCTAACATGCTTTCATAATTCTGGGCCTTCACAGTATCTTAGCTTTTCTACCTTTCTGGATAAGATTCTCAATGAATAATGGATGATCGTACGTTGGTGATCTCACTGTCTCCATGCTGGTCACATTTCAGTCAGATTTTCCTAATGGTTAGAGAACCATTGGAAAACCTGGGAGTAGTGGACAACTGTTTCGTCCCAGTTTGGGACTCTTCACAGTACGCACTCACCCATTCCCCAACGGGGTTCGAACCCAGAACCTGGTTACAAGGCTAGCGAGCTCGTAGACCATTAAGTCACTGGGACCTGACCCGATCCAATAGCCAACGCATGGATTGTAACATCTGCCAATTCACGATCACTATCAGCTCATGATGAAATCCTGTAACCGATCAAATCCCTACAAACTAACACTTGAAGGCTTTCCTAAACTCAACAGGTTTTCGTCACAAACTAGTCAGTGATCTTAGAGTTTAAGTAGGCTTAGTGGTGTTTTTTAATTAGGTAGACACTCAACCAACTTACTTACCCAGAGAAGACAGAGGTGATGAAGATTCCTGTGGCCAACAGCAACAGTAACTACAATAACAGGCATTAATCATCCAGCATAAATGGGGGAAATATGTAGGAAGGAACCTCCTTTACTTACCTACCTGGGAAGCATCGTGTTAACTACAGGCAGACGGAACGGGTTAGGATATCATAACAACCGGAATCGTGAATGAAAGGCAAGCTTTCATTACTCTCAAGTCTGTGTGGAGATCAACAGTACTCTGTATGAAAAATAAGATGGTGATTTTCAACTCCAATGTGAAGTCAGTGGTACTCACTATACGGATCAGAGAACTGGCGCCGCGCCGCGCCGCGTCACTAAGAACACTTCAAACAAACTACACATTTTCATCAACAGCCAGCTCTCTTCGTTCAATACTCACGATCAGGTTGCAGGCCAGAAAAGGTCAGCAATGGTGAATAATCTCTGGCAATGAGCGAACCAACCAACCAGGAACTGATTGTGCAATAATTATGCAGGAAGCAGTGGAGGTGGGTTGGCTATACTCTGAGAAAACAAACCATCAAGTGACTGACATCACCCTCAATGCAGGCCATTGCTCGAGTAGAACCCGAATGGGAAACGGCGAGTTGGTTGTCAGTGCAAGAATGATATGGAGGTGTAGGTCATGTGAAGAGGAGAACTATGCGTAATGTTGACGTTTGGCTCAAGGCCTATGTCCCTCTGTGGACTAAAGGAGACAGTCATAATAATGATAAAATAGGCGTGGTTTGTCTCCTATGTGAAGTTGGCGACGTAGCTTTAAAAGGCTATCTGAGGTGTTTCTATGGCTCTCATCGTCATTTGTGGTTAGAGGGTGAGGTGGAGGTGCCTCACTAACCTGAAGAATAGTACTAACTTTAGTAGGGAAACAAGACGATGGAGGTGACACGAATAAATAAGGAGAATGATCAGGAGGGCTGCGTGTGTTTTCGGAAGTGTGTAGGCGATTGTTAATTCCCGACTGCCTACACCGTGGAAGTTGATTGATTCTTCGGGTACCTGAAAAAGAAAGAGAATGAGTATTGCGTGACTGCTGAGCCCAGGGGACAACTTCTTGATGCTGGCCAGTCACACACGGCCTGCATGAACTGGTTTCTTGGTTTGGTTCCCTATTAGTAAACTCACCGCCGGTTACAGACCACCGTAGGTGAGGTGAGTCGGGATGCACAATTTTTGAGGTCGATCTTTTCTAACCCCCTCTCTCCAGAGTGTAGAAACAGCATAGCTGACTGGTATTCTGGTCATCTGAAGGAAACACCACACTACTGTTACACCCCTGTTCTCCAGCAGTACGACTTCCCCCACAAGACCCCCAAGCATAGTGTAAGAAAAATTCGAACACTATCCCGGTAACTGATTTTAGTCTAATCGCTATCCTAACAACATTCCTGGCATGGCAGGACCTGCCGGAACAGTAGTCCCAACTAGTGTAGCTTGTTGGGTCATTGAGATGTGCAAGCCCGACCACCACGTCAAGGTGTGGCAGCAGCTATCGGTCAAGAGACGTGGTTTCTAGGGTTGCGTCGACCGGAAATCGAACCTTAAGCCACATAGTTGGTAGCATAGTTGTTGAACATTCTCTTACTGTGTCGCTAATGGCTTTATATTTTACTTATTTATTTATTTATTAATATTGCTGCCATATTTTTTTCCTTTTTTTTATTTACAATAGATAAGTCAACTGCATAAAGAATTAAATGAGTACAAATCATTCCACGGAACAGTTGAATCATTTTTACGTAACAAACATTTCCTACTCTATGGTACACTGATTAATTTATGTCAGTCAAGAATTACTACTATGCTAGACGAGATTAATGAATACGCAAACTTTATCAATACTACTAATAATACTACTACTGATAATACTACTCATAATAATTATGAACAAGTCTCTTATACTTGTAGTCAAGTGAAATTATCCATTGAACAATTGAAAGAATCATTTAATAAATTAGACAAAGATTTAACTCAATTCAATCAAAATGATACTGTTACTCTTACTGAAACACCTGACAATTTGAGAATATTTTCCACCTTAATACTACTAATCAATTCAGATGTCTTCAATACATTCACTTCACATCTAGAACAATCTATCAATGAGTTCAGCATACTGAACAGTAAATCGTTAAGAGAATTACAACAAATTTATCATCATGATATTATAAAACATTCAATTGGTGTGTATCAATCTACAATAGATGAATTGAAAGGTGAAATAAATGTATTAAAGACAGACTGTCAACGTCTTACTGACCAATTGGCTAAATCCCGTCTGGAGTATGAAACATTCAAGAAAACTGTTCAGGTGGAAAGTACAAATATTTCAAGGATTGAAACAGCTTTAAGCGAAGCTAATCAATCTATTGATTCATTAAAACAGAATGAGACAGTTTTAATGGATAAATATACTAATCAAGTTAAGTTATATGAAGAAAGTCAACAAACAATTAACCAGTTAGAAGATCAATTAAAGTTAGTGAAAGGGAAATCAAATCAACTTTCGAATGAATTATTGGAGAAAGAGTCTTTAGTAAGTAGTAGTAGTAGTAGTAGTAGTTGTTGTTGTTGTTGTGTATCCTTTCAACTGGATTCTTCTTATTATTATCATTATTTCACTTAATTCCTAGCTGTACGTCTCCATTGCATTCGGTTCTCTACTAAAGTTTTCACCTGGCTCCAGGTCTGCCCACATGCTTTCATCTCCTCTTCACATGACCTCCAAGTCACCCTGGCACTGACAACCAACTCGCCGCTTTCCTTTCGGGTTCCACTCAAGAACCTGGCGTGTGATGGATGCCACTTGATGGTTTGTTTTCTCAGATTTGAGGCACAACTGGTTCCTGTTGAGGTGGTTCTCTCCCAGAGATCCCTGGTGCTGATCTTTTCTGGCTGGCCATCTGATCTTGAGGATTGAGTGAAGACAATGGCGTTGAAAATCTGTAGTTTGTTCGGAGTGTTCATCGTGACGCGGTGCGGCGCCAGTTCTCTGATCCGTATAGTGAGTACCACTGACTTCACATTGGAGTTGAAAATCACCATCTTATTTTTCATACAGAGTACTGTTGATCTCCACACAGACTTGAGAGTAATGAAAGCTTGCCTTTCATTCACGATTCCGGTTGTTATGATATCCTAACCCGTTCCGTCTGCCTGTAGTTAACACGATGCTTCCCAGGTAGGTAAGTAAAGGAGGTTCCTTCCTACATATTTCCCCCATTTATGCTGGATGATTAATGCCTGTTATTGTAGTTACTGTTGCTGTTGGCCACAGGAATCTTCATCACCTCTGTTTTCTCTATGTTCACCTGAAATGAAGTCCTATCTTTTTTGGATGCTTCTTCCGACTTGTTGCTTCTCACTTGCATATTTTACAGTTTGTGAGAAATCAGACATATATCATCGACGAAGTCCAGATCCCCCAAGTTCTTTTTTGTATGGGACCATTTTATGCATGTCTCCTCATTGCCAATCCCGCTGTCTGTCGCATTATCCAATCTACTGCAATCAAGCAAATCACTGGCGATAGTAGGCAGCCTTGTCTTACTCCAGTCTTTACCTCGAAGGATTCTGGGAGTTTCCCGTTGTGGATTACTTGGCATGCAGCATTGTCGTAAAACTGTTGAATGAGATGTATAATTGTCGATGGGACCCCGTAGTAGCGAAGTATTTGCAAAATCACCTTCCGATCGACGCTGTCGAAGGCTTTTTCAAAGTCGATGAAGTTGAGATAGAGAGGTGACTGCCATGGATGATTCTATGGTGTTGCAAAGTTTTCATTGCCCTATTAGACAATATCTTCAGCATGCATACTTCAATTTGAATTGAAGTGAGCTTCTTAGATTTCTTCACAAGTTTATTAGTCATCTTTCCTTGTAGGGTGGCGACGTTAAACGTGATTGGTCGGTCGTTTTTGTGTGTTTTCACATCCTCTAGGCTACTTGTGCTATTGGTATTGGCGGCGAAGTTCAACAATAGCGTCCCAGGAGTGCGAACGCTCCAATGACCTTGAATGCATGCTAGTCGTTGGCTGATGGCACTTGTCATCAACACTGTTCACTAACTAAGCAGAAAATTTCACTCAGATCACATTTTTAAGTACTGTTTCGACAATGTGTTAATAGCTCGTTAGGGTTAGGATTAGGGTTAAGGTAAGTATTGGCGTTTGGGTTAGGATCAGGGCCATAATTATGATAATGGCTGTAATTAGGGTTAGGGTTAAGTTTACGGTGACACCAATCCTCCAACGAGAGCTGAAGTCTTGAATGCAATCAAGCTTCTGAAAGCTGGAAAAGCAGATGGACCAGATGGAATACCCCCTGAAGCACTAAAAGCGGACCCAGAGACTACAGCAGACATGCTGACTCCATTATTGCAAAAGGTCTGGAAGGAGGGAAAGGTGCCTACTGACTGGAGGAAAGGTTACCTCGTGAAAGTACCAAAGAAGGCGACTTAGGCCCCACTCTGCAAGAACTGGCGAGGAATCATGCTCCTGTAGACGCCAAGTAAAATCGTGAGTCGCATCATCCTAGAGACAATTAAGGATGCACTGGAGACAGAACTCCGACCAGAACAAGCTGCATTCAGGAAAGGCAAATCATGTTCTGACCAAATTGCAACTCTACGCATCATCATCACAGAACAAAGCATGAAATGGTAGTCAAACCTCTACCTCAACTTTATAGACTTTGAGAAGGCCTTCGACAGCGTTGATCATGAAGTAATTTGGAAATTACTGGAGTACTACGGCGTACCCCAAATATTCATCAACCTTATTCAACAGCTGTACGACAACGCAACATGTCAAGTGATCCACAACGGAAAACTCAGCGAGGCGTTTGGAGTAAACACAGGAGTCACACAAGAGTGCTTATTATCACCCACCAATGATATTCCTAATTGTGGTGGACTGACTGGATTATGCGTCAGACAGTGAGTGGGAAACGAGAAGACAGGGATATCCTGGACCAACGTGAAGAGCCTAGAAGAGCTGGATTTCACGCGTGGATGATTTATGTTTGATGTCACACATAATTGAAGACTTAGAGGCAAGCGAAAACCGACAAACTGGTCGAAGAAGCAGCCAGTGAAGGCAGGACTCCAAGTGAACATAGACAAGACGGAGCTTATGAAAATAACCAACCAAAAACAACAACAGCAACAGGAACATCCAGCGCCAATCACCATCAACGGGAGGGATTTGAAAGAGGTTACTTCATTCATTCACTATTCTAGGGAGCATTGTCTCAACTACAGGATGTCAAATCGAGAATCGGGAAGGCGAGAAACACATTCATCAACTTGAAACCAATCTGGAAATCTTCGTCACTCAGTGTCAACAACAAAATTCGGATTTTCAATACAAAGGTCAAGTCAGTCAGTTCTTATATGCAGATCAGAAACTTGACGGACGGGTTACAAACAATATTTCCAACAGGCTGGCTATTGCAGACCTTTATCAACAACTAACTGTCTTCGCTCTATACCAAAGATCAGATGGCCAGGCCTGAAAGAATCACCAAGAAACAAACAAAGCAAGAACCAATCGCCAACCAACAAATATGCAGGAGAAAGTGGAGATGGATTGGACACTCGCTCGCTGAGGAGGCCACTGGGTGACATCGCGCGTGCGTCAGGCCATTGCCCGTGTAGAACCAGAAAAGGAAGCGGCAAGTGGGACGTCAGTGCGAGGGTGACATGGAGGATATCGTGTGAAGAGGAGTTGAAAGAGTATGGACTAACTAACATGGATGCAGGTGAAAAGTTCAGCAGAAGGAAGACAGAAGTGGCAAGTGGAGACGTGCAATTGAAGCCCTATGTTCCACTAGGAACCCAAGGGGGCAATAATAAAGCAATAATAATAAGTTTACGGTTAGGGTACGACTAGGAATAGATTTAGAGTTGATGTCATTTATTGTAATTTGTTGAATTGGTAGATACAATTATAAGCGGCTAGTCTAGGTACATCATATATCAGTCCAAGCATCACCATCGATCGCCAGCATTAAAAGTTCTTTGTACCTCTCAGTAATTATTTCGCTGTGTATATCGCCCTTGAAGTGTACTCATATATAAAGTGGCTTCTTGTTCACAGATAGTGAGTAGTCCTTTTCCACTTTCTCTGTCATGCGTTTCTTGATAAATTTGTCAGGATAGCTATTTTCGATCACAGTATCATAAACAATGCTTAATTCATCTTCAATTACTTCTTCTGAATACATAGATGTAACCCTGTAGCTAAGGGTCTTCACTAAATTTCTTTTGTACTTGATAGGAACGAAGCTGTGATAGTGTGTATATTGTCCTGTTCATGCACTTTTTCTATGCAAGTTTCTTTGAATGGTACCATCTGATTTTCTTATAAGATTCAATGTTATTTAAACATCATTAATGTTGTTCATGCCACTAATTTATTGCTTCATTCACTAATATTATGTATATATAACTGTAGAGCCTGATGATGAAGGCGTTATCGAAAAGTGTATTCTTTGTTCAGTATCCATTCTTTTTTAATTTATCTGATACATTCAGTTTAGAGTTATATACGGATGTCTATCATCACCTACAGACGCCTTTGAACTGTAATTTTTATGAACCCTGATTGATTGATTGGTTGATTCAGTGTTAGTTAAGCAAATCATAAATCTTGTTAATAACAATAATTTTTCAAGTGTTGCTTTCCAGGGATTTCATTTGATTTGATTTGATTGCTTACAGGAATTTATCATGATGAGCTGATATCGGTTAGAGAACTATTAGAAAACCTTGTGGGGTCATTAGACCTACACACACACACACACACACCCGCAACCCAACCGTCTGTCTTTATCCAGCCTTAGGAGTGGAGAAATACAAGAGAAGAAGTCACCTATATCACTTACTCCTACAGTAATGTTTCAATTGCAGCTAGCTTGTATGAGAACAACAAAGCTAGTCATGATCAAAAAAGCAAGAGGCAGACGATCACTACTCTGATATCAGCCTAGAAATCCATTGGCAGTTAGCATATAACTAGTAACAAGGCTTAGCATTTTCCACATTCATGTTAAGTCAGTTGCTTGCTTCTACTCAATGATTCACAGACTCTAGGCATACTTTTTCACCAGGAGTATTTCTAACAGGCTGTTGAAGAATTTCATCAACTAACAGTGTAGCTTCAGGTTCATACTGAAAATTGAATGTCCTGAATAGGTTGATTGACTGACTGACTGACTGGTTTCAACATAGAGCTACTTTACACAGGTGTGCACCAGTTCAAGTCGCCACACTTCCTCCTTGTAGCACAAAAAGCAAGAGAAGAAAATAACAAGAACTGCAAAATAAAGACAGTAAATAGAGATATGAGGCAAAAAGAATAGTAATATCAAAGGACAGTATAGTTTTAATGGGTATTATAAGTTACAAGGAATGAATGCATTCGCGCCAGCCATCGTGAACAAGAATTTTCAGCCATAGCACCAATTGTCTCCAGGTGTCACTGGTTTTTACCGTCCCGAAGACCCGAACCTGGAAGCCAGTCTACACCTCGCTATGTGACTGTCTTAAACTAACTGTTGTGGATTTCATTGACTTATGAGGCGATGTTTTGTTTTGCCTGCCGCTAGCTCTTTTCCAGCCTGACTCTAAGTCAGTGGTTAACATTGCCCGTCGAGGAATATTATTGCAGGCGATAGTAGTGAGGTGAGAGCTGGCTGCTAGCCAAATTGGTAGACAGTAATTTACGTCAATGTTCACGTCCCCAATATCGGTTATGAGAAAATATGAACAAAGTCTGATTCAGCAACCAACCACAGCAGTTAGCATATAGGTGATCTGACATTCAAGAAACAGCCACGATAAAGAGATGAAAGATTAACTGTCAGTGAGAAACAAACAATCAGAAGACTGTGTGTGTTCGCTTACAATAATCTTTAATAATTTTAGTGAAAATCTATAAATATATGTTGATTTCGTAAATAAAGGTTCTGTTTCCTGGCCCTTGTCTTCTGTTGTTACAGTAGTGGTATTCAGTGCATTCTGTCTTACTCTCTTGTATTCACTTTATTATAAACAAAAGCTTCGCTGAATTTTTCATTACGAATCGATTTGATCAAAACTTTTTTTTCAAGACAACTGACTACATTTGATAGTGCTGCAGCAAGAGATTGGTAATATAGCTAACTCCTCTTTTGACCTTTTTGTCTTAGATTAACAGTACTCTCGAGGAATCGGAGAAAACAATCGCTTCACTTCAGATTCAATGCAACAACTTACAAAATATTATCGATCAATTACAATTAAAGCATACAAATAGTTTAGATGAGATGAAAACGCATTATGAAGAAGAATTGCACAAATTGAAAGAAACAACGGAGGCAAAAAAATCACAGTGTATTACTGAATTGAAAAAAGAACATCAAACCGCTTTAAACAAAGCTGTCGAGTCTGCTGTTAGTGCTAAAGAGAAACAATTGAAACAACAAAGCCTAGTAAGTGTGCCCGCTTTTATTTTCAGTCGTTTTTTTTATATATATATATAACCTGTATGGGTCATGAGTTCGAGTCCTGTTGTATGTGGTGTTATGGTTGTGTTACTAATGTTAAAAACTAACCTTCTCTTATTTCTGGGGTTTAAACCAACTAATTAGCATAGCAAGATGTACTTCTAACCGGCTTATATTCCACTCGGAAAGCATGTAATGAGTACTATTAGCTAAGCGATAAGTTACAAACTGAACTGAACTGATGGTGAGTCGTCTGGCTGAGAATATACTTTGGCTACTGTTATTCCCTTGAATTCCTCGTGGAACATAGGGCTGCAACAACTCATCTCTACTTTGTTCTGTTTTCTGCCGTCTTTTTCAACTGGGTCCACGATTGATCAAACTCTCTCATCTCTCCCTTGGCACACGATCTCTCCTCCATGTCACACTTACACCGACGACTCACACGTCGTCGCTTCCCATTCGGATTCCACCCGAACGATGGCCTGGAATGAGCGTGATGTCATTCGATCGCCTCCTTCATGTATGCTCGATCCATCCATCTCCACTTTCTCCTACGTATTTGTTGAGCTATTGACTCTCGTCTGTTGGTTTGTTCCCTAGCCAGAGTTTCTTGTTGGTAATTCTTTCTGTCTGGCCATTTGATCTTCAGTATGGAGCCAGCCAGCTAAATTTGGCAGATGTTGATGAAATTCAACAACAAGCTGTTAGAAATCCTTTTCGTGATACATACTACCACCACTTTCTGACCCGTATAGAAGAACTGACCGACTTGGTAATGATGTTGAAAATCCGAATCTTGTTCTTTATGATGCGTTAGTGCGTTGTTGAAGATTTCCAAATTGAATTCAGGTTGATGAAGGTGTATCTTGTTTTGCCTTTCTGATTCTAGCCACCTTTGACATCTTCGTCCATGCCATCCGCTTGTAGTTTTGAAACGATGCTTCCTGGCCAGATAAGTGAAGGAGGTAACCTTTGTTAAATCTCTCCCGTTGATGATGATGATGATTAGTGCTGGTTGTTATTGTTGCTGTTGGTTGGTTGGTTGGTTATCTTCATCATCTCTGTTTCCACATTATCTATGTTCACCTGGAGTCCAGTATTCACCGCTTGCTTCTGAAGACAGTTTGTTGGTTTTCGCCTGCCTGTTAGTCATCGAGTTTGTATGACATTAGACATAAATCATGCACGCGCAAAATCCAGATCTTCTAGAGTCTTCTTATCGGTCGTTTAGCGTATTCCTGACTCTTCACCCTCAGCACTCTGACGCATAAATGGTTATTATGTTAATATCATCATTATTATTCCCTTGGCATCTTAGTCTGAGAGGAACATACAGCTTCTTCTCTTCAGACGTTTTAGTTACTTCACAATCGACTGTAAATCTCCACTTCCTTTTCACATATTCTCTTCCATATCATCCATGGACTAAGGTTCAGCTAGTTGTTTCCTGGTCGGATTCCTATCTGAGGTGTGATGTGTCACTCAACTGTCTTCTCAAGGTATGATCGGTTCATCACCATTTCTTAATGGAATAACGCAGGCAACTGTCCAGCTCCTGGTTATCACATCGAGTCCCTGCAATGTTTAAGCTACTTAAAAATCTCCATTGAGTCATATAAAAGAAAAGATGTTCAAAGAAGAATTACTCTTTTCAGCGATTTATATACTCTCCAAAGTTCTACGCATATATTAACATGCTTTCACAATTCTGGGGATTCACAGTATGTTAGCTTTTCTACCTTTCTGGATAAGATTCTCAATGAATAATGGACTATCGTACGTTGATATTTCACTGTCTTCATACTGGTCACATTTCAGTCAGATTTTCCTAATGGTTAGAGAACCATTGGAAAACCTGGGAGTAGTGGACAGCTGTTTCATCAGCCTGTTTGGGACCCTTCAGCAGTACGCACCCACTCACCAACGGGGTTTGAACGCAGAACCTTCTGGTTACAAGGCTAGCGAGCTCGTAGACCATTAAGTCACTGGGACCTGACCCGATCCAATGGCCAACGCATGAATTGTAACATCTGCCAATTCACGATCACTATCAGCTCATGATGAAATCCTGTAACCAATCAATCAAATCCTTACAAAAACCAATACTTGAATATCAATGAGATGCTCACTGGTGACTGACCCTATTCAGGTAAGTAGGTGGTTAGTTACGTGGGGTTCTAGTGGGAAGTCGGACCAGTAGGGTGCAGCAAGTCGAGAGTGAGGACAAATACTCGCCGCCGAAGACATTGCCTAGCCGTTGTGGTATGTCATGAATTGGCAGAGGTTAGAATTCATGGGCTGGCCATTCGATTGGGTCCCAATGGCTTGATGGTCTACGAGCTCGCCTGCCTTGTTACCAGAAGGTTCTGGGTTCGAACCCCTCGGTGGGTACGTACTGATGAAGATTCCCAACTTAGGACGAAACAGCTGTCCAGTACTCCCAGGTTTTCAATGGTTCTCAAACCAATGTCAGCTCATGATGAAATCCTGTAACGAATCAAATCCCTACAAAGCAACACTTGTACTTTCCTAAACTGAACAGGTTTTTATCAGAAACTAGTCAGTGATCTTAACGTTTAAGTAGCCGTGATGGTGTTTTTTAATTAGGTAGACACTCAACCTTACCCTTCTCTCCTTGACCTTTTGGCTAGTAAAGTAGGCCGATGATATATGTCTGATTTCTCACAAACTGGAAGATATGCAAGTTGAAAGCGAAAATTCGGGAGAAGAAGCATCCAGAGAAGACAGGATTTCACTTCAGATGAACATAGAGAAGACAGATCTGATGAAGATTCCTGGCCAACAGCAACAGTCTAAATAGGAGGAATCTGAAAGAAGCAACCTCCTTCACCTCTACCCACCTACCTTCTAAGTGTCATCGTTTCAACTACAGCCGGACGTAACTGATGAGGATACCATTAAAGTGAGGATTCGGAAAGCAAGGCAAGCTCTCATTATTCTCAAATCTGTGTGGAGATCAACAGCACTCAGCAAGGTAAATAAGATTTGAATTTTCAACTGCAATGTGAAATCAGTGTTACTTTACGGATCAGAGACTTGGCGCCGCGTCACAGCGAGCAATTCGAACAAACTACACACTATCATCAACAGCCAGCTCTCTTCGTTCATTACTCACGATCAGGTTATGGGCCAGAAAAGGTCAGCAATAGTGAGGGATCTCTGGCAATGAGCGAACCAACCCATCAGGAACCAACTGTACAACAAATATGCATAAAGAAATGAAGGTGGTTTGGCTGGCCATACTCTGAGAAAACAAACCATCAAGTGAGTGACATCATCTTCAATGGAGGCCATTGCTCAAGTAGAACCCAAATGGGAAGAGACGAGTTATTTGTTATTGCAAGAGTGATATGGAGGGGGCGGTAATGTGAATAGTAGATGAAATTATGTCGGCAGATGTGGAACTATGTTATGAAAAGGTTGGTGGAGAACCGAAGGTAATGGAGACGTGCAGGTGAAGCCCTTTGTTCTCCCAGGAATTATAAGAAACAATAATAATGGAGGCTGGTGTTGCCTTGTTTAAACTAGTTTTAGCTGTTTCCTATATGAGCACCTCCTATACGTGTGTGTATGTTTTGAAGAATCTTGTCTCTCCTAACTTCCACACATGGATTAGGTTTCAGACCGTGACCTAGCGGTTGGAAGTCGAGCGTCTTAGTCTATGATCCATAGCTCTAGTGTGTGTGTGTGTGTGTGTGTGTGTGTGTGTGTGTGTGTGTATTGATAAAGAAACAGGTAGGTAAGTCTGTATTAAAAAAACAGTTGACTATTGCATAACCCAACTGGTATAAAGCGATTATTCTTTTCAGCAACATTCGTCTTCTGATCGCACTACACCCTTATCTTTTTATGAATATCTATATAAAACTGTTTTTATATATAGGCAGTGTTTTATATATGTAAGAAAAAAATTATATTTATAAAATCTCAGCGAGATTGAAATGAGTAATTCCAACGTTTCGTTCGGCAATCTGGTCCGAACTTCTTCAGGGAAATTAATCGAAGTTAATATAACAGAGGTTCATATTTAAAAATGGGGACATCTCTTGTTTTTAAAAACTTTGTCCTCAATCATATGAGTCATGAAACAGGTATCAACATGTATAATAAACAAAATTGTATTAGCTGTGATCAAAATTTGACATCGGACTTACAAATATTGGTCTATATCTTTGTTAAACACTTTAAACACAGTGTGTATGTGTGTGCGGGTAAACAGTTGTAAAACAATTTCTTAACGTCTCCATAAATAGATATAGACAGTCGGGAACTTTGACCAAGTATTATTCGTTAGTGATACATATCCATTCTTATTTATTAATCAGGATTTCCTATGCGTCAGCTAACATCACACACCTTCACATCTGTTCAAACTGTTAGTATCTAGAGTTTTATGATTAGACGTAATTTCAAAATTATGGTGTTTAGGATTAGAGTTTAGTTGAAGCACCCTGTTGAAGACTTACAAGCGAAAACCGACAAACTGGTCGAAGAAGCAGCCGGTGAAGATAGGACTCCAAGTGAACATAGACAAGACGGAGGTTATGAAAACAACCAACCAACAGCAACAACAGTAGCAGCAACATCCAGCGCCAATCGCCACCATCAATCGAGAAGGCGACAAACACTTTCATCAACCTAAAACAACCAATCTGGAAATCTTCGTCACTCAGCCAGCATCAACAACAAAATTCGGTCGGATTTTCAATACAAACGTCAAGTCAGTCAGTTCTTCTATACGGATCAAAAACTTGGAGGGTGGGCGGGTCACAAAGAATATTTCCAACAGCCTGTTGAAGACCTTTATCAACAACTAACTGTCTTCGCTCTATACCGAAGATCAGATGGCCGGGCCGGAATGAATCACCAACAAGGAACTATGGAAAGGAAAAAACAAGAACCAATCGCCAACCAACAAATATGCAGGAGAAAGTGGAGATGGATTGGACACTCGCTCGCTGAGGAGACCACTGGGTGACATCGCGCATGCGTCAGGCCATTGCCCGTGTAGAACCAGAAAGGGAAGCGGCAAGTGGGACGTCAGTGCGAGGGTGACATGGAGGATATCGTGTGAAGAGGAGTTGAAAGAGTATGGACTAACTAACATGGATGCAGGTGAAAAGTTCAGCAGAAGGAAGACAGAAGTGGCAAGTGGAGACGTGCAATTGAAGCCCTTTGTTCCACTAGGAACCCAAGGGGGCAATACTAATAATAACCCTGTCGGATTTATTGCTTTGTCTTCTTTCTGAAGATTGAGCTGCTTTATTCGATCTACTGGAGTTGTCAGGTGACTTGACAGCTACGGATTTAGAATATGCATTCTGTTGCAGACAACGGAGAGTGAAAACACGATGATTGTGCCAATTACATATAGTTTCTTTGTTAATTTAATTCGATTGTAAAATAAATCAAACGAACTGTCGTCAAAATTTGACGGAATAGTTCTTCTCATTCGGTGCCCAAATATTTCAGAACTATTCAGTCAAATTTGACAACAGTTCATTTGAATGTTTTACATAACTCATATATTGTTGTTACCATTATTATAATTATTATTATTACTGTTGTCGCCTAGGAGTTGAAAAATCGTTTGAAACAAGTTTTACAAGAATTAGAAATAAGTAAAAAGTCATCAAATAGTCAATCACGTCGTGAACTTGACCTACAAGGATCATTGAATGATGCAGAAGAGAAGTTGAATCGTCTACAGACAGAATATAAAAACCAATGTGAACTAGTCGAAGAATTACAATCGAAAGTAAACGAGTTAGAACAAGCAAATTCAGACTTAACAACGAATCATAATAAAAATGCAATGGAAAATAAAAATCTATTAAAGTAAGTAATTTCTTCATTTCTGTCTGTGTACAACATTATGCATGATAATAATAATAATGATCATTTAATTGATGGATGATGACTATCAGTGGAATCCAGGATAAGGCGCATTTCGTCCTATTTGGGACTCGTCATCTGGATGTACCTGCATTTCCCAGTGAGTGATGATGTTCCCACCGAGGCTTGCACCGAGTGGCCATAGTTTCAAACTCCAAAGCGTTATCCACTAGACCACTTGGGCCATGAGACAGCCACCTCTTGTGCAACAGGTCATATTAATTATTTAACTGAATTTTAGATTTTTCCGTCGATGATTGAACCGAAGTGCTCGGTCTCAAGTTGACGTGTCGGCTAATTAGTAATTGAATGGCCAGACACCGTCGAAGCATCTGCGCAAGAAGCCGACATGTCAACCTGAGACTGAGCACTTCGGCCCAATCAATCGACGGGAGAATCAAAAATTCAATCATGACCCGTTGCACAAGAGGTGGGTCTCGTGGCCCAAGTGGTCTAGTGGATAACGCTTTGAAGTTTGAAACTATGACCACTCGGTGCAAACCTTGGTGGGAACGTCATCACTCACTGGGGAATGCAGGTACATCCAGATGAGGAGTCCCAAATAGGACGAAATGCGCCTTAATAATAATGCTACTCACAAGACAACCTAGACAAGCTCAGATGTCTGTCTGTCTGGATTCAACATAGAACTTGGCACCGAAGTGCAGCAGTTCCAGTTGCCACGTTCCAAATACCACACAGAAGTAGACAAGAAGATGAGTGAAGAGAATCAATACAGTCTGACAAGTATAAGAGTGAAACAGAATGGATAATGTTAGAAAGAAATATGAAAGATTACAGAGACTGAATACATCTTCGCTGGCCATTGACAACGATTTTGAGCCATGTCACCTATCGTCTCCAGCCATTGATTCCTAGAATCAGTCCCGAGGGCTTCAACCCGGAAGTCTGCATCTCCCTACCTGACCAACTCAGTTTAACTGTCAAAGATTTCATGGATTGATGAGGCCATGTTTTTGTTTGGCCACCACTGGCTCTTTTCCAACCTGCACCTATATCAGCTAGTAATGCCCGTCGACGGTGGGGAGGCGATGGTTAGGCATGCGCACCACGTGACCTAGCCATCTTAGTCTATGTAACTTTATAGCCGGGTTGATTGATTTTCCCTCTTTGCCCAACACTCTACGCCTAACGTCAACATTACTTACCTTATTAAACCACCTAACGTGAGACAGAGATCGCAGACATCTATGATCGAAAGCAGTCAAGCAGACAAGCTCAGATGCATGTTGAAAGACACTAACTGGGACTTATTTACAGAACAAACATTAGATGAAACAATCACAAACACTACGATTATCTTAAATTCTGTTTCGAAATATGTTGTCCTAAAGAAACATTATTCATTCGATTTGATCGCTTATCTTCGCCATATCTCAAAAAGCTACGTAGAAATAAAGAACTGTTGTTCAAAACAAATGATAAGCCTGGTGTAAAAAAGTTAAACATTCTGATAAAACTGGAAATGAAAAGACTAATGTTTTATATAATCAAAGATTTTTGTCATGTAAAACCCCTTCTAATTTATGGAAACTTTTCAAAGAAATTACTAACGGTAAGCGATGTATTTCTGTTCCATCTCTTAATGTTGACACTCTTAATAAATCTTTCATACGCTCTTCTGTTGATACCCTTCCAAATGATACAAATCATATTGACAATAACTTTAGTGGTTTTAATACCCTTGATGTGCTTAAATGTCTCCGGTCTCTTAAGCCTTCTCAAAGCCTTGGTCCTGACGGCATACCTGCCATTGTCCTCAGGAATTGTGCTGATATTTTGTGTTATCCTCTTACTAACATTTTTAATGCTTCTTTTTCCGGTAACGTTCTACCTTTTGCATGGAAAAACATTAAAATTATCCCTATACCAAAACCATCTTCTGGTTCTGATATTAAATTTCGGCCTATTGCAATTACTTCCCCCTTTTTAAAATTGATGGAAAAATTACTTTTACTTCGTCTTGAACCTTCTTTGAAACCTTTTAATGATCCTAAACAATTTGCATACAAACATGGTAGAAGTACCTTGGATGCTGCGGTTGTCTTATATCACAATGTTGTCTCTTGTTTAGACAAAGGTGCTAAATATGTTCGTAGTGCTTTCTTAGACTACACATCTGCTTTTGACTCTGTACCTAGGGGCCTTTTATTAAATAAGCTATCGTTGACACAAACAGGATCCTGGGCTAAGAGTTGGTTGCATTCCTATTTTTCTGATAGAATGCAGTATACTGTATATAACGGCAAATCTTCTTCTACCTCGCTTACAAAATCCGGTGTTCCACAAGGTGCTGTCCTCTCTCCTTTTCTTTTTTCTTTCTTCCTACATGACCTACCTCATTCAAACGAAACTAACTTTGTCAAATATGCAGATGATCTGACTGTATCACTGCCTATCACTTCCGAGTCTGACAGCTCCAAACTTAATAGCTTTCTGTTGGACATCAACAACTGGTCCAAGTCAAATGGTCTTATATTTAATCCTTCCAAATGTCAGGCACTTGACTTTACTTATTTTATTTTTTTTTAATTTTTGGTAACAGCTTGATTCCACACTGTATTTTTGGTACAAGTATGGAATTTTCAGCGTGGATATCGGTAGCCCAAATTTCGCAGGCCGACCATAGATATCTGGTGTGGGCTCGAACCCCGGACCATGTGCATGGTCGTCGAGAGTCCTAACCATTGTGCCACCGACGCACTTTCAAGCATCGACGTGACTTACATGAACTAGTTAGCTCGCATGATCCCTGTAGCATAGATGGCACGGAAATTGAAACCAAGTCAAGCATTAAATACCTTGGATTAGTTCTTTCCTCTGACCTTTCATGGTCATCACACATCTTATCTATCTTTTAGAAAATGTTTCGTCTTACATTAAAAAGTTAAGACAATCAAGTATCAACCAACCTTTGGTTTGCAATTTTTAAACTCCTGTATTTTACCTATTGTACTCTATTGCTCCCCATTAATCTTTCCTGGGTTTCTCAAAAAAGATTATATATTACGAAGAGTATTAAATGCTGTGAGTAGGGCTTGTGGTCTGCCACTGCGTGAGCTCGCTAATACTATAGTCGAGAGGCATATAAATTCCTGTACAAAATGGGTAAAGGCTGTACTGTCTGACCCTCTGCACCCGCTTTATTCACACCTATCCCCTTGCATCTCATCAGGTAGGACGAGAAGTCAATATAAAAAGTTATATGCTCGTACCACTAAGTATAGAAATTCTACAATACCCTATTTAGCCCGTACTTTATGTAACGAAGACTCTGTTAGACGTGAAACTTACAAGTTACTATGTAATTAGCACAGTGAATCGACCCTTTCATCGTTCATCTTTCTGTATTATATGGTGTCACACTTTCTATCGTTTAATTGTTACTCTGCTATTTTATTTTAGTTGGTATTACTATTATAACTACAATTTTATACTTTATGCATATTTTTCACCGTATGGCATACAGTATTTTGCTATGTAGCTGCTATAACAATCGTTTTATTACTATTATGTAATGTGTATTTTTAATTTTTTTTTGTCGTTTTTGAGTAAATTAGATGCAATATTGTAGTGAATTCTGAAAATTCCTTGCTGTATCATTAGTACTGTTTTTGGAATAAAGCAAAAAATTATTATTATTATTAAAAATAATGATAATTCTGAATACAATTGATTAGAGCACTGTGATTTAATGTTATTCACGTAATAATTTAATTAGTTAGTTAGTCTGACTGTCTCGTTTCAACGTAGAACTTTGTACAGATGTGCAACGTTTCGAGTTGCTACATCTCAAGCAACATTAAATACCGTCTTTCTGTTTCAGGAATCAATCGACTTCCACAGTGAAGGCAGCCGGGAAGTAACAATCGCCTACGCACTTCCAAACGCATACTAATTAGTTAGTCACCTGGTGCCTGGCTTTTAGCCATGCTTATTATGTTAGACAATTCTATGACACACTGGCAACTGAAGCAGGACGGACTGCAGGCAAAAGATATTTCAGGACATTATTTCAAATAATCAGGTATCTATGCGGAAAGAGATCAACACAGATGATGAAACCAATTAAAAATGTTCATGGGAACCTGATTACCCAGGAGATAAATAAATAAATAAATAAAACAATGGGTTGATCACTTTAAAGGACTCTGGGGTCAACCAACCTCAGCTGTAACTCTCCCAGAAATACTAACAACACCAACAGCACACACATAACTGCCTGCCGGTGGACACCACTCCTCCAACGAAAGAAGAAATCTTGAATGCGATAAAGCTACTGAATTCTTGGGAGGCAGCAGGACCAGATGGAATTCCCCCTGAGGCACTGAAAACGGATCCAGAGACTGCAGTAGGTGTGCTCACGCCATTATTACAGAAGGTTAGGGTAGAAGGAAAGGTACCTACCAATTGGAAGAAAGGCTACCTACCTGGTCAAGCTGCCAAAGAAGGGTGACTTACGCCTCACTCTACAAAAGCTGGCATACAAATATTCTCTTGTCCACGCCAATTAAAATAGTAAGTCGCATTATCCTGGAGAGAATAAAAATGCACTGGATACAGAACAAGCTAGACTCAGGAAAGGCAAATCATCTGCTGATCAAATTTTAACTCCACGCATCGTCATCGAACAAAGCAAAGAATAGAATGGCAGTCAAACCTCTACCTCAACTTCATCGACTTTGGAAAGGCCTTCGACAGGATAGATGGGGAAGTGATTCGAAAACTACTTTAACACTACTGTGTACCCCAAGTCTTTGTCAGCCTCATTCAACAGCTATATGACAATGCCACGTGTCGTGTGATCCACAGCTGAAAACTCAGCGAGACGTTCGAAGTGAATACAGGAGTAAGGTAAGGTTGGTTGCCTGTACTTACCGATGATATTCTTAATCGTGGTAGACTGGATTATGCGTCAGACTGTTGGGGATGAGGAGTCAGAAATACGCTGGACAACCAATAAGAAGACGCTAGAAGGTCTGGATTTCTCGCATGGATGATATATGTCTAATGTCATACAAACTCGAAGGCTTACAAGCAGGCAAAAACTGACAAACTGGCTGAAAAGGCCAGCAGCGAATACAGGACTCCAGGTGAACATAGATAATGTGGAGACGGCGATGATGAAGATAACCAACCAACAACACAAAACCAACACCAATAACCATCAACAGGAGAGATTAAACAGAAGCTACCTCCTTCACTAATCCGATTAGAAAACATCATTTCAACTACAGTCACATGACACGAATGAAGATGTCAAAGCCAGCCGGCCAGCCGAAATCGGAAAGACAAGGCAAGATACACCTTCATCAACCTGAAACCAGTCTAGAAATCTTCCTCGCTCAGCATAATGGAACAAGATTCGCACAAGGTTCAACATCAATGTCATTTTGGTCAGTTCTTCTATACGGGTCAGAAAGTGGTAGTGTGTGTGTGTCACGAAAAGGATTTCCAACAGTCTGTTGCAGACTTTGATCAACAGTTACCGCTCTCACTGTCTGGCTCCATACTTGAAGATCAAATGGCCAGGCAGAAAGAGTAAGCAATTAGAAACTATGAGAACAAACCAATAGGCGAGAGTTGATCACTCAACAAATATGTAGGAGAAAGTGGAGATGGATGGATCGTGCATACATTGAGGAGGCCGTCGAATGACATCGTGCTGATTGCAAACCATTACTCGAGTTTACTCCTGTTGGAAAGCGATGAATCGGTCGTCGTTACTATTTTGACATGGAGGAGATCGTGTGAGGAAGAGGGTTTGTTCAATTGTTTGGCGAGCTAGCTGAAAAGGACAGCAGAAAACAGAACAAAATGGAGATAGGTTGTTGAAGACCTATGTTCCAATCAGAACTCAAGGGAAAAATAATAATAAAAGGAATAGTAATAATGTGAGGCAAAATGAATAGTAATAGGGAAGCATAACAGTTTTTTTGCTTATGATAAATCACAAAGAGTAGATAAATCTGCGCCAGATATTCAGAAAGAGGATTTCGAACCTTATCACCAATTGCCTCCAGTCCCTATTGGTTTTTAACACTCCGAGGACCGTAATCAGTCAGTGAGGCAATCTACACCTCCCTACTTGGGTGGCTGACTTAAACTAAATGTCGTGATTTTCATTGACTGATGGAGCCATGTTTCTAGTTTGGCCACCAACCTGATCCATCCATCCCATGTCAGTCGACTAACATTACCCATCGAGGAAGGCGATCGATGGTCCTAACTATCTCACTCAATCAATGCAGCTGCTTTACAACCTCATTGATTGGTTTCCCCTCCTTACCGAGCAGTCGCCGGAAGGCTCACCTCAATATTAATCACCCTATGACACCGACCATCTAACACAAGAGATAGAATGCAGACAGCCATTATCAAAGACAGTTAGCCAGTCACGGTTTTTATGTCTTTCACTTCCAATGACAATGTCTCACTCACAGCCATAAAGGTAGACGGAGTGAAGTGTTGCTGAGCAGTATACACGCCCTTTGGTCGATAGAAGACCGGATAACACATCTACTTGGCGACAGATAGCGTCAGTTGGCATATACTAAACGAGCCTCTTGTATCCGTGTTGGGATTTTTGGTAGCGATCAACCCGTTTAAGGCCGACTGATGCAACTTCCCTAATAGCTGAAGTGGTCAGCAAGCTCCACCAGCCACCACTTCACTTCTGCTTATCTTTAGCGGAGGAGTGAGTTGATGTAATCCAGTCCTGTAGCATTCATCATCTTACATTTGACGGGAGCGAATCGCATATTCCAAAACTGAGGGGCAAAATAACAAACGGTTTTCCTTTTAAGAACACAACAGTCAGCGGAGAGATTCTTTTCAATTCAATAATACCAAGGCTATATGGTTTACCAAAGTTATACAAAGTTGGTCACCCACTCTGTACAATTCTAGATATTAAGAACATCATATTCAGCGAAGAGACTCTTTTCAACAACGAATTTATTATCAAGCTGTACAATCGTATATACATATGGTTTTATAAAGCAATTATATCCGGTGAGGGAATTAAGGTCAAAGATGTGAATACATGAAATAATAATAGTAGTATGAAATGCAATTAAAATATTTGTGATTATAATCATGGTTTAATGTCAAGTGGCCAAGTGATTAATGTCATTTATAGAATAATACATAAGGTGTATAGCTATTGATGGAAAGGGGTGCATAATTATAGGATTAATAGGCGAATATAAAATGTTACATAACATTGTGTGAAATTTGATAAGATAGAATTCAATATTGTAAAAATAAAAATATACAGATGAATGATTTTGGGTTTAAAATGTCAGATGTGTCAAGTGGAAAAGATTCAGATTGAGAACAGTAATAATAATAATAATAATAATCTAAGTAATAAGGGAAAAGTACATAGAATAACTAAATAAATAAAATAAATAAATAAATGTCTATCGCTCTACAGCCAAGGCAGAAGTAGGGATTGTACATACTTCTTTTGTACACAAAGGTCTGGCTTAAAGTCATGAATTGCCAAGGCCTCAGCTGTCTTTAGAATTCTGTAACGGAGAAAACGCTGGAAGTTAGTGTTATAACTGTAGGGAATTAAATGAAGACGTTGTCACCTTGCTGTGTCTGCGCCTGAACTAATCTGCCTATCTGCTTGTCGTACCTTCCGACTTAGTAAAGCACGCAAATATCAAAAGACAAAGGCTGGACTGTGACTGTGTATTGAAGTGCAACAACGACAAAGAAAGCCATGGTATTTATACATTTTACAACAATATGGACAGCATTTGAAATAATTGATCTTAATAGCCAATAACAAAGTGCGTGAGAGATGATAATATACCATATGTGCGAGATTGACAGTCAATAACAAAATGTGTGGGAATGATAATATACCATATATGCAAGATTAACAGTCACTACCAAAATGTGTGAGAATGATAATATACCATATATACAAGATTAACAGTTAATACCAAAATGTGTGAGAATGATAATATACCATATATACAAGATTAACAGTAAATACCAAAATATGTGGGATCAGTTAGCATGGATTCGGTTGATGATCTTGAAATCATGGTCAGGGTTGACCGAGTGGCAGAAGTCGGTCAGGTGTTCCAGAATAGAGCTTCGCACGCACTTCTTTTCTCCCTTGTAAAACCAATCTGGAATATGTTCTCATATCCATCTGTGGAAAGCGTCCTCTGACTGCGGTCAATGTACCTTGCTCCACAAGAGCAGGTGAACTGGTAGATGCACATGGAGGCGGTCAGACGGGGGAGTTTATCTTTTACAGAGGTAGAGAACAATTTGCGGCTCGTGAATGTCATGTGTAATTTTGCTGCCAAGAACGTCTTACTGACTGATTTAGAGAGGCTATTTTCGAGCATATCTGAAGCTTGATCACCTTTGAATTCCAAGTTCATGAATAAGGTTTTCTTTGATAGTGAGTCGGTGACCAGTTTAGACTGCTTAACTTTCATGTTGCTGTTAATAAATCGGTTAGGGTAACCATTTTCTGTGAGTGTGGCTTTTAAGAAGTCAAGTTTTGAGTCAATGCAATCAGAACTACAAATTTTCCTCATCCTAAAGCAGAACGAGTGACTAAGATTCCTTTTCCTGGAAATAGGCACCCAACTGTAATTATTTTGCAACTTGACATTAAACCATGATTATAATCACAAATATTTTAATTGCATTTCATTCTACTATTATTATTTCATGTATTCACATCTTTGACCTTAATTCCCTCACCGGATATAATTGCTTTATAAAACCATATGTATATACGATTGTACAGCTTGATAATAAATTCGTTGTTGAAAAGAGTCTCTTCGCTGAATATGGTGTTCTTAAAATTTCCCTTTTTCTCCATGGTTTCTAGTCATTATCTTTGAAATTCATTATCAATATTATTTAAGCATTTTGATTGCATGGAGGATTTCAATCATCATGAACTGACATCAGTTAGGGAACCACTTGTAAACCTGGGGGCTGTTTTGTCAGCCAAGTTTGCGACTCTTCATCAGTACGCACCCATTCACCAAGGGGGTTTGAACCCAGCGCCTTCTGGTTACAAGGCTAGCGAGCTCGTAGGACTATTCAACAGCCACTGGTTTTCCAATGGTTCTCTAACTGATGTCAGCTCATAATAATGAAATCCTGCATGCAATCAAACACAAAATTCCTACAAAACCCCAACACTAGAACATATTGATTGCATTCTTTTCATGAATAGTTGTCCTTCAGAATTTAGTCTACACCAATCAGAGGACTAGACACATCACACTAGTTACTAGTGTCAAATCAAATTATCCACTACAGTCCTATGGGAGGTCAATCGCGAGCCAGCCCGAATAGCTCAATGGTAACGTCTCTGACTGCAGCGGGAACTGGGTGACGCGGGTTTGAATCTCAGAAGCAGGGACATGACTTCCTTCAAGGGGATTGCAGATACGCCTTGCTGACTGGTGAGTGCCAACTATACCACGAAACCTAGGTCAAGCAAGGCTTCCTGTGGCCGCCGATAGCCTCCAACCATTTAATACCATCAAATATTTGTCTTTGTTCTAAACTCTCTTTTTTTGTCTTGATCTTCTCTGACAATTTTTAGTGAATCACTCTCAGAAATCCATGAAAATTATCAAATGCAAATCGAGTTGATGAAAGCTGAACATGCCAGTCATATTCAAGAGATGACAAAAGATTTTGAAAGAAAATTATTCACTAGTCAACGGGAACTTGATATTCAGCATAAAGCTGAAATAGGTTGGTTCATTTTTATTGTTATTGTTATCCAATCCCCTCTCTCTCTCTCTCACTCTCTGCTGTTTATAATTGACTTCTGTGTTAATAATGACTCTTTTAGTTTTCATGTTTTGTTTTTTTTACAACAGAATATTTGAATTTTACTACTTCATTGAATAGTATTCTTGAGTGAAAGTGAGGCACAATGGTAGTCTGTCTGTCTGTCTGTTTTCGACTTAGAACTCTGCACATATGTGCGGCAGTTCAAGTTGCCACACTCCCTCCATGTACCACAAAAAGCAAGAGAAGAATACAAGAAAAGCATAATAGAGACAGTAAACAGAGGTGTGAGACAAAGGAAGAGTAATAACGAAGAACAAAACAGTTTCATTGGAGATCATAAGTCACAGGGAGTGGATGCATCTGCGCCACTGAGAACGGTTTTGAGCCATGTCACCAATTGTTTCCAACCATTGGTTTTTACCGTCCCGAGGACCCCAACCAGGAGACCAGTCTACACCTTCCTACTTGGCTTAGACTAACTGTTGTAGATTTCATTGACTGGTGAAGGCATGTTTTGGTTTGACCTCTGCTAGCTTTTTTCCAGCCTGACCCTATATCCGCTAACATTGCCCACTGTCGAGGAAGGCGATGACTAGGCATACGTAACACATGTCCTAACCATCTCAGTCGTTGTAACTTCACGACTTCGTCGATTGATTTCCCCTGTTTACCTAGAACTCGACGCCTAACCTCAATATTGCTCACCTTATTATGCTACTTCACACGGGAGATAGAACGCAAGCATCTATGATTAAAGACAGCTAATCTTTTCATGTCCACTCTCAGTGGCCAGGTCTCACAGCTGATCATAAAGGAGGACGGAGAGGACTGATGAGCAATACACCCGCCCTTTGGTCGATAGTCGAATATCTCGCAGTAGTTTAGCAGCCAGATAGGCTTTCGATCAGGTAAAGGGGGTATTGTGCTCAATTCTTCATTCTACGTCAGATTCTAGAACATAGGCATACATACCGTTGGCATCCAACAGTTGTCATGTGATTTCATCATGAGCTGACATTAGTTAGTTGTCATGTGATTTTGGCCAGCGCGTCACGAAGAGCACTTCAACCAAACTACACACCTTCATCAACAACTAGCTCTCTTCGTTCAATATTACTCAAGATGAGATGGCTGGCCAGAAAATATCAGAAATAGTGAGTGATCTCTGGCAGTGAGCGAACCGACCCAGCAGGAAGCTGTCGTGCAACAAATATGCAGGAAGAAATGGAGGTGGATTGGGCTGGCCATACTCTGAGAAAACAAACCGCCATCAAGTGACATCACCCTCAATGCAGGTCATCACTCGAGTGGAACCCGAATGGGAAGGGACGAGTTGGTCGTTGATGCTAGGGTGACATGGATGAAAAGGTGATGTGAAGAGGAGATGAAAGCATGTGGGCAGATGTGGAGCCAGGTAATGAAAATGTTGGTGGAGAACTGAACGCAATGGAGACGTTTGGCTAAAGCCCTATGTTCCTCTAGGAATTAAAAGAAACGATAATAATAATAATACACTTAGACTTGTAAGAGGAAACCAACGAATTGGCTGAAGCAGGCAGTGCACCACTAACTACCAGGGGAGTGCGACCGTACCAGTGACCTTGAAAAGCTCACTAAGCAAGTTAGTGGAATCCGGCAAATAATAATGCCATCATCAATAAAATATGCCCATCGAAGTATTATGTTATTAAATAGGATATCTGGCAAGTTTCAGCTTAGGTTTACGAAAGATTAAGTTACTTTTTAAGCCAAGGACAAGTTTGGGTTAGATTAATCTAACAAAGGTGATATTAGAGTCGGTTCGAGTTAGATTACACAGTTAGTTTAGGGATATTTTCACGTTAGGATTAGGTTCAAGAAAGATTAGGGTTAGAAGACCCAAATAATTGCATGCCTAGAATGTGGCTAAATTACTCTATCTTCACATAAGAATAGAACTTGTGCAATGTAGTATAGTTTAATTCCATTGAGGTTAAAATTTATTCTGATAAAGTCTCACAGTGTTATACAGTAGTAATATTTACTGATGACGACCACGTTTCGAGCACAATCTATTGCTCAGTAAATATTGCTGTATAAAACTTATGATAACTTTATCAAAATAAATTTTACCCACAATGGAATTATACTCTGTTGATACACCAACCTAAGACGGAGAGCTATTTTTTATCACATTTGAAGGGAAGGTGTCCTCTGTAACACTTTTATACAGTTTTTATGCAATTTTTTTCATAGATATATGTATGTGTGATTGGTATTTGCAAGGCCATTTGCTGATTGGTAGTTAGTGGTGCTTAAAGTTTAACTTTGCCAGGACTCCGGGTGAACATAGATAATGTGGAGACAGAGGTAATGAAGATAACTGACCAACAACAACAACAACAAAGAGGCCTCTTCCTTCACCTGTCTAGGAAGCATCGTTTCAAATATAGAAGGAATGGATGAGGAATCCGAATGGCAAGACAGGCCTTCGCTCTGAAATCAGTTCGGAAGTATTCTGCACTGCACTCAACATGAAGAACAAGATTCCAATTTTCAACACAAATGTGAAATCAGTCAGTCTTTCTATATCCGTCAGTAATTTGTGAGGCGCATCACGAAATTCCTTATAAAAACAGCCCAGTGAAGACGCTTATCAACATCTGGATTCTCTTTATGGATACTGCATATTTGGATGGGTGGTTAGAAGTATGTCACAAGAGACTATCCAACCAGAGCATCTATTACGTGCTCAGCAAATAATCCTAAGGGAGTGGAGATGGCTTGGGCACACTGTCAGGAGACCGCTTGGCGACATTGCTCTCCAGGCCATTATTCGAATGGAACCCCGAATGAGAAATAATGAGTGTGTTCGGCTTGGATGCAAGAGTGACATGGAGAAGACTGTGTATTCTTTTGGGTTCCGAATGAAACATAGGACTTCAACGTCACATCTCCGTTTTGTCCGTTATACGCCCTCGTCTTTAGCTGACCTCACGATCACCTGTCGTTTTCAAGTTGTTTATGTTTAAGTGGTGGGTGGAGTTATTTTCACGGGACGAATTTGCTGACTTTCCGTTTTTGCAATCGCAAAATGAACAAGGAGAATTAGTCATTATGTTAGATTGTAAAATAAAACGAATAGAAGAAGGTAAACTGAACACTAGTGTTTATAAAAAAGCCAACGCATTCTGCTAATAGATATTTAGAACTATTTAATTCATCTCATCCGTTCGTTGGCTGTAAAGGCAGGCTTAGTTAAGTGTCTAACAAACCGAGCCATAGCACTGAGTAGCACAAGAAAAGACCTAAATGACGAAATAAAACAGACAGAAGAATCGCTGGTTGGTGTTAAGTAACTATCCTATAAAATTCATTCGGAATATCAGTAAAGGCCAAAAACAAAATAAAAATAATAGTGAATCTATTTTTTTCTCTTTCATTCACGTTCCCCAGTGGAACATAGGGAGGGCTTCAAGCTAGTGGCTTGAAGTTTCTGCAGCAGTGTTTATTTTACAGGATGGGGTTGGTAGCCTGTCTCATGCACAACCTTTCCTCTTTACCAGCATTATTTCTGGCTTACCGAGGTAAAGGAGTGCGGCGTCGGCCGGGGATCGAACCCCGGACCATGTGCATGGTCGGCGAGTGTCCTAACCGCTATGCCACCGACGTACAGTGAAACTAATAATGATAACATAAATAAGAGAGAATATAAGTCACCCATTGTTATACGATATAAGGAGGGCACATCTGAAACCCTACGTAGAATTCTTAATAAAGCAGGAGTTAGGGTGGCATTTAAACCTAGAAACTCACTCAGGTAGGACAAGCTCTGTAGGTTAAACGACCCTATCGGTTGACCCAATTAGACAAAATAATATAATTTACAAAATACCCTGCAATGACCGTGAGTTAAGTCAACTACGTAGGTCAAACTAGTAGGTCGGGGTAGTCAGATTTTTTTAAAATTTTTTATTTTTGATTACAGCTTGATTCCACATTGTATTTTTGGTACAAGTTTGGGATTTTCAGCGTGGATATCGGTAGCCCAAATTTGGCAGGTCGACCATAGATATCAGGTGTGCGTCGGCGGGGGCTCGAACCTCGGACCGTATGCATGGTCGGCGAGAGTTCTAACCACTGTGCCGCCGACGCACATAAGAACTCAGCTAAGGTAAGAATGGTTGACCCTGTAAAGATGAGTAATTTCGAAAAAGCACTAGATGCATTAACACACAATCACACAATAACAAGGAAGAGGGTTAAGATTCTAAGAAGTAATCTGGGTAGGTGTAGAGAGAGATTGACTACTGAATCCTGTCTGGTTCATTGAATCTACACCCAACACATGTAACAGAAATGACTCAATGCAAATACCAGAAATATAGAAGATATTATTACCACCAGTCAGTCAAATCAGAGGAGGATAATGAATAATCTTAAAATTCTAATTCAATTCACGTACATCATAACATTCTAACAAGTTACTTATTATGACTAAAAAACACTCGTCTGATTGTATTTAATCAATAACACTCATATTATTACTTCTGAATGTATGTTATCCCATATTGATTTTATTCAAATATCTAGTCAATTATCCACATGTATGTAAATGAAGGAAAAAGGTTGTGTGAGTAGTGACTTAATATGATTACGAGCGGCAGTAATTTGTGCTCGAAAGGTGGTCATCAGTTAATATTTCTGTATAACACTACACTGTGTGATTTATCAAAATAAAATCTTATCTATATAATGGAGTTCCGACTAACCTTACACCTTTTTCTGGGCTCACTACCGTCTACTGAATGATGCTTAGTTTTGAAGTGCATGAAACTCGAAATCGAACCAGAAACTCCAACATGATTGTTAATCATCCCGTCAGAATAATAAACTCTGAATATAGTTTTTTTTGCGGGGGTGGTTTCATTTTCTATACTTCTATTTGGGATTATCTTTCTTTTTGTATTGTCGTTTGCATAGATGAGACATCAACAAAATTAAAGCAGATGGAAGAAAATCATACTGAAAAGTTGTCACAATTAGAAGAGACTATTTCGGAGCAAGAGCGTCAAAATATTAAATTAAAAAATTGTGTCAATGAATTACAATCCGAATTGAAGGTAAGTTATGACAATTTTAAAATTTTCGTGGGGGGGGAGCATGAAGATGACATGATCTTATGAGTTCGAATTCAGTTACCTTAAACAGATGTATCATGTACACCAGGCTGTGATGAGTTACACACGTTGTGTGAGACGGTTGATAGTACTGTCCTACAAAGTTATCCCGATGGATAGCTGCTACCTTGATGTGGTGGTTGTCGGATTTGAGTTGCGAGCTATACTGGCTAGAGTGAATGTTCCTGAAGGTCCTACCATATCATGCAGGTCGTTTGCATAGTGATGCCCGGCCGAAAACGGCTACCTTGTCGTGGTGGTCGGGCTTGAATATCACGGTGACCGTCAACAAGCCAAACTGGCTGGGACTCATGTTCCTGCAGGTCCTACCATGTTAGGAAGGTTGTTTGGATAGTGGTTAGACTAAAAGCAGTTACCATGGGGTATATGGGCTCCAGAATCCAATTGGATCAGATGGTGTATGAACCTATATTGGTCACCTGTAACCATGGAAACGTAGCTCCTGACGCTACTCCGCCGCCTTGCGGATTAGACTCCAAGTTAAGGCCTCGGGGGGATATTACCTAAAGAAAACCACCTGCTTCGGTCTGGGCTCCCGGGTATTATCTCAGCCCACACACAGGTGTAGCGCATCTTCTTGGGTGCACAGTGGTTAGGATTCTCGCTGACCATGCACATGGTCGGAGGTTCGATTCCCTGCCGACGCACACCTAATATCTGTGGTCGGCCTGCAAAATTTGGGCTACCGATATCCATGCTGAAAATTCCATACTTGCACCAAAAATACAGTGTGGAATCAAGCTCTAATAAAAAAATAAAAGGTTTTTCTGCGTTTAAATAAAATAAAATTGCATATTGATGAGATTAAAAGCAGATACCGTCATTGTGTCAATTGTTTCTACTGGATTGAGGTTCTGTAGTCGAAATCGTACTGCTGGAGAATAGCCATGTAGCAGCAGTAGGGCGTATTTCCCTTAGAAAACGAGGAAGCCAACTGTACTGCCAGGTTTTTATCCTCGGCTAGTCCGACTGGCTGCCCCTGTTCTACTAGTCTGACCTATGTATTTGACCCGACAATCATTGAAGGCAGGGTATTAGATAATCTAAATTGTTTTGTTTTAAAGCCTCCACAGGATCGATCCTTTCACCGACAAAGCTTGTTTCCAATTGAGTTTGTGGGTGGTTTGAATTCCAGCCGCTTTTATTCCTGCCCGCCTTGTTAAGAATTCTGCGTAGGGTTTCCGAGGTTCCTTCCTTGTATGGAATTACTACTAATGATGTTTTCGAAAAATCTATGCAAATCCTTTATTCTAATTACAGTGAATGTGTCATCTACATACTTCCACCATACTTCTGAGGTGTGGCTGAACGTTTCAATCGCTAACTTCTCCCACCTATCCATGAATATATCTGCCACAATCAGGGATATTGGTGACCCCATGGGAACTCCCTCAGTTTGTTTGCATATTTTCCCTTGGAATTTAAATAATGTGGAAGTCATGTATAGCGGCACTCCCAGCATTTAGACGTCATTTGACGTGAACTTTGACCCTTTGTTTTCTAGTCAAAGAAACAATCAGTACCAATACAAGTAGACTAGAAGGTGTGAAAACACACAAAACAACCAATCATGTCCAAGGTCACAAGGAGAGATGATTAATAAACTCGTGGAGAAATCTAAAAGTTCACTTCAAATTGAAGTATGCGCTGAAGATGTCACCTAGTAGGGCGATGAAAGCTTCGCAAATTGACTATCCAGCTCAGAGAACACAACCACATCAAAACAAAGAAACTAACTTTAGCAATAGACTGTTACTGGACTTTTATTAGCTCTTCAGCTGTTTTTTTTATTATTGCTTCCAGTTCCCAAAGGAGCATAGGGCTTGAAGCTTCTGCTTTGAAGTTTGAATAGCAGTGACGTTTATTTTTACAGGGTGGATTTGTAAGCCTCAGACTCAAAGTTCTTCTTTTTAACTGGGCTTACTACTACTATGGTGAGAGCTGTCTGCTAGCCAAAATTTGCTAGACAGCAGTTTACGTCCCATATCTTGGCCATGAAGAAAAAAACAAGAACAAAAACTAAGTCAACAACCAATCACAACAGACTTTGTGTGGGCGGATACGATTCGCAGATATATACTCTGACCTTCAGAGAAATGGTCACAAAGATTTGACAGAATAACTTTCAGAGAGAAAACAACCAATCAAAAGACTCTGTTTCTCTGCGAATAATTACGAATAATAATGTAAAGGAAAATATATAAATATCTCTTGGTTTCTTTGTCTTCTGTCGTCACATTCCTGGCTTAGCGAGGTTTAGGCGTACCTCGGCTTGGATTTGAACGCTGGACTGTGTGAGACGTGGTTGGTAAGCTTCCTACCACCGGACAACCACCGATGCGCACTTCTGGTGAATGGTGACTAACAGTGGAATCGAAAATGTGCATTTCGTTGTATTTAGGGCTAGTCAACTGGATGTATCTGCAACAGCAGATACTGGTGGTTATTCTTCCTGAACTCAAGACTCATGCCAAAGCGTTATCTCTTAAGGCACTGGATCATGGGGGGTCACGTCTTTTGCATTGAGTATCAATTGTTATTTATATAAATGAGTTTGTATTTCCTGTTGATTGATCATCAAACATCAGTTGTGAGTCGAATCTGAATGTTCTTTATGGCTGGTGAGCATTTCACTACTACTACTATTACTGTAACAGCAGAAGACAAGGGGCAGGCAACAGATCGTTTATTAAGGAAATCAATACATTTATAGATTTTCATGTGCATTACTATACATTATTGTTCGCAGACAAACACAGTCTTCTGATTGGTTGTTTTCCTGCTGAAGGTTATTCTGTCACCTCTTTGTGGTTGTTTCTTGAAGTTCAGATTATCTCTACCTGCAAATCTTATCCGCCTACGCAAACAAAGTCTGTTGTGATTAGTTGCTGAGTCAGTCTTTGTTCTTTTTTTATTTTCTCATACCAATATTGGCGACGTACACATTGACGTAAATTACTGTCTACCAATTTTTGGCTAGCAGCCAGCTCTCATCACACTACTACTAAAGTGCCTAGACTGACTCGATGACGGTCGCAAGTTTTAGTATCACCTATTGTTATTATTACTATTCATAGTTTTATGCTTAATTTTATCAAGTAATATTTCTGGCGAAGTTCAACAATAACTTCCCAGGAGTGTTAACCCTCCAATAACCTTGAACGCATGCTAATCATTGGGTAACGGCACCTGTATATTAACAAAGCTGAAATATCAGAGCTATTCATTCACCAGCTAAGCAGCAAACTTTACCCAGATCACGTTTTTAAGTACTGTTTGGACAATGTGTTAATAGCTCGTTAGGGTTAGGATTAGGGCTAAGGTAGGTGGTAGGTATTGGTTGGGTTAGGGTTGGGATCAAGGTTATAATTAGCATTAAGGTTAGAATTACGGTTTGGATGATAAGGGTTATGCTTAGGGTTAGGATAAAGGAGATAGATTTATAATTGATATCATTTATTTAAGTTTGTTTCATTATCCACTTGGAAACCATGCCAATTCAACTGAGGGTTGTTTTTGGAAGACTGCAAGCAGGATGAGAGAGATGAACAATTCACAAAAACACCTCGTCTTTAGTCACCTCGGTGAATGCATGTACAGAAACTAGTCTAACTTAGCAACTGATACTCTGCATGTCAAAGAAATATACCCTGTTCAATGCTTTTTCAAGCGTTTTCTTGTCAATATAAATCGTTTTTTTGGAGTAAACATTCCTGATTTTTATGATTGGTCAACTGAAGTTCGCACTCCCGGGAAGCTAGTTATTGTTGAATTTGCCATATTCTTTTTTAAAAGCATGTTTTACTTAGTATATGTAACTAATTTTATTGATTATTTTTTCAATAAATAAAACAAACGTTTTTTTTTAATACAAAAAAAGCGTATGAAAGAAGTCGGCGTTGTCGAAGCTAAATGTCAGAGTAAAGTCAATGCATCAGTATTATCAAGTCGATCGTCTGTTTCTTATCATGATGTTGATGTACAGTGTAATCTACAATTAGACAATAGCTTCAATATTAATGAAACTGATTCACACCTACTGAATAATGTAAGTCTTCATGATGATTGTTATTATTATTATTCCCTTGCGTCGTGAATAAAACATAAAACTTCAGGTCTTTATAATTCCATTATGGGTAAATTTTTGTTTTGATAAAGTCTCACAGTGTGTGTTATACAGTAATGTTTACTGATGGCCATGTTCCGAGCACAATTTATTGCCACTCATAATCATATCAAGGTACTCACACGACTTCCTAACTTCATTTATATAGTTCCATTATTTTTCACTTGATTTCCTCTCGATCTGATTGGTGGTAGTATTTTCCATATTCCGTGTATGATTGATGAATCATTTCTATTGCATGTATTGGGTGTAGACTCGATGAACAAGGATTCAGTAATCAACCTCTCTCTCTCCGCCTATTTAGATCACTTTTTAGAATTTCAACCCTCTCCCACCTACCTTATTGTGTGGTTGTGTGTTAGTGCATACAGTGCAATTGCTGGGCTTTTTTTCTAAATTACTTATCCTTTTAAGGTCAACCATTCTTACCTTAGCTAAATTCTTATGTTCCGACATTCTGACTACCCTCGATGTACTAGTTTGACCTATGTAGTTGACCTAACTCACAGTCGTTGCAGGGTATTTTGTAAATTATATTATTTTGTCTAATTGGGTCAACCGATAGGGTCGTTTAACCTACAGAGCTTGTCCTACCTGAGTGAGTTTCTAGGTTTAAATGCCACCCTAACTCCTGCTTTATTAAGAATTCTACGTAGGGTTTCAGATGTCCCCTCCTTATATCGTATAACAAAGGATGACTTATATTCTCTCTTATTTATGTTATCATTATTAGTTTCACTGTACGTCGGTGGCATAGCGGTTAGGACACTCGCCGACCATGCACATGGTCCGGGGTTCGATTCCCGGCCGACGCCGCACTCCTTTACCTCGGTAAGCCAGAAATAATGCTGGTAAAGAGGAAAGGTTGTGCATGAGACAGGCTGGCAACCCCATCCTGTAAAATAAACACTGCTGCAGAAACTTCAAGCCACTAGCTTGAAGCCCTCCCTATGTTCCACTGGAGAACGTGAATGAAAGAAAAAAAATTAGTTTCACTATTATTTTTATTTTGTTTTTGGCCTTTACTGATATTCCTAATGAATTTTATAGGATAGTTACTTAACACCAACCAGCAATTCTTCTGTCTGTTTTATTTCGTCATTTAGGTCTTTTCTTGTGCTACTTAGTGCTATGGCTCGGTTTGTTAGACACTTAACTAAGCCTGCCTTTACAGACAACGAACGGATGAGATGAATTAAATAGTTCTAAATATCTATTAGCAGAATGTGTTGGCTTTTTTATAAACACTAGTGTTCAGTTTACCTTCTTGTATTCGTTTTATTTTACAATCTAACATAATGACTAATTCTCCTTGTTCATTTTCCGATTCAAATGTGAATTTTATTCCCTCCACTAGTGAGTTTATGTGTGTCAAGATGCTAGAGATAGGTTCTGTTTTTAACACTGTGAAAGTGTCATCCACATATCTCCACCATATTTTTGGAGTAGGGTTAAATATATTGAGGGCACTATTTTTCCAGCTGTCCGTAAATATGTCTGCTACAATAGGGGATATTAGTGATCCCATTGCTACACCTTCTGTTTGTCTATATATTTTACCTTGGAATTTAAAGATAGTAGATTTGAGACATAATTGAATCCTTAAAATAATTTTTTCAATGGCTGAAAATGAAGTGAAAAATAATGGAACGATATAAATGAAGTTGACAAGTCGTGATATGATATGATTATGAGCAATAAATTGTGCTCGAAACATCTTCAGTAAACATTGGTGTATAACACTGTGAGACTTTATCAAAATAAATTTACCCATAATGGAATTATACTCTACCACAATGCACACGTTTTATTCTTATATCAATGTTATTCAGGTCTTTATGTTTGTGTTTCATTACATAATCGACGAGGCTGTGAAGCTATATCGACTGAGATGGTTAGAAGAATAAAACTTGTGCACTGTGTTAGATTATAATTTCATTAAGGGTGAAATTTGGTTTGATAAAGTCTCCCAGTGTTATACGGTAATGTTTACTGATGACCAGTTTCCGAGCACAATTCATTCCTGCTCATAATCATATCAAGGCACTACTCACACACAACTTTTTAACTTGGTACATATAATTCCATTATTACCTGTGGATTATGTAATAAGAAAATTAGATGCAACTGAATTGTATGTATTACATGCTGAGAAGTGCTCTATATGTATCAAACGAGGCTGTTTGCAATAATGACTTTATTATTGTTATCAATGGTCAAAAATGCCCATTAGAAATTTCAAAAGATTGATTACTGAACAGAAAAGAAATGTGAATCTTTTCGATAATCTGCTCTTCATCAGTTTCCACAGTTATTATTCACCCCAGGCGAAACTGATGAGGATCTTCGGGAAACAAGGCAAGCTTTCATTACTTTCAAGTCTGTTTGGAGGTCAGTAGCTTTGAGCATGGAAAATTAGATCCGTTTTTTTTTCAACCCCGATGTAAAGTCAGTGCTACTCACTTTAACGGATCAGAGAATTGGCGCAGGACCGTGTCGCGAAGAGCACTTTGAAAAAGCTACAGACCTTCATCAACAGCTGTCTTTGCTCATTACTTCGCTCAAGATGAGATGGCCAGAAAACGTTGGTTACACTGAGCGATCTCTGGATGCCAACCTACCCAGTAGGAAATATGCAGAAAGAAATGGAGGTGGATTGGTCGTACTCTGAGAAAACAAACCACCATCAAGTGGCATTACCCGCAATGAGGGGCATCACTCGAGTGGGACCTGAATGAGAAGCGGCGAGTAGTATATCAGTGCTAGGATGACATGGACGAGGAGGCGGTGCGAAGAGGAGATGCAAGCAATTGGGCAGACGTGGAACCAGGTAAGAACGTTGGGAGACAACCAAATGCAATGGAGATGTGCGCCTGAAGTCCTGTGTCCCTCTAGGAACTAAAGAAAACAATTATATATATATATATATATATATAATTAAAGAAAGAAGGGTTATTAACAGCATTAAATAACATCAAATCAATCAATAGTATGAATAGATTCCAGTTCATTAGCATCTGTAAGTGTGATACTATGCACCAACATCTAACACTACCCACTGAATATCAGACAAATTAGGAAAAGGGATTACAATAATAATAATAATACTGGATTCGTGAATTTGTAGGCTCTGTAGAAGACCAGGGCATTGATAGTGGCTAGCGGGTCCTTTTTCTTCTACACACACACACACACACCCCGCACACACAAAGCATCGGTTGTTTATAGCAAATCGTATTAGCCTCTACACTGTTTGGAGTATTTGATGCCTAAATGCCCTTGACAATTAATATGTTACTCGATGGATAATAATAGAGGAGGATTCTTCATAACCAGATACAATGTTGCCCTACATGCTGAAAGCTTCATATTTGTATCAAAAGTATTATTTGCAATAAAGTTATTATTATTACTATCGGTAATATTGCTTCCCCTCTTCCCCGTCCCACCCCTACAGGCACAGAATGGTGTTAATCAGTCACGATCGTCAAGTGAATTGAATACTTCTCGTTATTCTTCAAGCGACGCAGCTTATGATGATTGGATTGAAAAATTACGTCAAGAAATTCTTCATTCAGATTCTATTGACTCATTGTAAGTTATTTAAGTGTAATAATAATAATAATAATAATTTCCTTTATTCCAAAACAGTACTTGTGATACAGAATGGAATTCTCAGCATTTTACTACAGACAGTATTGCATCCAATTAGTAAATTAACAATAAAATAAAATTCTACATAGATTAAGGGTAAACTCAGTTAGTTTTGACAACAACATATTAGCATATCGGTAGTAAAGTCAAAATTAAACAGAGTGTTTGAAGGTGCTAGAAACGTAGGTTCTGGCATATTTACTGGCGTAAGCAGAAGAAAGAAAGAAAGAAAGAAAAACGTTGTACCCATAATTGATATGAGTTGGAAAGACGAGATCCCGGTGTTGTTCTACTTACTATTTAATAAGTTAAAGGTTTCACGCCTAATGTTTTCTTTATCGCACAGAACACGAGTTAAGTAGGATATGGTTGAGTTTTTGAACTTACTAGTGCAAGCGTATAGTTTTCTATATATGCTTCTGGGTTTTCCTGATAAGATACAAGGGGAGAGTTGTGAATAAAGAGTGTGAGTGGTGTGAGTTAGAAAGATAGAATGAATTTCGCCCATTTTTCACATGAGTCCATGTTGACCGGAATATTAACAAGCTGGTTAAGTGGCACGTAGCTCACCCTTCTGACAACCTTTAACATCCTGAGTAATAAGGTGTAGTCTTTCCTCAGTAGCCCTGGAAAAACTAAGAGGGTGGGAACAATATAGAATAATAGGCAGAATGCGAGAGTTAACGAATTGTATGAGAAAGGATTGGTTTATACCAGAATGCTTTAACTTCTTGATGTAGAAGGTAAGACGGAATATTTTCTAAGAAATAATCAAGATATGAGACGACCAGGAAAGATCAGAAGATAGAATGACGCCTAGGTATCTGATTTCTGACTTGGTTTCTATTTCAGTGCCATCTATGTTGCAGACCTCGTGAGTGCTAAGCAGTTTGTTTAGGTCAGATTTATGCCTAAAGGTGAAATTGACTCTTTGGCATTTGGAGGGGTTTAAGGTGAGACCGTTTTCCTTGGACCATCGGCTGACTTCTGATAAAAAGCCGTTTAGTTTAGTGCAGTCACTTTGACATTTGACAGGCAAAGATACAGTTAGGTCATCAGCATATTTGACAAAATTAATGTCATAAGAAGATGGTAGGTCATGTAGAAAGAAAGAAAACAGAAGAGAAGTGGGGAGAGCACAACACCTTGGGTGACACCAGCCTCAGTGAGCACAGCAGAGGAGGATTTGCCTTTTGTATACAGTATACTGCATTCTGTTTGAAAAGTAGGAATGCAACCAGTTAATGACCTAAGTATTTGGTTAGAGGATTTCATCATCATGAGGTGCTGACATCGGTTAGCGAGAATTATTGGAAAACGATCAGGCAGTGAGTACTAGACGACAGTCGATTGTTTCGTCAACTCTAGTTTGGCACTTTTCAGTAGTACACTTTCACTGTCAGGGGTCGAACTTAAAACCTTCCGGTCACAAGGTCAGCTGGCTCGTATACCATTCAGCCACTGGGACTTGATTCAATGACCTATAAATTCTACACGAGCTTCCATTGTAACCGGAAGGTTCTGAGTTCGAACCCGCCTGTGATGGGTGAGAGCATACTACTATCGATGATTCCTAAACCAGGCTGATGAAACAGCCTGCTGTGTAGTACTCCCTGTGGCTTGTTTTCAATACTGCTTTATCCATGGTCAAACTGGTAAAAGGAAATATAGTATTGTTTTAAGTATAACAATAAAGATTACTGAATTTAATTCAATTTATTATTTTAGACATCCAGCATTACGTCAAACTCGTTATCCTACTTCTGTTTCTATACGTGATTATGAAGCTCTTCAATTGCATAATACAGATCTTCAAGTAAGCTGATATATTATCGTACTACTATTATCATTATTGTTTTATAATAGAAATGCATTGTTCTCTTTATCACTTTGAATTCTAATACCTGTGAATCAGAGAGGATTTATGTTTACGTGAACTGCACAGCACACTTCTCTCCATCCTCTCCTTTAATTGCTGTGAGATATGACCAGTGAAAGTGGATGATACGAGAAAGGTTAACCGCCTCTTAGCAAAGGTTGTATGAAGTTGTGAAATTAAATCCGTTGAGGTGGCTAGAATTTCGTTTTACATGTACATCGCTTTACCATCATCTTACTTGACGAGCAACGTTAGCTGACTGATATAAGATCAGGTTGGGATAGAAATTCTAGTGATGGTCAAATAGAAACTAAGAATCACTCTATAAAATCTATAACAGTTGTTAGTTTGAGTCAGCCAACCACATAGGAAGCTGTAGACTACTTGATTGGTTAGCGTCCTTAGGATGCTGAAAAACCAATGACCTGAAGGCAATCGGTAATGTGTTTCAAAACTCTTGCTAATTATTATTATTATTATTGTTGTTGTTTCTTTGGGTTCCTAGTGGAACATAAGGCTTCAAAAACACATCTTCACTCTATTCTATTTTCTGTTGTCCTCTTCAACTGGCTAGCCACACAATCGCCCAAAAACTCTCTCATCTCTTCCGCACACGATCTCCTCTATGTCACCATCGCACCGGAACACGACTCATATTTTGTTGTAGTTTGATTCGTCACTAATTAGTAAGTAATATAATGTGTCAAGGGCGAAGTTAAACTTTCGAAACCACTAACTACCTATCAGCGAATTATCCAATGAGATTTACGAACGATGTCGAATTATCCAATGAGATTCACGAACGTAGTTCAATGTTGTAGAGCGCTTGATTCGTTTCTAATGCGTGACTTTACAAGGTTACGGCTGCAATTTGAGGATGTTAGTGTTTTCCAGTATTGCCTGGATTTAAATTGCTCCGGAAGGAGCGAACTTGTTCTTGTGTTGGTATCATGACTTTAAAAAGCTATAGCAGATCAACTGGTGGGTTTGTTCATCGTTGTGCTATATGTTTGAAGCATGCTAATATTAGAGAGGGTAAGCTGATAATTTTAATATTTCGTGGGAAATTTTTCCGCTAGATCACATCTTTCCCTAACCCAGATTTTGTATATCTGCAATTACTGGGTGTTGAAACAGCCGGTGAGAGCAGCAGCTGCCGAGACTGAGAATAGTCTTGTCTCAACACTTTAGTGGTACCAGCATTGCAGAGATATTGCTTCGTGTAAAATAGAGACAATCACTTGTTTGCTGTGTGGATCCCGTTACGAGGACTCATACGAATTCCACTGAAGGTTTTTGGGGCCGCTTGAAAAACAAGATAAGGGCTATAAATGGATCTGAAAAGGATCTCATTTACAGCCGTTCAGATGAATATAAGTACTGGATGTGCTGTGACTTTGCCATTGACAGTCCCATGCTAAACTGGGGGATGTTTCTCTCACATATTCGAGAAAGATACTCCTTGTAACCGTTTTATCCTTCTTTACGCTTTTTTCTATAAATACGCGTTTCCATTCATCATATATGCCTATTTAATGTGATTGGTCCGTTCAAGGTCGTTTGCTGATTGGTTGCTAGTAGTGTCGAAAGTTTAACTTTGCCGTGTCAAGTTCTTTTTTTGCTGCAGACTGAATTCTATCGGTCACGTTTGCAATCCAGTCGCCATTCTCTGTGGCTCGCCACCATATAGCACTTTGACTTGTTGGTTTAATAGATGGTTGGAGGGATGGGCAGAATGCCTTCGATCTAGGTTACAACATACACTACACCAGTTACTAAATAGTGTCCAATGCAAAGCATCCAACACGGTCCTACAGGAGGTCAATTGCAAGCCAACCCGAATAACTCATTGGTAACATCTCTCACTGCGGCACTGAGTGGTACGGTTAAGAATCTCAGAAGAGACATGATTATCTTCAATGTTGCAGATACACCTTGCTGACTGATGAGTCTCCAAATAGCATGAAACCTACGTCGATCAAGGCTTCCAACCATCTATTGTCAACAGTTTTTTATTTTGTAGTTTCGATTTTTTTTTTCATTATTGGTTTAACCTAATTGTCATTGCCTCTCTCTTCAAAATATCACACTTACAGAATCAATTGCAACAACTGTCGGCAGATTTTGAAGAATTACGCTCAAGATGTACAGCTGCATGTGGAGGTGGTGGTGGTGTCAAGGAGTCGAATCAACATTCCAAATTCACATCTGAACCATTACATATTCATACAGGAAATGATAATAAGACAGGGCAATCGCCTCAATCAAATCTTTCGCTAAATACTATGCTGAGTGATTATCATCAATACAGTAATACTGTATTTAGCCCAAGTGAGAATCGTCTACACGAGTTGGTTGAATATGAAGTAAGTTGTGGGGCTGTTTGTATTTTGTATATATGTATCGATGAGGCTGTGAAATTACATCGACTGAGATGGTTAGGACATGTGTTTCGTTTTCATCCCTAGTCATCGCCTTTCTCGACGTTCAATGTTAGCTAACAAAGGGTTAGGCTGGAAAAGACCTAGTTAGTGGCGATCAAACTAAAACATGGCACCAGTCAATGAAATCCACAACAGTTAGTTCAAAATAACGTAGGAAGGTGTGGATTGTCTGACTTCCTGGTTGGGGTCCTTGGGATGGTAAACACCAATGACGGCTGGCGACAATCAGTGGTATGGCTCAAAATTCTCGTTTTCAATGGCTTGCGCAGATGCATCCACTCCGTGTGACTTATAATTTCCAATGAAACTATATTTGTTATGATAGATTGTGGACTGTGATAAAATGACTAAAGAGATCACAGTCAGATGGTAATCGCCGTTTGTTGTAGTCCTCTGTTATCCTCGGAACCCAACGGAAAGATGATACATTATAAATAGTTGAAAATGTCAACTATGATGTGTTGTATAGGTTCTGAATAAATTCACCTACAGTTAGGGCTTAACTATTTCTTATGTTGATTGGTATTTTATTTGCCTATCTTCGTTCGCACTAGCAACAATACTGGCAACTCAATCTTTGAGCTCTACTGTAGCTGAAACATAGGTCACTTAAATAAATAAATATGGATAAATTGGATCAGAGAGTGAGCAGTCTACCGTTTAAAAAGTTAGGCTAAGTGAGGTTTTTATGGCAATGGAGATAGTTGATGTGGGAAAAATAAGTGGACAGGTATTTCGTAGAAAAAACATTTCCCCATGTATTCCGTAGTTTACTCATGTGCATTCTGCGATTGGAACAGTTACATATTCGTCTACTGCACACAGCGGAGGTGATAGGCATTCGAACAACTATTAAACCTAAACTATGCATTCAAAAGAAGTTCGTACAGCCATTATCCCTCCCTTGTTGGCCCATTAAGACATAACCAACTAAAGACTTCTACACCACCCCTTGTTTATATTTCCAACTCCTTTCTAATCATCCCTTAATCTTGTCACATCTTCATCAAAAACGTGTTTCATTCACTTCCCTTACAATCTAACATTTCGTAATCGGTTCATTTGTTTTTACTGGCCTTTATCGACTACTTCCACCTGAACAACTTTGTTTAATCATGCTGTTTTCCGTCATTCGTGCTATCACAGATTGCCTCACTTTTTCATCCTTATTATTTATAAAACCATTATTGGTATTATTATCATTACTACTAGTCTGTCTGTCTGGATTCAACATAGAACTTGGCACCGAAGTGCAGCAGTTCGAGTTGCCACGTTCCAAATAGCACACAGAGGTAGACAAGAAGATGAGTGAAGAGAATCAATAGAGTTTGACAAGTATAAGAGTGAAACAGAATGGGTAATGGTAGAAAGGAATATGAAAGATTACAGAGACTGAATACATCTTCGCTGGCCATTGACAACGATTTTGAGCCATGTCACCTATTGTCTCCAGCCATTGATTCCTAGAGTCCCGAGGGCCCCAACCCGGGAGTCTGCATCTCCCTACCTGACTCAGTTTAACTGTCAAGGATTTCATGGATTGATGAGCCATGTTTTTGTTTGGCCACCACTGGCTCTTTTCCAACCTGAACCTATATCAGCTAGCAATGCCCGTCGGGGGAGGCGGTGGTTAGGCATGCGCACCACGTGACCTAGCCATCTTAGTCTATGTAACTTTATAGCCTCGTCGATTGATTTTCCCTCTTTGCCCAACACTCTACGCCTAACGTCAACATTACTTACCTTGTGAAACCACCTAACGTGAGACAGAGATCGCAGACATCTATGATCGAAAGCAGTCAACCTTTTCATGTCTTCAACGCGTATTGGCCATGTTTCAGAGCCATAGAGAAGGACGGAGCGAACTGATGAGCAGTACACACGTCCCTTGGTTGATAACCGGATGTCACGCCTACGCCAGAGATGGTGTAAGTCAGCGAAAGCAGCTCGAGCTTTTCGGATCCGTGCTGAGATTTCATCGCCAATCAGTCCGTTGGTGCTAATACAACTTCCCAAATAGGTGAAGTGGTCAACATGTTCTATCACTTCACTCCCTATCACTAAGTTAGGGTTGACGTGGTCCAGTCCTGTAGCAGCATCTTACATTTTGTAGGGGCGAATCGCATGCCAAACATACGAAGATTGCTGCTCAAGGTGTTCAGAAGACTCTGCATTTTGTCAGCATCCTCCCCTAACAGGACTATGTCATCTGCATATTCTAAGTCCATAAGATTATTCCCTGGTAACAAGTCGATTCCTAAGTCATTACGTTCAGTTAAGGATACTTCCATCAGCATATCTATGATGAAGTTAAACAGAAATGGGGAAAGTGGACATCCCTGTCGGACACCACTGGTTGTTACCAATTCAGATGACAATTCCCCATAAGCCCTTACACGACTACGTGAGTTTGAATAGAGTGCCTTGATTAGTGCAATGTACTTTCTTGGCACTCCCTTCACAGTCAGACATTGCCATAGTACCTTTCGATCCACGGAGTCGAAGGCCGCCTTCAAGTCAAGAAATATGACAATTGTTGGACGCCGAAAAGTGTGTCTATGTTCTAGAATCTGTCGAAGAGTGAAGATATGATCTATGCACCCTCTACCTGGTCTAAAGCCTGCTTGATTTTCCCTTGTCTGTTCCTCCCGAGTTCTGCTTAGTCTATGCATGATTACTGAGCCTAGGATTTTAGAGACTATGTTCGTTAGGCTGATCCCCCTATGATTATCACACGAGGACTTGTTTCCCTTCTTGAATATCGGTATAATAAGTGACTTACCCCAGTCTGATGGTACTGTCTCTGATTCCCAGACTTTGCCTAGTACCTCAGTTAATCTACAAACTAGTATGTCACCCCCATATTTAAACACCTCCGGAATAATTCCGTCGGGTCCTGCCGCTTTGCCTCGTTTCAAATTACTGATAGCTTTTGTGACCTCACCTACAGACGGCGGACCAGTGTCTATATCCCATTCGGGTGTGGTGGATGTCGGGGAGGTTCAGTGTGGCTGTAGGCAAGTTAAATTGTCCTCAAAGTGTTCTTTCCAGCGTTCAAGGCGTCTATCCTGAGAGCTAATTAAGGAGCCATTTTTCTCAGAAATAGTCTCACTTATGAATTGCCTTCTCCCACCCGTTTCTGATGAGTCTAAAGAGTTGCCTAGTGTTGCCTATCGCCGATGCTTTTTCCATCTCTTTTGCCTTTGTCACCCACCACTGTTCACGGTCCTTGCGGAGACTTTTAGTAAGTTTCCTTTTGTGCAGCTTTCGCTCCTCATTGAATTCGGAGCTCGCCGGAATAAGTCTTCTAGCATCTATCAGTTCGGATGAGGCAGTCGAAATCCAGTGGTTTTTACTCACCTTTGGATTTGCCTTATTCACAGCTTTTACAGCTGTATCTATAGCTGACTGAATATTCTTCCAGGCTTCTCCAGGGTGAGCACAGCTGTCGAATTCAGATATGCGTTTAGCTAGTTCTTCCTCAAATAGGGATTTAGTTTCCTGATCGAGCTGGGGACGTGATGGTTTTACCGCCAGCTGTTTCCTACGTCCGTTCAGTCGTAAGCACACACGAGCCCGGACCAGTGCGTGATCGGTATCTACACACGTGTTCCAGAAGGAGCGACAATCTCCTACCGACCCACGCCAACGATAGCTTATTGCTATGTGGTCTATTTGTGTCCAGCGTTGGTTTGATGATGGGGGTCGCCAGGTTAAACAGTGTCTCTCCTTGTGTTTAAAGTTAGTGCTTACAAGAAACAAATGATTATCTGAACAGAACTGTAGGAGACGGTCACCGTTGTCGGTTCGCTGGCACGGAACTCCATAGGTGCCACCGACATCCTTCTCAGATTGACACAATTTCCCTACTTGAGCGTTAAAGTCACCAGCTAGAACGACTATATCTGAGCGTTTAGCCTTTCTCACCAAACTAGACAGCTTTTGGTAGAACTCATCCTTCGTTTCATCCGAACTGCAGTCAGTGGGGGCGTAGGCGGAGATTACGAAAAGGCATCGGCGAGTAGTGCAGTCCTTTCTCCTTCTTACTGATCCGTTCAGACGGACAGCACACATTCGGCTATCTACCGGGATCCAGTCAAGCAATGTCTTTTCTGCCCTAGTACTCAAGCTATCCCTACGCCAGCTAATCCTCGTGAACTAGCTGTGGCATCTCCTGACACCCTCAAGGTGAATTTTGAAGATTCATCCTGTTGGCCAGGTGGGGTTAGGTGAATAACCACACTTGGGTCTTGTATGCGTGTTTCTGAAACACAACATACATCAATGGCTCGGATGCCAGGGTCTTAGCTAGTGATGCTTGTTGTCCTATTTGGCAAAGTGTCCTAACATTAAATGCTCCTATATGAAATTGGTGGCGTGGCTTTAGGAGACTATCGTGGTGGTTTTTTGGCTTCCGTCGTTTTTAGTGGACACAGAGTGAAGAGGGAGTGGAGAGCCATCAAGTAGAGGAGTTGCATCAGTGGAAGGAAGGCAAGGTAATAGAGATGAAGATGAAGACAAAGATAAGTGAGGATTAGAGAGGTTTTGTGTGCATTTCGGATTGTGAGGGCGATTGTTACTTCCCGGCTGCCCACACCGTGGAAGTTGGTTGCGTGACCGCAGAGCCCAGGGGACAACTGCTTGAGGCCGGTCACACGCGGCCTGTTTTTGTTTTTCTTTGTTTGGTGTGCCTCAGTAGCATACTTATCACTCCTGCCCTGTGACACGGCAGTATAACTAATTGCACAATTTATATTCACCATCTTATTATCCTATAGACAAAACACCATAATTGGTTTATATTTGAATTTTTATTTGTAAACTTATATATGTTAGAGTTAATCCTGATGAGATCCAATTGAAAACAATATTCTTCGCTTAGATGTGTTGTCCTAAATAGTTACTTTTCTCTAGTTTGGTTTGTAAGGGTTTGTTATGTTTTTACGAGTTGATCACGCATTGATATCAGTTAGAGAACCATTGAAAACCAGGGAGTACTGGACAGCTGCTGTTTCATCCCAGTTTGCGAATCATCGGGGTCACGCTAAATCACGAATTGGTAGAAGTTAGAATTCATGAGCCATTGAATTGGGTCCCAGTGGCTGAATGGTATACGAGCTTGCCTTGTAACCGGAAGGTCCTGGGTTCGAGTCCCAGTGGGTGCGTACTGCCGATGATTCCCAAACGAGGCAGATGAAACAGCTGCCCAGTACTCCTGGTTTTCAATGGTTCTCTAACTGATGTCAATCCGTGATCAGCTCGTAAAAACTAAACAGTTACATAAAAATAATGAATGCAAAACCACAACTGTCCTTCATGCATATATATATATATATACTGAAATGTAATGACCGGTGGGACGGGATGTTTTCATAAATAACGTTTATAAGCGTGTACGAAGATAGCAATGTGAATAATATTTATATTTTCAATTGAAAACCATGATAGGCAAGGATGCGTGGTGTATGAGGCAGGGAGGGCAGGAAATAAGAGAGATTGGTAGGCTATCATTATGTCTATCTTTCTCGATTAACTTTTTAGTTCATAAAGCTTTTATCGGGCTCTGACGTCATCCTATTTTCGACGAGCATAGTTATCGCACTGTGTATCGCGAATAGGCAGAAGTTGGAATTCATACGCTATTAGATCGCAGTGTCCTAGTATGCTTGAGTGGTTTAGGAACGCTTGCCTTGTAACTGGAACCTTCCTGGGTTTAAATTATGGTGGATATGTGTACTGTTGATGGGCCCCAAACTGGGACGAAACATTTGTCCAGTACTCCCTGCTGGTTTCATAATGGTGGTCCTCTAAGTTGTATCAGCTTTTGGTGGTCAAGGCTGTAAGCAACCTAGTCCTTGTTAGCCAACATTTAAACATCAGGAATAAAGTATCGAAGCCTTATGTAATTTGGTTTTCTTTTAAATTTTAAATATATATAATTTTACACCGTTAATATTCTTTTCTATTTTTGTTTCAGTATTTAAAAAATGTTTTGTTCGAATATATGCAAGGCCGTGAAACTCAAGTGAGTAAAATTATTTCTGCTAAAATTTGTTTGTGCGTCGGTGGCATAGCGGATAGGATGCTTGCCATGGTTCGGGGTTCGTTCCCCGGCCGACAAGGCACTCCTTTACCTCGTTAAGCCAGAATTAATGCTGGTAAAGATGAAAGGTTGGGCATGAGGCAGGCTAGCAACCCCATCCTGTAAAATAAACACTGCTGCAGAAACTTCAAGCCACTAGCTTGAAGCCCTATGTTCCACTCTGGAACGTGAAGGAAAAAAATACTAATAAAAATTTGTTTACTTTTTGTCGTTTTTGTACATTATTATTCATTTTCCTAAGTAGAAGACCACGGGTTCGAGTTCTTAGGTAGCTGTAGATTATGGGCGTATTGAATGGCAAATTTCTACAATAGCATCTCAAGGCATGTGAACGTACGAGTGTGCGTGACCTTCAACCAACTAATCAGAAAAATGAAGGATTTTCACACAAAAAATGACGTATATTTACATGAAAAAAAAAATGAAAAAAGAACATTAAACAGGATATTTTCCTCTGATATCTACCAACTGACTTGCTCATGTTGAGAGAGATATATATGTCGTTCGATGCATGTTTTATCCAAAAAAAGTCGAAGACCATTAGCCTGTTTGGCTATGAAAAGGCGACAGTGGATCAATAAAGAGTGATATTATTGAATATAAATATTTTCAACACTGTCTACTCCATTATGGGTAAATTTTGTTTTGATGACGTCTCACAGTGTTGTTATACAGTAATGTTTACTGATGACCATGTTCCGAGCACAATTTATTGCCACTCATAATCATATCAAGGTAATCACACGACTTCCTAGCACAAAAAAAAGATCTAAATGATGAATTAAAACAGATAGAAGAAGCGTTGGTGTTGAATAGCTATCCTATAAAATTCATTAGAAAGATTGAAAAAGGCCAAAGGAAAAATAAAAATAATTGTGAAACTAGTAATAATAACATAAATAAGAGAAAATATAAGTCATCCATTGTTATACCATATAAAGAGGGGACATCTGAGACACTACGTAGGATTCTGAATAAAACAGGAATTAGGGTGGCATTTGAACCTACAAACTCACTCAAGGACAAGCTCTGTAGGTTAAAGGACCCAGTTGACCCAATTAGACAAAATAATATTATTTACAAAGTACCCTGCAATGACTGTGAGTTAGGTCAACTACATAGGTCAAACTAGTAGGTCAGGGGTAGTCAGATTGTCGGAACATAAGAATTTAGCTAAGGTAAGAATGGTTGACCCTACCCGGGAAGATAAGTAATTTAGAAAAAAGCTCAGCAATTGCACTGCATGCGCTAACACACAACCACACAATAAGGTAGGTGGGAGAGGGTTAAAATTCTAAAAAGTAATGTAAATAGGTGGAGAGAGAGAGAGAGGTTGATTACTGAATCCTGCCTGGTTCATCCAGTCTACACCCAACACATGCAATAGAAATGATACATCAATCATACACGGAATATGGAAAATACTACCACCAATCAGATCGAGCGGAAATCAAGTGAAAAATAATGGAACTATATAAATGAAGTTAGGAAGTCGTGTGAGTACCTTGATATGATTATGAGTGGCAATAAATTGTGCTCGGAACATGGTCATCAGTAAACATTACTGTATAACACCACTGCGAGACTTTATCAAAACAAAATTTACCCATAATGGAATTACACTCTACCACAGTGCACAAGTTTTATTCTTATATCACTGTCTACTCAATATGTAAGGAGAATCCATTCAAAGTTAAAAGAAGCCTCCTGAAAACGTTAAGCTAAGCATAATTCCGATCCAACGAAGATAGAGTTGGAAAATTTGTTCATATAGAAATATAAAAACTAAGAATTCAGAGAAATAACAATTCTCTTTTAGACGACAAAAATGTTTATATCCAAAAATCTAGATTATTCAGAGTTCAAGTAAAATTGCAGCATATGACTGTATGTGTAAAACTTGGGCACTGTGGTAGTAAGTAATTCCATAATAGCTTGTTTCTTAGATATATCACACAGTGTGAAACATTATGATTACATACTGGACGACAAGGTTTCGAACACAATTTATTGTGGTTCATAATCATTTCATCACTTATAATCACACAACTGTCGAAAATAGATAGACAGACAGACAACTTCGAAACTTGAGTTTTATAGTTTTCTTTGTCTTCTCCTATTTGTCGTCGTAGGGGTAGTAGAATTTTCCAGATATTTGACTGGAAAGGTGTTGAATAATTCCGGTGACAGATATTTGCAGTTGATTCAATAAACAAATATTTATTTATTTATTTAAACGCATAAAAATTTGGTACAATATGGCACCAAGAAGGATGTGCCACACAATATGTAATAAAACAACATAGATCGTAAGAAAAAAGAAAGAAGAGAAAAATATATATAAGTAGAGAACGGATCAAGAACTTCATCTGGAAGGAAAACAGTCATGCTTAACAAGTTGAAACAGTATTCGTTTAACTATCATCGGGAAGGGAAGAAAGAAGGAAATTGTAACACGTGTAATAGCACGCGATAAGTTTCATTGATTGTTTGTTGCTTTATTCAATTCATTGTGTGAGGGCTGAGATACTGCCTGGGTGCCCATACCGAAGCAGATGGTTTTATTAAGGAACCACCCCCGAGCCTTTGACTTGGAGTCTAATCCTCAAGGCAGCGGAGAAGCGTCAGGAGCTGCATTCCCATGGTTTCCGGTGGCCCATATGGGTTCATACGCCATTTGATCCGATTGGATACTGGAGCCCGTGTATCCGATGGTAACTGCTTTTAGTTTAACCGCTATCCAGAAAACCTTCCTGACATGGTAGGACCTGCAGGGACAGAGTCCCAGACAGTTTAGGATGTTGGGTCATTACGGTATTCAAGCCCGAGCACCACGACAAGGTAGCAGTTATCGGCCTGGTGAGATAACAAAATGTCGCACTTATAATGGGGAGTGTTAGTTTTTAAATTAAACCAATTTCTATGCATGTGTTCATCCAGGTGACAAAAATTAACTTGCTTTTGAGAGCCATTTATTGGTCTTATTCTATTGTTTAATCTTCCCCTGAAACCCTCTACTGAATTAGTATAAGTGCCTGTTCTGAGATCGACGAAATCATCGGAATAGTTAACTTGGTTGTGTATATATCCCTAAATCCGATAATCGGTGATATCCTGCCCATTCATCAGGGTGTATAGTAGTGCCAGGCGAAATGAATCTTTGAATAATAGGCAGAAGAGTGTTGGCACTCCTGTCTAGAATAGGTTCAATGAATCCTTTCTGAATTTAGGTGTCACAAGTTCCTGATACCCAAATGTTGTTAACTCTAGCATGTTCGCGATTGTATTTCTTCTTTATAAGCACTGTTTCTTTGGTATGTACGATAACACCGCCTTCCTTCAACACTTGTGTCATATTGTACATTTTCTATGATGCTAAATCTCGACAAAACTGAAACCACTGCACAGTAGATGTCAGCGTATTTTCTGTCTGAGCGGTAGTTGACCTCACTCCAGACTTCAAAATCCATTGATGACGAAGAAACAGTATATTTGTCAAAGAAAGTTCCTAGAAGACAATTAACTGAGAGTGCCATCTATCAGTACGAACACTCGTTCGTTTCCTACACTCCGTACATTTGAATATATATCCATCAATGACTTGTGAATACGCTTGCAGGCTTATTGAAGCACCTCAACTTCATATACGACTATGTCCTATCAATCCATTATCCAGACAGTATTGAAATACGTGATCTGGGTGAAAATTACACCTGAGTTGATGAACGGTGTTCATTTTTGCGCTAGAATAATCGTAGGTTTCTTGAACTCCAATCATTAGCATGCATTCAAGGTCACTGGAGTGTTCAAACTCCTGGAACGCTATTCTTGAACAACGTCTATTGGATAACGCTTAGTGCGGCAATGGTTCAGTGGCTGAATACGTTGCCAGCTACACCTCACGTGGTCCAAAGTTAGATCCATGGAAAACATACGCTTATTAGATGGTTGGAGGCAATCGGCTACAGGAAGCCTTGCTTGACCTAGGTTTCGTGCTAGTTGGCACTCACCAGTCAGCAAGGCGTATCTGCAATCCCCTTGAAGGAACTCATGTCCCTGCTTCTGAGATTCAAACCCGCTTCACCCAGTTCCGGCTGCAATCAGAGACGTTACCACTGAGCTATTCACCCGTGATGGCGAGCTAGCTAGAATGGTGGTCACATTATAACCTGACTGATAGAATTCAGTCTACACCAATCAGAGGACTAGACGCATCACACTAGTTACTAGTGTCAAATCAAAACGTACGCTTAGTTAAGGAGGAAGTTTGGACGTGAGACTAGAGATCTTATCCCGTAAAAAATGACACCACTCCTATCGAAGCTATAAAGCGGTAGCCTGAAATCCCATGTTCCACTTGGAACGCAGAGGAATAAGATAAGAAGGATAAAGCATAAGAGCCTGAATAACTCAGTGGTAAATTAGCTGACCGCAACACTGGATGACGGGGAGTTGAATCCCGAAGGGGACATAAATCCCTTCAAGACTGTATATATACCTTGCAGAGATGAGTGCCAACATACAAAGTGCCTAAAGTCATATCATCCTACCGTTCATCTTCAACTATCTAACATCATTTCAGAGTGCATCATGATGATCGGTCACACCTAGCCTGGTAATGATATCCCGAAATTCACTGGTAGAAGTAAGTCTGTACCAAGAGCACCTCGGACAGAACCCATGATACCTTGATTGCACCCTAATGACCAATTAAGATATCCATAGAAAAGGTATTGAGACTAACTATTGCACTCAGATTGCCGGAAAAGATCAGCGAACCAACCAGGAACTGATTGTGAAACAAATAGACAGGAAGAAATGGAGATGGATTGGCCATACACTGAGGAAACCATCAAGTGACATCACTAGACAAGCCATTGCTAGAGTGGAACCCGAAAGGGAAGCGGCGAGTTGGTCGTCAGTGCAAGGGTGACTTGGAGGAGGTGATGTGAAAAGGAGATGAAAGCATGTGAGCAGACTTGGAGCGGAGTGAAAAAGTTGACAGAAAACCGAAGGCAATGGAGACTTGGGCGGCTGAAGCCCTGTGTTCCTCTAGGAATTAGAGGATATAATAATAATAATAATAATTTCACTCCGTGAAAACAATACCATCGCTATTGAAACTCGAAGTCCTATATGTCTCACTTAGAACTCAATGGGTACCGACAAAATGTAGTAAACAGCGCTATTGTGCCCCATCTTCTTGGCACTGGTCATATTTATGGTGAACAGTCTGAACAAGAGGGGGGATTATAATCAACAGGTAAAAGAAAAACCCAATCTGTAACATTTTACTGAAACATTATTAATACGACTTCGCTACTACGGGGTGTCATCGACAATTATACACCTCAGTCATCTAACAGTTGTACGACAATGCTGCATGTCGAGTAATCCACAACGGGAAACTCACAGAATCCTTCGAAGTAAAGACTGGAGTACGACAAGCTGCCTGCCTACTATCTCCAATGATTTTCGTGGTTTTTGTAGACTGGATAATGCGACAGACAGCGGGCTAGGCAGCGAGAAAACAGGCATAAAGTAAACCCACGCAAAACACTTGGAGGATCTGGACTTCGCCGATGATATATGTCTGATTTCTCACAGGCTGGAAGATATGCAAGTGAAAACCAACAAGTCGGAAGAAGAAGCATTCAGAGAAGGTAGGACTTCCTTCAGGTGAACATAGAGAAAACAGATGTGGTGATGAAGATTCCTGGCCAAAAGCAACAGAAACCAGAATAACAGGCATTAATCATCCAGCATAAATGGGAGAAATCGGAAGGAAGCAACTTTTTTACTTAGCTACCTGGGAAGCATCGTGTCAAATAGAGGCGGACGGAAGAGATGAGGATTTCATAACAACCGGGATCGGGAAAGAAAGACAAGCTTTCATTTCTCCCAAGTCTGTGTGCAGGTCAACAGCACTCCTCAGCATCAAAAATAACATCCGGATTTTCAACTCCAATGTGAAGTTAGTCAGTGCTACTCACTATACGGATCAGAGACTTGGCCAGCACGTCAAACAAACTTCAGACCTTCATCAACAGCTGTCTTCGCTCAATACCCAAGATCGGATGTCCAGCCAGAAAAGATCAGCATCAGGGATCTCTGGGAGAAAACCAACCCAACAGGAACCAGTTGTGCGACAAATCTGCAGGAAGAAATAGAGGTGGATTGGCTGGCCATACTTTTAGGAAACCATCAAGTGACATCACTAGACAAGCCCTCAAGTGGAACCCGGATGGGTAGCGGCGAGTTGGTCGCCAGTGGGAGGGTGACTTGGAGGAGGTCATGTGAAGAGGAGATGAAAGCATGTGGGCAGACGTGGAGCTAGGTGGAAACGTTAGCAGAGAACCGAATGCAGTGGAGACGTGTAGCTGAAGCCCTATGTTCCTCTAGGAATTAAAGGAAATAATAATAATATGCGTCGTTCCAAAGCAATACTTATGACATAGCATAGAATTCTCAGCATTCGGTACAATACTGCGACTAATTTATTCGACTACGTCAAAAATAAAAATTAATATTATGTCAATATAATTGATAATAGTACCTTCTTCGTATTTGCCGTGATAGTGAAGTCAAAATGTACTAAAAGTGTAAAATAATGATCACAATAATGTTAACAGCCAAAATTCTAAGTCAATTAAAACAGCTTCAATATAGATTACAAACAGGAGCTGATCATTTTGCTAATTACATATTCAGTCCTAGGCTCCTCACGCTTAACACTATCTCTATCACATAGGACACTGGAAGGTGGAATATGGTATCGCTGAGCTTTATATACAAAGTTGTGCAGGTATGTAGCCTCTCATAATGATTTATATACCTACCTGAGGAGATCCGAGGTGGGGGGAAGGAGGGTAGATTCGTGTGAATGTATGTATGTGTGTTCAGATGTATGTGTGTGTTCAGAGTCAGACAATATGGATCTGGAACATTTCTCACATGAATTCGAGTGTCTGTCGACTACAGGGGTATCAAGATGACTGACTCAGTGGCAAACCACTCGCCCTACTGACGACTTTTATTACCCCTTTCGAAATAATGTCGTGCTTTTCCAGTAGTGGAGGAAAGCTAGAGGGGGAGCAGTAAAGAACAATCAGAAGGATACAATGAGTTTACAAACTGTGTGGGTATTGAGTGATCCCATATTGTGCGTCGGTGGCACAATGGTTAGGACTCTCGCCGACCATGCACATGGTCCAAGGTTTGAACCCCTGCCGACTCACACCTGATATCTATGGTCGGTCTGCGAAATTTGGACTACCGATATCCATGCTGAAAATTCCATACCTGTACCAAAAAATACAGTGTGGAATCAAGCTGTGGTCAAAAATAAAAAAATATTTGCTTAGACGTAACATTTTCTTGGAGATTGACAGAATATAGGATGACGAATAAAGTTTAGAGGATGGAAGTATTCCAAGGTATTTTATGCTTGACTCAGTTTCCATTCCAGTCCCCTCCCCCCGCCGGCTATGTGTTACAAACATCTTGTGGGTTGATCGATTCGTGTATATCACGTTTATGTCTAAAGGAGAAGTCAATAGTCTTGCATTTTTGGTGATTTAAGGTGATACCATTTTAGCCTAGATCCCATCATCAAATGGTTAAAACAGACTGTCGTTAACCGTTGGTGATTATGCTTACAAAACAAAGAGTTGTGTTTAAGCAGATGAAAGGAATTCGTGAAATAATAATAAATAATAATGAACAAATGAGTACATATGAACTATCCTGTGGGATTCACCGGTTGTATGCATTCACCACAGGGGATTCGAACCCCCCAATACCTTCCAGTTATGAGGTGAGCTCGTAGACCATTAAGTCACTGGGAACCTCCAATCCAATAGCCAGCTCATAAATTCCAATTTATGATATAGCGCGACTGGTGACTAGCCAATTTCATCGGTGGCGAGTATTTGTCCTCACACCCAACCTGCTATATCTCACTGGTCACAACTTCTCACTAGAAGAATTCAGATAACTAACTACCTACCTACCTGAATAGGGTCAGTCACTAGTGAGCATCAGATTAATATTCAAGTTATTGGTTTGCATGGATTGGATTGGTTACAGGATTTCATCATGAATTGACATTGGTTAGAGATCCATTAAAAACCTTTTAGTGAATATTAAGCATCTGTTTCGTCAGCCTAGTTTGGAACTGTGCTTGATCAGTGCTCACCCACCGCTAGGGTTCGATTTCAGGACCTTCTGGTTACAAGACCAGCGAACTCGTAGACCAATAATCTACTGGGATGGGATCCAATTATACAACAGTGAAAGGGTTTATGGACTGATGCGTTATCTTTTTGGTTTGATCACGCCTAACTCTTATACCAACCCAAGTTATATTTCAGCTAACGTTTCCGGTCGAAGAAGAGGTGGTCACTAGTCGATGTGCCTTCATAAGGGAGACGGTGATGGTTTGCATGACTCAATAGCTCCACACTCAATTACCATTTTTTAATAATAATAATAATTTTTGCTTTATTCCAAAAACAGTACTAATGATACAGCAAGGAATTTTCAGCATTCACTACAATATTGCATCTAATTTACCCAAAAACGACAAAAAATTAAAAATACACGTTACATAATAGTAATAAAACGATTGTTATAGCAGCTACATATCATAATACTGTATGCCATACTGAGAAAATATGCATAAAGTATAAAATTGCAGTACTAATAGTAATAACAACTAAAATAAAACAGCTAAGTTATAATTAAGCGATAGAAAGGGTGACACCATAAAATTACAGAAAGATGAACGATGAATGGGTTCTTTAATTAAAATTTTGTTTTCTAAAAGTTTCAAAAAAAGGGAAAAAGGGTACTGTAGAATTTCTGTACCTAGTGGTACGAGCATATAACTTCTTATATTGACTTCTCGTCCTACCTGATGATACAAGGGGATGGTTGTAAATAAAGGGGGAGGGGACTTTCCTTTTTTGGAATTTTTTTTTCCAAATATTGGGGCCGGGGCCACAACCCCTCCATTTAATACCATTTAATAATAAATTTTTTTAAGCCCGGAAAAATTAATGGGGAAAAAAAAAAAAAAAGGTTTAAAAAAAAGGTTTTTTTTTTTTTTATAAAAAGAAAAAAAAATTTTTTTAAAAAAAAGGGGAGGGGGAAAAAAAATTTTTTTTTTTGGGGTTTAAAAAAAATTTTGGTTTTATAAAAATTTTTTTTTTTAAAAAATTATTTGGGGATTTTAAATTTTTTTTTTTTTGGGGTTTTAATTTTATTCGCAATCACTTGTGGGCTAAGATAAACTTTTGAGCACCTATAAACTACCAACGGAGTGCGACGTTCCGATTACCTTGAAAAGCTCACTGAGCAAGTTAGTGGAATCCGGCAAATAATAATGCCATCATCAATAAAATATGCCCATCGAAGTATTATGTTATTAAATAGGATATCTGGCAAGTTTCAGCTAGGGTTTGTGAAAGATTAAGCTTCGCTTTAAGCCAAGGACAAGTTTAGGTTAGGTTAACCTTATAAAGGTTGACACTAGGGATTGTTCCCAGTTACTTTATAAGGAGTTAAGGGATACTTTAACGTCAGGGTTAGGTTCAGGAAAAATCAGGATTATTGTCAGGCTTAGAAGACCTAAACAATTACACGCAAAGAATGTGGTTAAATTACTCTGTTGATATAAGAATAGAACTTATGCACTGTGGTATAGTTTAATTCCATTGGGGTTAAAATTTATTCTGATAAAGTCTCACAGTGTTATACAGTAGTAATATTTACTGATGACGACCACGTTTCGAGCACAATCTATTGCTCAGTAAATATTGCTGTATAAAACTTATGATACTTTATCAAAATAAATAATAATAATAATAATAATAATAATAACAGCTTTATTCCAAACAGTATTTGTGGTACAGGTATGGAATTTTCAGCGTGCATTACAGTATATTGCATCTAATTACCTCATAAATTATTTGAGATTTTTAAAAATCAAAAATACATAAAAATAAAATAAATAAGTTATAAATAAATAAAATAAATAAATATTGAAATAAATTTTATCCACAATAGAATTATACACGGCTGATACTCCAACCTAAAATTAAGTGCTATTTTTTTAACACATGTAGAGAAAAGGTATCCTCTATAACACTTTTGTGCAGTTTTCATGCATTTTTTTTTCTCATAAATATACGCATTGCATACACAATAGTGCCTCCTTCATGTGATTGGTGCATTCGAGGTCATTCGCTGATTGGTAGTAGTTAGTGGTGCTTAAAGTTTAACTTGTGATACTGATACATTTAGGTGAAATGCTTTTGACCTGAACTCTATTGACCGGAGAACTAAAGCTTAATACCTGCAAATATTTACTCTTCTTCATTCGAAATGACATTCTGTATATATATTTTGGTTTCTTTTTCTCTAGACATTGTCAAAAGTCCTTTGCTCTCTGATGCGTTTCAATGCAGATCAAACGCGTAAGGTGTTGAGTTATGAAGATCAAAAAAGCAAGGTTTGTTATGTGATAGAATTATATAATTATGCTTAAGAAAAATATATGACTGGCTGACTGACTGTTTTTAACGTAGAACTTTGCACCGATGTGCACCAGTTCGAGTTGCCACACTCCCTCCTTGTAGCACACAAAGCAAGAGAAGAATGTAGAAGAGGAAGCGCATATTAGAGAGAGAGAGAGAGAGTAAACAGAGGTATCAAACAAAGGGATAGTAATCATAAGTCACAAGGAGTGGATGCATCTACACCAGTCATTGAGAACGAGGATTTTGAGCCATATCACCAATTGTCTCCAGCCTACATTGGTTTTTAACCGTCCCGAGGACCCCAACCAGAGAATGTGAGTTATGTGCATGGACAATTTATGTTTAATCTCATGCAAACTTGGAGACTTACAGGCAGACAGACAGGCAGGCGAAAACCAATAAACTGACAGAAGAAGTAGAGGAAACCGCGACTCTAAATGAACATAGAGAAGACGGAGGCGATGAAGGTGTAACCAACCAGCAACAATCACCATCATCAACGGGAGAGAATTGACAGAGATTACTTTCTACTACTTATCCAGCTAGGAAACAGGGTTTCAACCATAGTCACACTGAATTGAATAAAGGTGTCAAAGCTGACCAGAATCGGAAAAGCAAGACACGTTACACCTTCATGAACTTGAAATCAGTTTGGCAATCTTCTCCATTTCATTCACAGTCAGAGTATGAAGAATAAGATTTGCATTTTCAACACCAATGTTAAGTCATCAATTAGTTAGTCAGTTCTTCACCAAATGGATTTCCAAGAGGCTAAAAGTAGATCTCCATTAACAACTGCCGCCTTCTCTGGCTCTATATGAAGATGAAATGACCAGCCAGTCAGAATGGAGGATAAGCAAGAACTCCTCAGTGGAGCAAACAAACCATGAGTTGATCGCTCAACAAATTTGTAGGCGAAAATGGAGATGGGTCCGGCATACGTTAAGGAGTCCGTTGAATGACATCACGCTCAGTGTGCAGGCTAACACTCGAATGATGGAATCCTAATGTATTTTGATAGATATGAGATGCTTCAACCTTGATAATCGTAATTAAAAAAAGAGAATCCATAGGGGTAGTGTATGTATGTGTGTGTATTGGACCTTATTTTATCACTTTATAATGACAATAATAACATTATTAATACTCAATGAATATTTTAACTTTAGCACTAAATATCAATATGTAAGTCTGTCAACACACACATAACACAAGTACTTAATGATGCTTTATTGTTTAAACACATCCCTATTTCTGTTTTTATGCTCACTCAAGTAAGTGAGTGTGTGTGTGTGTGACTAATTAACCCAGGGTGAGGTTGCGGTTTTTATTTTCGAAATTTCTCTCAGGTCAATCATTTCTCTTTGTATTCTAATTGTTTTCTCCATTATTTTTTGTTTTGTGTGGGATATAGAGCTCCAAAATTTCTAAACGTTTTAGTATAACAGTAGTGTCGCAAGGTTTCCGGTGTATGTGTGTGTGTGTGTGTGTGATGGAGGCGCTTGCAATCGCCAGCATCACGCTTAACCTTATCTGTTTTCTGGGCTTACTACTGTCCTAATTGTACGGAGTTTAAGAAAACACGAATCTCCTGTTTTTGTTGACGAGAGTGACATAAATGACTCTCTTTATTCTACTTATGTGGAATATATTTTTGTGAACGGAATATTTCCAGATTTGAATCATAAGCAAGAGAAAAGACTTAAACAGCGAAGAAGAAAGATTTCCTTTTCGACGATTCATTTTCATAACTTGCTATACAATTGTAATTATGTTTAACAAAGAAATCATAAGACGACGACCAGTCGGATACGACTGGTAAAATTTGTCCTCGAAAAATGTAATTACGTGTCATGTGTTAAGGTGTAGTCTAGAAGGCAATGATGAATGGGGAAATTAGAAGAAACAAAGTTAGAAGTCGGTATGATGCAATAAGCGTGAGATAATGACTAATCACTGTAATTGTGTACAATGGACCTGAACTAGTGGAAAGGCGATAGAGTGTTTCTTATATATAAAATCTGTATGAAAAAATGTAATGTTATTAATAAACAAAAATAGAATGATAGTAAAATAAGAATGATGAGAATAATAGTGATAATTATAGTAAACCTACGCGTTCGGGAGTTAAAATGACAAACTGCCTAATTTTGACTTTTCCATGTGTATTTACCAATTTAACTGCCTCCTGTAGAGCCAGTTACATATGCCGTACAATTAGGCGTGTTTCTCGTCGGATTTCCGAGCATCATCCTTTGTGGTTAGGCAAAGGACAAACAAAATCTATTCGCAGCACTATTCCACCTCATCTTGTGGATACTGAACACAAGATTTATGTTAACCACAAACTGGAAGATATGCAAGTGAAAAGCAATAAGCTGGAAGAAGAAGCATTAAAGATAGGAAGGACTTCAGGTGAACATAGATAAAACAGATGTGGTGATGAAGATTCCTGGCCAACACCACCAGCAACAACAATCAGCATAAATGGGAGGTACCTGAAAGAAACAACCTCCTTTACCTACCTGGGAAGCATCGTTTCAACCACAGGCGAAACTGACGAGGATATCAAAGCAAGAATTAGAAAAGCAAGACAAGTTTTCATTACTCCCAAGTCTGTGTGCAGGTCAACAGCACTCCTCAGCATCAAAAATAACATCCGGATTTTCAACTCCAATGTGAAGTTAGTCAGTGCTACTCACTATACGGATCAGAGACTTGGCCAGCGCGTCATAAAGAGCATCTCAAACAAACTACAGACCTTCATTAACAGTTGTCTTTGCTCAATACCACTGAAGATCAGATGGCCGGCCAGAAAAGATCAGCAATAATGAGGGATCTCTCGCAACAAGCGAACCAACCCAGCAGGAACTGATTGTGCAAGAAATAAGCAGGAAGAAATGGAGGTGGATTGGCTGGCCATACTTTGAGGAAACTATCAAGTTACATCACTAGACAATCCCTCAAGTGGAACCCGAAAAGGAATTGGCGAGTTGGTCGTCAGTGCAAGGGTGACTTGAAGGAGGTCATGTGAAGAGGAGATGTAAGCCTGTGGGCAGACTTGGAGTGGGGTGAAAACGTTGGCAGAAAACCGAACGAAATGGAGACGTGTAGCTGAAGCCCTATGTTCCTCTAGGAATTAAAGGATATAATAATAATAATATAAATAATAATGCTATCAGGGTCATTTACTGCATACCTGCGAATCTCAATTTTGCCTTAAGAGTTCGACGACTAAATTTTACTGATGCTGTGGGGATCCATATTAACAAGCCTAATTTATGCATCCAAAAGAAGTTAGTTGAGACATTATCCTTGCCTTGGCCATCCAGGTTTGAATGATCCTCAATTGGTTGTGGGAATTTCCTTAACTTTAGTTGATATTCTATTTGCTATTATATCTTTATTCTAATTATTGTAATTTATGCATCTTTAATGAACTGTAATACCATTGTGATCTTACTTTACAAATCGATATTATTTAAAAAAGACTAATACTGTTATTGACTACTATTCTAGAATATTCTATGTGTATAAACATATAAGCATGCATACTTGTAGAGCCAGAAGAGGAGGAATTTATCGAAAAGAATATTTTTTCCTCGATAATTTTGTGTTTTATAGATGTCTGAATGAATATTTTTGCTATAATAAAAAAGAGGCAAAATTGTGGTGATAACGTCACTCTGGCTACGGTGGGGTGAAGGAATGAATGTATGTGGTGTTTTTGAATGCAGAAGTCTCTCTTTCAGATTCCAAATAGCCAATGATTCAGCTATGTGCTGATGGCGTATTCGAAGTCTCTTTATACGATATTGAAGGCCTGTGTGTAGCATTGTGAAGCATTCATGCAAGTGAAGGTGGGGGTACTCGATATCCACAGCTGACAAGGTGTTTGCAGATAGAGCTGCTGGCATTCTTCTTTTCTCCTCTGACTGGCTTAACCAAGCTGGCCAATGTTCCAGAAAAGGTTATTTGAACTTGACGTGTTGCGTAAGGCTGGTATAGTTTGCTCTATGCAAACAAGTAAACTAATAAATATACATTGACGTGGCCAGAAGTGGTATCATACCCTTAACACTAGACTGGATAAATTGTCTGCTTAGGGAATGTTAATACATAAGGTGGTTGCAGCCACCTCAATATCGTACAAAGGGACTTCGAGCACACGCCATCAGCGCATAGCTGAATCACTGGCTATTCGGGATCTGAACACAGGACTTTTGCATTCAAAAGTACCACATATATTCCTTCGCCTTACTGTGACCGCAGTAACGTTCTCACTACAATGTCGCTTCCTTTTATTATGTAAGTTTACTATAATAATTCATAATTATTATTACTATTCTCATCATTCTTATCTTATTATCACTCTGTTTCTGTTTAATAATAACATTGCATTTTCATACAGATTTTATGCAAGAACACTCTATCGCCTTTCCACCAGTTCAGGTCCATTCTAGACGATTACAATGATTAGTAATTATCTCACGCTTATTGCGTTGTAAGTGATTGGTTGTACTCAAGGTAGACCTTAATCAACCGTACATACTGAAGACTTCCCCTATTAAGACGCTAATCAATACTCCCGTATCCGTGTGGAGAGCGTTCTCTGACTATGGCCAATATACCTTACTCCACAAGAGCAGGTGAACTGGTAGATGCACATGGAGGCGGTCAGACGGGGGAGTTTATCTTTTACAGAGGTAGAGAACAATTTGCGGCTCGTGAATGTCATGTGTAATTTTGCTGCCAAGAACGTCTTACTGACTGATTTAGAGAGGCTATTTTCGAGCATATCTGAAGCTTGATCACCTTTGAATTCCAAGTTCATGAATAAGGTTTTCTTTGATAGTGAGTCGGTGACCAGTTTAGACTGCTTAACTTTCATGTTGCTGTTAATAAATCGGTTAGGGTAACCATTTTCTGTGAGTGTGGCTTTTAAGAAGTCAAGTTTTGAGTCAATGCAATCAGAACTACAAATTTTCCTCATCCTAAAGCAGAACGAGTGACTAAGATTCCTTTTCCTGGAAATAGGCACCTAACTGTAAAAATTAGTTAGTTGTCCGTTCCATGTACGTTTCCGGTGGATAGATCTTTTGAGAGATCTGTCATTACATCTGCTGATACACACATCAAGAAACGGAATACTTAGTTCAGATTCTTTTTCTATGGTGAATTGTAAAGAAGGATGGCAGTTGTTGAAAGCAAACAAGACATCATCAAGAACTACGTTATTATCGCAGATGACGAAAGTGTCGTCTAGGTATCTTTTATAAATGTCAAAATGCCCGATGGTTTGACTAAGTTGAGAGTTTTCCAGCTTTGCCATAAAACAATCAGCCAATAAGGGATCCCATGACAATGCCATCTCTCTGTCTATAGGTCTCATTGTTGAAGGAACACCTGATTGACTTATGTCACTTGGTCAACCCTGACCATGATTTCATATATAGAATCATCATATATAGAATCAATACTCTACCTAACGTGTAAGTACCGATTAACGAACTTGAAGTAAGAAGACTTGTGACATAGTAGTGCGCCTTGATGTGATTATGAGCAATAGGTTATATGAATAAAAGAAGAACAACAATGGTTTATGCAGAATCGTAGAATGCTGCTATCATTTATTTATTTCATTAGCTTTTCATCAGCTCAGCTGTGCACAGCCTACAGACATGATTAAGTTCATCTATAGAAACAATTTTAGCAAACACAGGAAGTTCATTTTTAAACGAAAACTCAAATATATGCATACAATTGATACATAATAATGATAATAATCACTTTATCCCAAATTGTAATAATAATAAATAATAATTTTTCCTTCACGTTCCCAGTGGGACATAGGGCTTCAAGCTGGAGGCCTGAAGTTTCTGTAGCAGTGTTTATTTTACAGGATGGGGTTGCTAGCCTCATGCCCAACCTTTCTTCTTTACCAGCTTTATTTCTGGTTTAGCGAGGTAAAGGAGTGCGTCGGCCGATGTTCGAACCCCGGACCATGTGCATGGTCGGCGAGCGTCCTAACCGCTATGCCACCGACGCAATAATAATTGTAATAATAATCATACATAATAGAATTTTTTCAGCATTACATCGAATTCCTTTGATAAGATTACCTAAGCATTGACGTAAATTGCTGTCTAGCCATTTCTGGCTAACAGACAGCTCTCACGAGAAATTGAATGAACCCATCGCCACTTCGTTATGTCTTTGCCTGTTAATGACTATAATGGTAATGAAATCAAGTGGTACACTAATACGTCTATTTGTCCCCTATGTACCTTCCGATTCACTGAGTCATGCAAATATCAAAAGACAAAGACTGTTGACCTGTGACTGTAATATATTGTATTATACACTCTTTAAGGAAGAAACATCCTATTTATGTATTTAATTTATCACAATAATATAGCTGGCTCACACGCGTGAGAATGGACTGTGTTCTTATTGGCTGGAAATGTCTATTCTGATTGGTTGGTAATCCGACAAAAAGACCAAAGTGAGACAAATAAAACGATGAATTGATCTCATACACTAAATCACAATATGCCTGAGCAATGATACATTCACATATTTATTTATTTATTTAAACGCATAAAAACTTGGTACAATATGGCACCAAGAAGGATGTGCCACACAATATGTAATAAAACAACATAGATCGTAAGAAAAAAGAAAGAAGAGAAAAATATATATAAGTAGAGAACGGATAAAGAACTTCATCTGGAAGGAAAACAGTCATGCTTAACAAGTTGAAACAGTATCCGTTTAACTATCATCGGGAAGGGAAGAAAGAAGGAAACTGCAACACATGTAATAGCACGCGATAAGTTTCATTGACTGTTTGTTGCTTTATTCAATTCATTGTGTGAGGGCTGAGATACTGCCTGGGTGCCCATACAGAAGCAGGTGGTTATATTAAGGACCACCCCCCGCCATTGACTTGGAGTCTAATCCGCGGATTGGCAGCGGAGAAGCGTCATGATCTGCATTCCCATGGTTTCCGGTGACCCATATGGGTTCATACGCCATTTGATCCGATTGGATACTGGAGCCCATGTACCCGATGGTAACTGCTTTTAGTTTAACCGCTATCCAGAAAACCTTCCTGACATGGTAGGACCTGCAGGAACAGAGTCCCAGTCAGTTTAGGATGTTGGGTCATTACGGTATTCAAGCCCGACCACCACGACAAGGTAGCAGTTATCGGCCGGGATACATTCACATTGGTACTGCATCACAAGATAAATCACACGATTCGTGAGAAATGTTCATATACTATTTCATGCTGCGTCTTATCATACTACTGAAACGTCAAATCTCTATCTTGAAGCCGTGTGTTTCACTGGGAACGTAAAGGAATTGAAACAAAATCCTAGTCGCAGTTTGATTACTCATCACACTTTTCAAACGTCTTGATAACAATATCCCAAACTTACTTTTATTCTTATCGAACAAATCTGATGCACACATACATCTACAAAAATAAGCGGAGTGATTAAATTCGCTATCAAAAGAGACTCTTCGGTGAACATCACGTGTTTTCTTTTCAAAAACAGGATACGAAGAAACTACGTGTAACACGTTGTGCGTCGGTTTGCTTGGCGGTAGAATGCTCGCTAATCACGCCTCACATGGTCCGGGGTTCGATCCATTACCATTGCACCGCTTTATCTCGCTAAGAGGACAATCGGTAAAAAAGGAAGGTTGTGCATGATACTAGCGACTTCACGGCATAAAAGTAAACACCACTGCTACTGAAACCTCAAAGCCTCAGCTTGAAGTCGAATGTTCCACCGGGAACATAAAGGGAATAACAACAAAAGCTATCACATGTTGAGATAAATTTAGTCCATTGTAGGTTTTGTATACAGAGTTCAGGACATATAACATACAGATTATCGTATGTTTAGTCGTTTGAAAAAATTTGATTCGTACTCCGTTGGTAAGATTTCTGCTTACTCTCTGTAGATGACTGACTCTGGAGTTGATTTGTGTTCCAGAGGAATTGTTGGACTGACTCCTTTTTATTTATGTGTATTCATATGCATCTACATTCTGACTCATTATTAAATATATGTGTGTGTGGCTGTGTGTGTGTTGTTTTTGACAGTCTTTTGTGTGTGTGTGTTTTTTAACTAACTCTCATGTAACTTGTTATGCGTTAACTCTGTCCATCATCATCGCCATCGTGTGAGTATTATATTTCACTTTGTACTTATTGTGACAGTAGAAGACGAGTGACTTGGTAAAGGAATGCTTATTTGGAATTTCGTATCGTCATATACCGAGATTATATGTACACCTTATCTTCAAATCATCATTTGTAGAGATCTTCCACATGTTGTGCTTGCTACTCTTCTAAGATAGATAGATAAGATAAGATAATAGATTTATTCCAAATCAGTACTTGTGATACAGAATGGAATTCTCAGCATTTTACTACAGACAGTATTGCATCCAGTTAGTAAATTAACAATAAAATAAAATTCTACATAGATTAAGGGTAAACTCAGTTAGTTTTGACAACAACATATTAGCATATCGGTAGTAAAGTCAAAATTAAACAGTGTTTGAAGGTACTAGAAACGTAGGTTCTGGCGTATTTACTGGCGTAAGCAGAAGAAAGAAAGAAAGAAAAACGTTGTACCCATAATTGATATGAGTTGGAAAGACGAGATCCAGTTGTTCTACTTACTATTTAATAAGTTAAAGGTTTCATGCCTAATGCATTCTTTATCGCACAGAACATGGGCTAGCTAGGGTATGGATGAGTTTTTGTACTTACTAGTGCGGCCATATAGTTTCTTATGTAGGCTTCTGGTTTTCCCTGAAGAGATACATGGGGAGAGTTGTGAATGTAGAGGGTGTTGTGAGTCAGATAAGATGGATTTCGCCCATTTTTCACATGAGTACATGTGCCTGTCCACCAGAATATTAACAAGCTGGCTAAGTGGCAAACTGCTTACCCTGCTGACAACCTTTAACATCCTGAGTAATAAGGTATAGTCTTTCTTCAATAGCCCAGGAAAGACTAAGGGGGAACAGTAGAGAATAATAGGCAGAATGCGAGAGTTAACGAATTGTATGAGGAAGGATTGGTTTATACCAGAATGTTTTAACTTCTTGATGTAGAAGGTAAGACGGTATATGTTCTTGGAAATCGTCAAGATATGAGACGACCAGGAAAGATCAGAAGATAGAGTGACGCCTAGGTATTTAATTTCCGACTTGGTTTCAATTTCAGTGCCATCTATGTTGCACATCTCGTGAGTGCTAACCAGTTTGTTTAGGTCAGATTTATGCCTAAAGGTGAAATTAACTGTTTGGCATTTGGAGGGGTTTAAGGTGAGACCGTTTTCCTTGGACCATTGGCTAATTACTGATAAGAAGCCATTTAGTTTAGAGCAGTCACTTTGACATTTGACAGGTAAAGATACAGTTAGGTCATCAGCATATTTGACAAAGTTAATGTCATTAACTTTTTTCTCTCCTTCGTATTGTGTCTGTTTGTCTTCCTTTTCACGTCTCCAATGTTTCTCCACAACACTGAATCATTTGCTCTCTGTCTCTCTCTTTCTCCAGCATGAAATAATGTATCTCCCTGTGATTTGATTTTCTTCTATGTGACGATGAACGTCTCTGTCTCTTTCTCTCCAGATATATACTGCTGATAAATGTTCTCAGTAGCATTCACCACACACTATTAGCCTATAGTAGAGTGACAATTGGGGGAGATAATGACAGTGTGAATGTTTATTGGCTTAAATGCATGGTGGTATTATTCTAGAGACTTGGCGCCGCGTCATAAAGAGCACCTCAAACAAACTACAGACCTTCACTAACAGCTGTCTTCGCTCAATACTCAAGATCAGATGGCCGGCCCGAAAAGATCAGCAATAATGAGGGATCTGTTGCAACGAGCGAACCAACCCAGCAGGAACCGATTGTGCAAGAAATGGAGGTGAATTGGCTATACTCTGAGAAAACAAACCATGAAGTGACATCACTAGACAAGCCATTGCTCGAGTAGAACCCTGAAAAGAAGCGGTTAGTTGGTCGTCAGTGGGAGGGTGACTTGGAGGAGGTCATGTGAAGAGGAGAGTATGTGGGCAGACTTGGAGCCAGATGAAAACTCTAGCAGAGAACCGAACGCAATGGAGACGTGTGGCTGAAGTTCTATGTTCCTCTAGGTATTATAGGAAATAATATAATAATTATTCTAGTGCATAATATGTGTATAATAAGAAACCACTCATGGGTCAAACAGTAATGCTGGCTAGCTAGACGGAGGTGATCTGAACACTCAAGTGCTGTTGCTTTGGTTTTTTTGTTGGTGCGGGGGGTTGGTTGATATTTTCGGTGGTTTATTAAACTTGAAGTCAGATTGGAGTGTTTAGTCATCAGTTCAAAACATCACAATTCCAACCAGGTGGATGCAATAATGTCGCAGAAACTCGAAGACTTACAGGTGAAAACCAAAAAGTTGACAGAAGACGCTAATAGGAATAAGAAGAGTTCACGTGAACATTGGGGGGGGGGACGTGTTGAACATAACCAACCAACCGACAGTAACAACAACAACTAGCACCAGTCACTATTAATGAAATAAATTTTTCAATAGGTCACTTTTTGCACTTACCTAAAAAGTATCATCGCAACTGCAGGTGATGAGAACAGCACGGATGAGGACGTCAAAATCAGTTAGGATTGGAAAGGCAGTGTAAACCTTCATCACTGTGAAATCATTTTGAAAATCTCCTGCACCACACTCAGCATACACAACAAAATTCAGGTCAGAAACATGGAGAACACTTCACGAAAAAGCATTTCCAACTGCCTGCTGCTGTCTTTTATCGACATCTGCCTTCTATGTCTCGATAGTGAAGAATAGTTGGGTAGCCAGAAAGGAGGATTGATTTGCAGCGAGAATCTTTGGCTTGGAACTAACTAACTAAGAACCTACCGCTCAATATATTCGGCGGAGAAAAGGGAAATAAATCTAGGATACATTGAGGAGACCATTGGATGATATCGCGCTCGCCAAGTCATTGTTCGGAAGGATAACGAAGATTTGAATGTGTGTTCTAGAATGGAACCGAGGATATCGAAGCTTACGCAATTGCTGAAGAGAGAGGATTCACGGGATTAAACAAGCTCATATTATCCGCTTAGTAAATATGTGATCGTTCTTTTCTTATTGAAAATAATTTCTTTTTAAATTAATTCGTCGCAAGGAGAAAACGAAGATTTGCATGTAGAGGAAAGTAACAAGTTGGCCAAAGAAGTAACGAAGGTAGAACGCATAGAGAGAAGTGATGTAGTTACGCCTAACCAACGTCAACAACAGGCAACACAATCACCATTAAGGCGGGGAGGGCGGGGAGTGGAATTTCAAAGCAAGTTACTTCCTTCATTTACCTGAGCTGAGTACCATCGTCTCACTCCTAGAGACAGAGGAACAGATGACGATATAAGTAAAAATACTTGAGCACGGCGGTAGAGTGTAACTCCGTTATGGACGAAATTTTACTTTGTTAAATCACACAGTGTTGTTATATGGTAATATTTACTGATGACCACGTTTCGGGCACAAATTGTTGCTGCTCGTTATCATATCACATACAACTTTCTTGCTTCATTTATACACATGAATAAAACTGAATAGACATTTCAATAAGATCAATATAATAATATAAAGTACATTCAGAAATAATTATATGAGTGGTTTTACGAGTTTGACTATGGATAAATATTAGTTAGATAACCATTGGAAACCAGCTAAAGGGAGTACTGGACAGGTGTTTCATCAACCTAGTTTGGGAATCATCGTTGGTACGCACCCACCACAGGGGGGGTTCGAACTCAGGACCTTTCGGTTAGGGCCATTGAGTCGGGTTCCAGTGGCTGAATGGTACACAAGCTGACTTGTCTTGTAACCGAAAGGTCCTGGATTCAAACTCGCTGTGGTGGGTGTGTCTGTCTGTCTGTTTCCGACATAGAACTTTGCACAAATGTGCGGAAGTTCAAGTCGCCACACTTCGTCTAGCACGCGAAGCAAGAGAAGAAAGTACAAGAAAAGCATAATAGAAACAGTGAGCAGAGGTGTGAGACAAAGGAGTAATAAAGAAAAACAAAACAGTTTCACTGGAGATCATAAGTCACAGGAAGTGGATGCATCTGCGCCACTGAGAACGATTTTGATCCATGTCACCAATTGTTTCCAACCATAGATTTTTACCGTTCCGAGGACCCCAGCCTGGAAGTCTACACCTTCCTACGTGGCTTAGACCAACTGTTGTGGATTTCATTGACTGGTGAAGGCATGTTTTTGTTTGACCGCCGCTAGCTTTTTTCCAGCCTGACCCTATATCCGCTAACATTGCTCGTCGAGGGGGGCGATGGCTTGGCATACGTAACACATATCCTAACCATCTCATTCTTGATCAAAGACAGCTAGTATTTTCATGTCTTCCACTCTGAGTGGCCAGGTCTCACTTGCAGCCATAAAGGAGGATGGGCGGACTGATGAGCAGTACACCCGCCCTTTGGTCGATAGGCGGGTGCGTACTACCGATGATTCCCAAAACTAGGCTGACGGAACAGCTGTCCAATACTCCCTGTGACTGGTTTTCTAACTAATATCTATCCATAGTCAAACTCGTAAAATCCTATTTAATCCTTATAAACCAGCTCTTGAAAATATTAGTGTTATCAATGAAATACACTCAGACGGTAAATAAGATACTTTTTACAGTAAAAAATAACTACGTCGTTAGAATGTGACCTGAACACATTTTAACATTATTTATTATCCTCCTCTGATTTGACTAGTGGTAATAATATCTTAGAACAAGCGAATAATATTGTTTTCAATTAGATCTTCCTCAGGATTTACTCTAATTTACATCAACTTATATATATATATATATGTAAAATTTTAACCAATGTCGGTGATTTTGTGGATCAAATAATAATAATGTGGTAAATATTTTGAACGTCAGTAATAACGATGATTATAATGATAACACAGGTAGTATATGTATATATGTGTATATACAGACAATTCAATAAATAAATTAGGTTAAATCTTAAAAGTTACGTAATACTAAAGGTGAAGTGGACAGATAATCAGAGTTTAAATAAATACCATAAAAATACGAAGGAGATGGAAAATGAGAAAGGGTGAGAGGGTTTTGAATAGAATTCACCTAGGCAAGCAACGGAGAGACAAAGGTAGAACAATCTTCTTTTGTATGCAAAGACTAGGATTGTTCTCTCGAATTCCCATAGCTTCTTCGGCTAAGTGTAAAAGACGCGTTCTGATTCTGTTCGAAAGATCGATGGAATGCGATAGATAACTTTGAAGGCACTACTTCTTCTGTCCACTTAGTGACCGCTATCATCAATCAAATGAGCCAAAATAGAACTTCTTATAGATTTTATTTGACCTCTACCGAACCATGAAGGAAGATGCTCATTAGTGCGTTTATTAAGCTGTCTAGTTGTTCGCCCTATATAAACAGCTTTCTCCACAGGAGCAACTAAATTTTTATGAATACACATAGAAGTGGCACAACCAGGCAAACTGGTCTTTCACTTGAAGAATTATAATATTGATCGGCTGGAAAATGAGAAACAAAGGGTGGTGATGGCAGTATAAGTCCGTTTTATTGGCTCTCGACAATCTCTGATGTAAGACTTCGCTAGCCATGTCCCCATTGAATTGCAATTTCATGAACAGTTGTCAGTTTCTCCTTATTGTACCTGGTGTATTCATGTGTCTCCTTAGAAATCTACTGGGATAACCTATTTGGACCAGTGTATTTTGGATGTATCCTAACTCATTTTGTAGGGAGTCATCTGTACAGATACGTCTGTAGAGATGATCGAAAATTTGAAAAAAAAGAACAGAAATTGTTTGAGCAGATTATCCTCTGTCTGGATTCAACATAGAACTTATCCCAATTGTCTATGAATCGTTTTCTTTTTTTTGTAATACTCATCCTGTTTTATTGTTGTTTGTTTTCTTCATTGTGTCATTTTTAGGCATGGACTATTCGCGCGGTAATGGAATAATAATAATAATAAGCGAGAGCTTTTTTTCTATTCTCAGTTTTCTTTTCTGGATTTATGGAACAGTTCACTGTCCTGCTTCGCCCCACTCCACCTTGAAGTATTTTTTTGAAGAAAAAAATGAACCCCTCACGACCTCTAAATTTGTTCAGAATTTTTGTATATTTTTCCATTTTTTAAACAGTATCCTTCATCGCTCTGCTCTGTGCTCCCACACCCGTGCACTCGCTCGAATTGTCTTCGATGTCTCTCTGTATACACGCTTTGTTTTTTTGGTTGTTTCCAATTTTTCATATATATTACTTGTAAATCAAAACAAACAAAAGACAAGAAAAAATTGGCTGTGATATTCTCAGTTGGCATGCATGCATGCACTCACTCGCTTACACACACACAGACACACATACATAGGAACAGTGTCAAAAATTGCTATACTGATTCCTACTCCTCCTTCTACTACCACTACTACTATTATCGCCTTAAATACGCATCAAGTGAACTCACTGGACACCTGTGTGTTGTAATCTGTGAAGAAAGATAAACCGGCCATCCACCCCGCGTCACCACCATCTGTGTGGAGGACTTTCTTTCTTTCTTTGCATCCTCTCTCACTCTGTTATTTTTTCAATCATTATTTTCATTTTCATTTCTGTTTTTGAGAAAAAATTCAATATTATAATTTAACAGATTCTTTTGTCTTTAATGTTGTGCAAGAATGAACAGTTGCAACTTTACGAAGCTTTCAGTATGCTGATATTATCATTATTATTATTATTATCACTATGTGATACATATATACATATATATATATATATGTTGTGAGTTTCTTTATAAATAAATTCTGTATGAAAAATAAGAGAGTGTTGTTAATGGATCCAGAGATCATCATGGATTGTGTTGTTTTATATTTTACGGTTATATATAAACATTATTATTATTCCCTTGCGTTCCGAGCCTGGCTTCAACATCACATATTCACTTTGTTTGTATTTTCTACCGTCCTCTTCATCTAGGTTCACGATTGATTAGCACTGACGGTGGCCCACTCGTCGCTTCCCATTGGAATTCCAGTTGAACAATAGCCTGGTGTACAATGTCGTTCAGTGACTTGTTTTGAAGTATGCCTATTCAATCTCCAATTTCTTCTACATATTTTTCTGAGCAATCTACTCTTGGCGGCCTTGTGACATGCTGTATTGTAGAGTTCATTGTTACTGATAATTTCCTCCCCCGGCCATCTAATCTTCACTATGAAGAGAGAGCCAGTCAGTGAAGTTGGCAGCTGTTGATGAAAAATCTGAAGTGACCTGTTGGAAATCGTTTACTTGATACGCTAGCCAAGTTTCTGACCCGTATAGAAGAACTGAGCACCTTCATATTGTTGCTGAAAATGCAAATCTTGTTACCTATGCAGAGTGGAGAAGATTTCCAAACTGGTTTCAGGTTGATGAAGGCGTATCTTGCCTTGCCTTTCCGATTCTGACTTTAACATCTTCGTCCATGCCATCCACCTATAGTTGAGAGAGTGCATCCTAGACAGATAAGTGAAGGAGGCGGCAGCCTTTGTTAAATCCCTCCTGTTGATGGTGATTGGTGTTGGTTGTTGTTGTTGTTGATGTTGCTACTGGTTGGTTATCTTCATCACCCCTCTGTCTTCTCTGTATTTACCTGCAGTCCTGTTTTGCGTTGCTTCTCAGTCTATTCAGCCATTTTATTGGTTTTCACCCGCCTGTAAGTCTTCGAGTTTGTGTGACATTAGATATATACACATATATCATCTGCGAAATCCAGACCCTCTAGAGTCTCCACCGTATTCTTGACTCTTCGCCCCCCCAACAGTCTTCCTCATAATCCAGTCCACCGAGAACTAAGAATGTCATCGGTGATAATAGGCACTTCGAACGCCTCGCTGAGTTTTCCACTGTGAATCACTTGACATGTAGCATTGTCATATAAAAAACTGTTGAATGAAATTGACAAAGCATTTGAGGTACACCATAGTTTTGAAGTAATTTCCAAATTACTTCTCGGTCTACGCTGTCGAAGTCCTTCAAGAAGTCGAACATATAAGTGTAGAAGATCTGGATTTGGCATGTAAATAATTTATGTCTAATGTCACACACAAACTCGAGAACTTATAGGCGAAAAGCAGAAAAATAGCTGAAGAGGCTAGCAGACAGCGAAGACAGGAATCACTCCAGGTGAACACAAAAAAGACGGAGGTGATGAAGACAACAAACCCTGAGCGCAACAATAACAACTAGCACCACTCCATCATTAACGCCTCCAAAGCCTCAGGATGGTCGGGGGTGGGTGTCTTGCGCTGCGGGTTGGCCATTCCTCCGTACACCTCTTGAAATGCTCCCATATGACCGGGCGTCTTAAATAACCTCTCCTGAGGAAGTCCTACTCACTGCCTTCACGTGGCGGAGGTGTTTTTCACCAAAGTGAGAGGGCAAAAGCGGATGCCCGGCGCCCTTCACCGGGTTGACTGTCCATTGGATGACAGTCTAGGGGAGATGGCTAAACCCTGATTCCAAACCTCCAACGACTGGCGTATGAAGCTCACCGGCAGACGTATGGACAAAGGGCTTATTGGATGCCCTGGATGACTGGCCCTATTCAAAAAGGCGAATGAACCGGACTCCGGTCACCGGCTGGCTTCCAATGCATAGTGGACTCCCTACTGCCTTGTAGGTCACACTTGGTTGTGTAAAGGCTAGAGCTGCACTCTCAAACAAAGGCTGAGCGATTCTGGGGACATCACTCGTACCCAATTCCCATGAAACCTCATGGTTCATGAAGCCGGCTCATCCTCCCGTAGGAGATAGCCGAAGTAAAGTAAGTAAGTACTCCATCATTAACGGGAGAGATTTAACAGAGGTTATTTCCTTTACTACAGACGCGCGTGGGCGGATGAAAATGTCAAAGTCAGCCGGCCAGCCAGAATCTGAAAGGCAAGTCAAGACACACACCCTCATCAACATGAAACCAGTTTGGAAATCTTTTACTCTTAGCATAAGGAACAAGGAGGTTAGGATTTTCAACACCAATGTCAAGTCGGTCAGTTCTTCTCTGAGGGTTAGAAACTTGACTAGCGTGTCACGAAAACGATCTCCAACAGGTCACTGGAGGCTTTCATCAACAGCCAGCATCTTCCCTGGCTGTATTCTGGAGATGAAATTGCCTACTAGAAAAAATTAGTAACAAAAATGTGGATGGATCGGCATAGATTGAGGAGACCGTCGAATGACATCGTACACCACGAGGCCATTGCTCGAGTGGAATTCAAATGAGAAGCGACGAGTGGGTCGACCTAGGGTTTATATAGTGGAGGTCGTGTGAGGAAGAGATGAGAGAGTTTAGGCGGTCGTGTGGTTGGCCAACTGAAGAGGATAGCAGAAATTGGAAAAATTCGAAGATGCTCTGTTGAAATCGTATTTTCCACCTGGAACCCAAGGGAATACTAATATAAGTCTAGCCAGGTAATTGATTGGATTATTTAGACGAAGATAAACAATGACCCGGAAAGTTTTGTGTGTGTGTGTGTGTGTATTTAGCCATGGCTGAGTGTGTTGCCAGTTATTACCTCCCCTTCTTGTTCATACTCTGAGAGCTGATTTCTTTTTTTTCTTTCACCACCTGAAAACGGTATTACGTGACAGTAGAGGCCAAGGAAGAACTACTTGAATTCGGTCACCCACCCACACACACACACACAATCTGTTTGAGGTGGTTTATGGAGTTCTTCTCGTATTCGAACTTACCTCTTTATTATGTACTCGTCGCCAAATTATTGTTATGTACTGGTCGAGGATTTAATAGTCCTGACGCAAGAAAGACGGAAATCAGATGACCACTAGGTTTGCGATGATACTTCTATTTTCCAAACACAAGGAGAATCAATATGTCACATAAGTGTGTGAGAGCAAAATATATGTGAATGTCCGAAAGTGTGTGAACACAAGTGTGTGAGCGAATATTCAAAATGAACAAATCAATAGACGGTCTTAACATGATTGGCTAATTATAATGGAATATCGACCCATATATACATAGCAAAATATATCAGACTGTCAAACAAAACACACATATTATATGGATATATATATCACACTTCTTTACATAGCGCTGTACATTAAGTCACAATGTGTAAGTTCTTGGTGTTAAGCAAAACTTGGTCCCGTTCCCCGAAACGCAGAGGCAATGGAACTGAGAGAAACGCCTCACTGCTGTTACAACATTTCCGATCGCTAGCGGTACCAATTCTCCCTAATCAAACAATGTTCCTGGCACAGTAGAACCTGCAGGAATATCAGTTCCAACCAGTGTAACTCACTAGGTCCTCGAGATTTGCAAGCCAGACAACTCACTCAAGGTTAGCAGCCATCGGTTAGAGGATTATTCTTTAGGAAGATGTCATCGTCCACAGAATCCTTCAGACTGTGACTTTTCCTTGTTATTGACTTTTTAAAATAGTCATTTTATACAATCGGTGGATGGTGGCTAGCAGTAGAATCCAGCAACTGTATGCTAATTAAATACCCTGACATCGTCGAAGCATCTGCACAAGAAGCCGACATGTCCACCTGGGACCGAGCACTTTGGTCCAATCAACCGACGGGAAAATCAAAAATTCAATTCAGTAGAATCATTTTAATTCAGAAGTGAAGTAGATACTACTGAATAATTGGAAATGACACACATTCACTAATAGTTCGATACCAGATAAATTTATTCAATATAACACAGTGGTAGTATATGAATGACGTTTTGAGCACAATTCACTGTTCATAATCATCACATCAGTGGTAACGTCGACAACATTGAAACTTGGTTTGTTTTTATAGTTCTCTGGTGTAAGGTGTGGTGGCCGGAAAATATCAAATTATACGTTCACCGTAAAAAACAGTAAAAATAATGAATTCACATAAAAATCATAGTTGTTACGTGATATATTGAACAAGGAGACTACCTAGTTCCGCGCTCAACATGGACGACACTTTTCCCTTTTCCAGCTTCTCGTTTTCCACATCTACCAACCAAAAAAAAAACTAATTAAAAATAAATTATGCCCCATAAATAATAATAATTTTTCCTTCACGTTCCCAGTGGAACATAGGGCCCCAAGCTAGTGGCTTGAAGTTTCTGTAGCAGTGTTCATTTTTAATTTTACAGGATGGGGTTGCTAGCCTCATGCCCAACTTTTCCTCTTTACCAGCATTATTTCTGGTTCAGTGAGGTAAAGGAGTGCGCCGGCCGGGGATCGAACCCCGGACCATGTGCATGGTCGGCGAGCGTCCTAACGGCTATACCACCGATGCCCCATAGCTGATCAGTTCATCCACATTAAGATCCTCTGCTTCAATCTACATTTCTCTTCGCTAGTGCTCTCCGGTCGTTGGCATCTCTTATGTGTAATGAGCATCTGTTGTATATCCAAGAAAAGGACTATTGCATCCTTATCATTCTGTATTTTAAAGACAATTATAACTTTTCAAATAACTGCATTTTATGTGTATATTAATTTATGTGAACTGAATACCCTTCTACATATATACATACATGTTTGTATTTGTTTCGCGTATAAACGAACTTAACCGGTTTAGTCCACTATCAAGGGACAGATGTCGAATCGCTTCTAGCGGGTGTATTCTCAGTGGATTGAATCAATAAGATTTCAACTATAAATCTTTCTCTCCATTCTGTTATTATACACTGGGTCTGTCACTATTGTAAGATTTCACGTAACTGAACGATTTCAGCAAGTTTTTTTTCCCTATAGTTTGGTTTGTAAGGGTTAGTTTTGTTTTCACGAGTTGATCACGGATTGATATCAGTTAGAGAACCATTGAAAACCAGCCACAGGGAGTACTGGACAGCTGTCTCATTAGTCTAGTTTGAGAATCATCGGTAGTACGCACCCACCGCCAGGGTTCAAACCTAGGACTTTCCGGTTACAAGGCAAGCTCGTATCGGATCCCAGTAGCCGCTGAATGGTAATACAAGCCAGCGTGCCTTGTAACCGGAAGGTCCTGGGTTCAAACCTTGGCGAGTGGGTGCGTACTACCGATGATTCCCAAAACTAGGCTGATGAAACAGCTGTCCAGTACTTCCTTCCTGTGGCTAGTTTTAAATGGTACTCTAACTGATATCAATCCGTGATCAACTCGTGAAAACAAAACTAACCCTTACAAATCAAACTATAGACAATTAATCTGATGCTCGCTAGTGAGTGACTTGCTGCAGGATGGAGTTTCCTGGAGTCAGTTCTAGTGAGAAGTCGTGGCGAGTGAGGTTCATCCAGATGTCACGTGTGAGGATGGATGTCCCACCTACGACAGTGGTTGGGGCCGCACTAAATCAGGAATTGGTACAAGTTTTTGCTTGCTGTGCTGATCTCCTTGACCCTATCGTGTATTAGTTCGGTCTGACAATTATTGCAAGATTATTGGATAAACTATATTACTTTCCGTAATGATTTTTTAACCAACCTAATTCGTTTGATAAAGCTTTTGAGAGTTACTCTTATTTCTGCCTCGTTAAGAATCTTACGTAAAATTTCAAAGGATTTTGCAGTATATTTGATACACACAACATCTTTAGTGGTCGTTGTATTTTTCTTATGATAGCCAGCTAATATACCTCCTGATTGATTTATCAGGTATGTGTAATATGTATCACGTCTTACTTCATGTTGAAGGCTTTCTTTTGTACCACTTGGCTGGTTTAACCTGTCACCTAAACATTCACTAGCGACTGGTTCCATTCAGGCAGTTACCCGGGATTCTGGTGGGAAGCCGTGGCCAGTAGGGTGCAGATGGTTGAAGGTGAGGCAGTAACTCATCGTAGAAGACATTGCGAAGCGGTCGCGCTATGTCGTGAATTGGCAGAAATTAGAATTCATGAGTTGGCCAGTGGCTGTTGAATGGTCGATGAGCTCACTGGTCTTGTAACCAGCAAATCCTGGCTTAGATCCTTGGTGGTGGGTGCGTACTGATAAAAAGTCCTAACCTGGACTGACGAGACAGCAGGCTGTCCAGTACTCCCTGTTGTTGGTTTTCCAATGGTTCTCTAACTTATGTCAGCTCATGATGAAATCCTCCAATCAATACTATTCCAATTGCTGGAAGGACTGAAATCCACACTTTGGCTTTAGTATGTGAGTTCTCTATGAGTTATTTATTAATGCAGGATTTCATCATGAACTGACATCATTTAGAGAACCATTGGAGTAGTAATATCAAAGAACAATATAGCTTTATTGGTCATTATAAGTAACAAGGAGTGGATGCATATCCACCAGTCATTAGGAACGAGGATTTTGAGCCAAATCACCAATTGTCTCCAGTCGTCATTGGTTTTTACCATCCCGAGGATCCCAACCAGTCAATCAGCCAGTCTACACCTACCTACATGGCTTAAACTAACTGCTGTGGATTTCACATGACCAATGGAGCCATGCTTTGGTTTCACCACCACTGCCTGTTCTCCAACTTGATCCATCCAACATTGCCTATCGAGGAAGGAGATGGGTAGAATTGCATTTGTAACACATATCCCAACCATTTCAATCTATGTAACTTCACAGCCTCGTCGATTAATTTCCCCTCCCTGCTTACCTAGCACTCAACCGAAGACTAACCTAGATAGTGATCAACCTATTGCACGGATTATCTATGATCAGAGACAGCTAGTCAGTTCGGCTTTTCGTATCTTCCACTTTGAATGGCAATGTCTCGCAATGCCTCATAAATTCTAACCTCTAACAATTAGTGATTTCAACGCGACTACCAGTGTGTGTGCGCTACTGGCGAGACCTGAACTGAAACGAAACAGATGTTCAATACACCCTGTTGGTTTTCAAGTTATTCTCTTACTAATATCAATCCTTGGTCTAGGTTAAAAACAGATCGTTAGAATATCAATATATGCGTAAAACTTGGGCACTGTGATAGGAAGTAATTCCATATTAGTTTATTTATTAGATATATAACAACACATTTAAGCGAACAATATTGTCCTTTCAATTAGATCTCATCAGGCTTAAGCTCTAATATGCCTACACAAGCTTACAAATAAAAATTCAAATATAAACCAATCCTTTGTAAAAAATTATATTTGTATAATCTCAGCGATATTGAAATGAGTAATTCCAACGTTTCGTTCGGCAATCTGGTCCGAACTTCTTCAGGGAAATTAATCGAAATTAACATAACAGATTGGACAAAGTGTTTTTAAAAATAAGAGATGTTCCTTTTATATATAAACCTCTGTTATGTTAATTTCGATTAATTTCCCTGAAGAAGTTCGGACCAGATTGCCGAACGAAACGTTGGAATTACTCATTTCAATATCGCTGAGATTATACAAATATAATTTTTTACAAATGTCTACTTCTCACTCGGCGCCCAAATTTTTTAGAACTATTCTGTCAAATCTTGACTACAGTTCATTTGATTTAAACCAATCCTCATGGTGTTTTGTCTATAGGATAATACGATGGTGAATATAAATTGTGCAATTAGTCATAATAGTGGTAATGATAATATTAATAATAGTAATAATAATAATAATGGTCTTATCAATAAAAAGGATGAAAAAGTGAGGCAATCTGTGATAACACGAATAATGAAAAACAGTATGATTAAACAAACAGTTGTTCAGGTGGAAGTAGTCGATAAAGGCCAATAAAAACAAATGAACCGATTACGTAATGTTAGATTGTAAGGAAAGTAAATGAAACACGTTTTTGATGAAGATGTGAGATAAGATTAAGGGATGATAAGAAAGGAGTTGAAAATATAAACAAGGGGTGGTGTAGAAGTCTTTAGTTGGTTATGTCTTAATAGGCCAACAAGGGAGGGGTAATGGCTGCACGAACTTCTTTTGAATGCATAGTTTAGGTTTAATAATTGTTCGAATGCCTATCGCCTCAGCTGTGTGCAGTAGACGAATACGAAGTCTATTAGAAAGATTCGGTGGGATACGATGAATTACTTTGAAGGCTTTCGTTCTATCGACTACATGACCACTATCAATTAGATGTGACTAATTGCACAATTTATATTCACCATCGTATTATCCTATAGACAAAATTTTACTATGGGAATATTTAATATATTAGATATATCACACAGTGAAACAGTATTATTTATTATTATACAGAAAAAAATTTAGAGAGTGCTACTGATAACGTTTATCAGTAATATATAAGGAGACGTTCATCTGCATAAAAATAGCGAGATACATTTGATTTCAGAGAGGAATAAATGATACAGCGTTGTGGAGATACGTAGGAGACATGAAAGGAACACAAAGAAACACAATACAAAGACGAGAATCACATGAAGATCTGTGCAACTTGTGCATTGAAGACAAGTGGTATACATAATTTGGCTATATAGAGATACCAATTTCCAAATAAACATTCCTTCACCAAATCTTTTGTCCGTTGCCGTTACAACCGGTGTCGCTTTCTCCAGACAATCAAGATTCCATGGTCAGTTGCTTTCGAGGAAGGAAACATGTGGTGAGAGCTGGTGAAACAACAAAAGACAAGGGCCAGGCAACAGATCGTTTTTAATACGGAAATCAACACGTATATATATATACTCTACATTATTATAGCTTATTCAAGTAGACAAACGAAGTCTTCTGATTGGTTGCTTCTCAGAAGTTAAGCAGACAAACGCAGGCTTCTGATTGGTTGTTTCGGGTAGCCTCGGAAAATGGAGCCATCTATCTGCGAATCATATTTGCCCACGTTAAGTCTGCTGTGATTGGTTGTCAAGTCAGCCTTGTTCATATTTTCTCGCGGCCAATATTAGTGACCTAGACATTGAAGTAGATTAATGTCTACCAATTGGCTAGCAGCCTGCTCTCACCATACTGGCTGCTAGCCAAAAATTGGTAGACAGTAATTTATGCCAAGGTTTTTCGTCCCCAATATTAGTCATGAGAAAAATAAGAACAAAGACTAATTCAACAACCAATCACAGAAGACTTTGTTTGTGTCGGCGGATATAATTTGCAGATAGATGAACTGAACTTCAATAAACGGCCACAAACAGGTGAAAGATTAGCTTTCAGCAAGAAACCACCAATCAGAAGACTGTGTTTGTCTACTAACAATAATCTATAATAATGTACATGAAAATCTATAAATATGTGTTGGTTTCGTAAATAGAGGATCTGTTTCCTGGCCCTTGTCTTCTCTTGTTACAGACATTCGGAGCTTATCGTGGGACTTTGAAGCCGTCGCTGAGTTAGTGGGTGTCAAGCATCTGACGGTGAGGGCAGTCGCTCTGATGACCCTGCGCATAACAGTGTGGAGCGGTGAAGTGGGGCGGAGACCTTGAAGGTGCTGGTTGAATAATTGGTAGCGGAGTTCGACAGCCCAACCTACAGGTAACAGACGTAGATCCGCTAGTGTTGTTGGCGATGCTGAAAAATCTCCTACATTCCGCACTTCCTACATTCATTGAAGAATCGAAGTCGCACTTCGTCGACAGTGTCTCAGAACATATTTCTCAACAACTACAATTAGTTAACGCTGCTTAACACACCCATAGACATCAGTGAGCTAGCGATGATGACCAGGCAATTGTTAAGCACAACGGTAGCACAGTAATGGACCTACCGAAATTGAACGAATGATAACAGAAACTGGAAGATTTGCGACATGAATGACTGCTCAAAATGACCGATGTTTTTATGCCGATGAACATCTCTTCATGCACATATACTACTAATAAATCCTATCAGTAGCACTAGCCACATTAATACTATTTTAACGGTGTGATATATCTATCTATCTATCTAATAAACAAACTAATATGGAAGATCGTTAGAAATATAATAATAATAATACTATTGATAATAACAATAATTATTGTCCACTCCTCTCTCCAAATATTTTATTATTAATATTATTTCTGTACAATGTTTATAATTCTCACATATGACTCATTAATCAAAAGAAAAATTTAAAAGTGTATGTACATAGAGAATGAATTATTATTATTATTGATTATTATCATTTCCATGCTACGAATTGTTTAACACTTCCGTCTTCTCCACCACTGTAGGCATGCGGTTGTCGTGTATGAAAGGTAGTCGCAAAAACATTCGATTGACTGCTTGGTTGTCCAGTACGTATCAATTGAACTGGTATAACAATCGGCTTTGACAGTAAATCACTGAAATACGCAATAAAATTAGAAAAAGAAAAAAAGAAACATTTTTAACAGGAACCGTTTAATTAAGTTCATTTAAAAATACTCTTCAATTTGATGCAGACTGAATTCTATCAGTCTATCTATCAAAATATCCAATATGGTCTCTAACAGGAGGTGATTCACAAATCCGAATACCGCAGTAGTTAACAGTTCTGACTACAGCATTAGGTGGCACGGGTTCGAATCTCAGAAAAAGGGACATGAGTTGTTTGTTCCCTCAACGTTGTGCGTCGGCGGCACAGTGGTTAGGACTCTCGCCGACCAAACACATGGTCCGAGGTGTGCTGACGCACACTTGATATCCATGGTCGGCCTGCAAAATTTAGGCTACTGATATACATGCTGAAAATTCCATACTTGTACCAAAAATACAGTGTGGAATCAAGCTGTAACCAAAAATATAAAATAAAATATAAAAAAATAAAATATACACCTTGCTGACTCACTACTGGTGAGTGCCAAAGTTTCCTGTTAGATTGCGATTGCGAGTTATCTCCATAGCATGATGGATGGGGTCACATTGCAAACTTGACTGACAGGATTAAGCCTACGTCATGGTATTTAAGAGTTGCGGTTGCTATCGGCGGCACCCTGCCTAACCATCCCCACTTTATTTATTTATTTTTATAAGGGGAGTGAGGCCACCTCACTGACAAAAACAACAAGCCCGAACCCACCCAATTAGAGGTCATCGCGAAATTCAACCCACCGAGGTGAAATGGTGAGTCTTCACCCTGAACCAACTTACCGGATGATAAGCAAGGTTTAAAAGTATGTCATTCGGCGGAGGGGGAATGGGACCCGGATCACGTGTATGTATGTATGTATGTATACATATCACTGAAAGCATTGTCCTATTGAACCACTGACAAAACGCACTAAACCCGCTAACTACATGTTAACTTTTTATATACCTACCTTTGAACAAAAAACAATGTGGCCTAACGAACAAGGAAAAGTTTGTAGATTTTTTGCACATTTTATGCAACCAATTTTAATTGGACACTAGTAACTAGTGTGATGAGTCTAGTCCTTTCTTTGGTGCACACTGAATTCTATCAGTCAGTCAGGTTTGCAATGTGGCCACCATGCTACTAGATAATGCGACATCACGGTGCCACTCTATTTGATCACATTAGATGGTTGCAGGCAATCGGCTACAGGAAGCCTTGGACCTAGGCTTTGTGCTAGTTGATACTCACTAGTCAGCAAGGCGTACCTGCAATCACCTTGAAGGAACTCATGTCCCTGCTTCTGAGATTCGAACCCGTGTCACCCAGTTCCGCCTGCAGTCAGAGACGTTAACACGATTGACCTGCCAATTGCCTCCAAACATTTAATTAATACAAGCAACCAATTACACCTGAGATGTTTTCATGCATTTAACGAATGAAAAAAAAACCAAAAAACAACAACAGAAAAACAAAATTGTTTGTATTTCTTTTTAACTTACTCAACAACTTTTCCGTGTATAATCAAAAGGGTGCCGTCGCTCAATGCCACGGAAACTAGCGGACGACGAAGGTGAACAGCTAATTGTCGAATAGCACCATGATTTAGTCTTTTATGACAAGGAAAAATTTAGAAAAAATCAATTAAAACGCACACTTTTAGTATAAAAAATAATAATTTCAACAAAGTAATAAAAAACAAACTAAAAATTAAGTGATTGTGTAACAACAGAAGACAAGAGCCAGGAAACAGATCCTCTATTTACGAAATCAATACGTATTTATAGATTTTCATGTACATTATTATAGATTATTGTTAGTAGACAAACACAGTCTTCTGATTGGTGGTTTCTTGCTGAAAGCTAATCTTTCACCTGTTTGTGGCCGTTTATTGAAGTTCAGTTCATCTATCTGCAAATTATATCCGCCGACACAAACAAAGTCTTCTGTGATTGGTTGTTGAATTAGTCTTTGTTCTTATTTTTCTCATGACCAATATTAGGGGCGTAAAACTTGACATAAATAACTGTCTACCAATTTTTGGCTAGCAGACAGCTCCCACCGCACTCATCCCCCAGTCAAAGACTTGCGACTGAGGTTGGTTCGGTCTTCTTGATTCTAGGGGCTTTTTGTTTGTGTTGCTGTCTGGAATCTCGGCGTTCGCTGATGTTCACCTGTTTCTCTTTGTTTACCATTGCGATTGTGTCTGCGTAACCCCATCTCAAAGTGAGCATATGTGGTTATAACACAGTAACAGTCGTGTTTATTTTTATGCGTTGAAGTTTCTAGTATCATGCCACCCAGCCTTCATTCTTCACCTGTCAGCGTCTTATCATCGGTAGGGGATTGAATCCTAGATCACGTAAGGCGTGGTTGTTAGCGAGCCATTCAACCGTTAAGCCATTAATGCTTAAGATAAAACTTTAGATATTCGTTATCTGTTTTCCTACGCATTACACGCGCCCACCTTCAAGAGGTTAATTTATCAATGAATTCAATCCATAATAATAATAATAACAATAAAAATACGATAATTCTTGTTAAATAACTTACTGAAGCTTCTTGAACGGTACATTACCCAATTCAATATCGAACCAATTGAAACGACTATCATATGTGCCAACAACTAAATGTTCACCTGTACAATTCAAAGAACACATATATTGAAATATATTAAACATTAAAGACAAAAACAACAGAGAATACACTAATTAGGATCGCAAGAAACTGTAGTCATACAATATTTATGTGTATTTCTTCTATTACTGTTAATACAAGCTAACATCTCCATGGTGTAAATTTCCAGACTGACTGGTTGGGGTCCTCAGAGTGGTAAAAAAAACCAATGACGGCTGGAAACAATCAACGATATGCCTTAAAATCCTCGTTCTCAATGGATAGGCACAGATGCATCCATTCCTTGTGACTTATAATACCTAATGAAACTATATTGTTCTTCGGTATTACCATTCTTTTTAGACTCATATCTCTGTTCAGTCTCTGGTTTGCATTTCTTTTTTACTTTCTTGTTCACTTGCTTTGTGTGCTACAAGGAGGGGGTGTGGCAACTCGAACTGCTGCACATCGGTGCAAAGTTCTACGTTGAAACCAGCCAGTCAGTCAGTGCGCACAAAAATAAGGTGGTGTTACATGTGTATACACATCTCATATATACCATGGGCTGTAATAATAAGCCACCCTTATTGTATAGGACAGCAGGAGACAGATGGCGCATCAGTGATCCAATACTCACAGATTGAAATGGTAAGAATGAGTATTACGCATGAATCGATCGCCTAGGGAACATGGGGTGGATCAGGGTTTGAAAAGAGGTAGGTATTAGTAGTCAAGCCAAAACATGGCTTCATCTATGAATGAAATCCGCAACAGTTAGTTTAAGCCAACCAGCCAGATAGTCTGCCTTCTGTCTTCAATGTTCTGTGGTATAACAAGGTGAAAAATATTGAGGTTAGTTGTCGGTCAATGCTAGGTGGAGAGGGAATACTAATCGACAAGGCTGTGAAGTAGCTGCATCGATTGAATGAGATGGTTAGGACATCTGTTACGCATTCATGTCTAGCCATCGTCTCTCTCAACGGGCAATGTTAGCTGACATACGGTAGGGTTGGAAAAGAGCCAGTGGTGGTCAAACCAAAACATGGCTTCATCAGTCAATGAAGAAATCCACAACAGTTACGTAGGGAGGTGTAGACTGACTGACTGTCTGGTTGGGGTCCCTGGGAAGGTAAAAACCAATGACGGCTTGGGACAATTGGTGATATGGCTCAAAATCCTCGTTGTCAATGGCTGGCGCAGATACATCCACTCTTTGTTATTTATAATATCCAATAATAACTCTATGGCTTTTCCATATTACTACTGTTCTTTTTCCCTCACACTTCTGTTCATTATCCGTCTTTTTGAATCATTGTTTACTCTTTCTGTCTTACTTCGAGTACCAGGTGGATGGAGAATGACAACTCGAACAGCTACAATAATCTGAAGTAAAGTACATCATTTGTCGTAGTGCTGTTGCATATGAAGAGTAAATTAATTCTGTACATTTTTTTCATGAATTCCGTCAAAACCCTCATAGCGCATAGTTGGAAAGAAATTAAATATCCGCGTGAGTTCATATATTAGTCATTTGATATACATACAGGATTGAAGCAATAAGAAGTGCGTAGGAGTTTAAGCATTTTAATGGTTGAAAATTCTGATAGCCTAGTGATTTTGCACGGGCCACTGTGGTTGATGGAATGAGTTGGCGAATGTCAAAACGTGCCATCTGTATCTGTGTTGAGATTTCGACAGCCATCAATGCTCTAGGACTGGGTGATGCACCTTTTCAACCAAACAAGTGAACTTGCCAACACCCTCCATCAACCGTCACTTCAGTCCTACCTATCTTTAAGCCAGCTAGGAGTGAGTCGATGTAGTCCAGTCCTTTAGCATTACCTTACATTTGATGGGAGCGGATCGTATGCGAAGCATTCAAATATTTCTGCTCCTTGAGGCTTTCATAAGAATGCTCTATTTTGTCAGTGTCTTCACCTAGAAAGGATTCTATCATCTATGTCAACGAGATCATTCCCTGGTAACAAGTCAATGCTTGGGTCGCTCAAGTCAGTTTGAGCTAAGTCCATTAAAATATAGCTATTATTATTATCATTATTAATTGTAGTAGTAGTAGTAGTAATAGTACACCTATGAAGAAATTAAACAGCAATGGGCACAGTTAGTTGGCATCCCCGACGCATCTGGCGGCCACATCAGTTCGAGTATACAGCCCTGTTCAGTACGATGTTTTTTTCAACATTCTCTTTACAGCCAAACATCACCAAGGTCGACGGAATTGAATGCCGCCTTCAGATAGATCAACAAATATGACGATTTTTGGGCACCAACGGTAAGTATGCCTATATTCCAGAATCTATCGACTGGTGAAGCCTGCCTCGTTTTTTCGTGTTTGTTTCTCCCAAAGAACCACTTAGTCTACGCATGATTATTGAGCTTAGAAATTTCCTACTTGGCTACAGAGAAAGAAAAATGATTGATTCCTGTTCCTTATAGTTCACTTAACTATTGGGTGGGTGATGGTAAATGGTTGACGGTAACGTGTTGTTTTGAGTAAATATTCAAGGCTATACCGTGACAACCGTTTGTCCTTGATCTGTTCAATGGGAAATCGTATTTGGTATATTTGATTGATGCTGAGAGAGTTTTCATCTTGTCTTCTGGGAGTATTTTCATTTGATTCCCAGGTTATTCTTAGAGTTGAAGTCAGTTGGATGATCGTGATTAGCAATGGAATGCAAGATGCGCATTTCGTCCTATTTGGGACTCGTCATATGAATGTGCCCAGTGGGCACTGGGTTTGAGCTTCAATGGTGGGGACACCATCACTCACTGACTGGGGAATGCAGATACATCCAGATGACAAGTCCCAACGCGCGTTATCCTCGATTCCACTGCTCTAAGTCACCACCAACTAATTGACTTTAAGTTATAACATGACCATACATCATTGAAGTATCGGCACAAGACGCCGACATTTCAAACTGAGACCAAACACTCCGGTAATAATCAGTCGACGGTAAAATCTCAATTGAATCGAATAATTTATTAGAGTTGGTTTTTTGGTGAACTGATTTTGTTGCGCAGTACTTATTTTGTACCCGAGAAACTCTTGGACTGTAGCCTAATAGCATTGTTCAAGTAATTTTGCGTTTTTGGCATACTATTAATGTTGCTTAAGAGTACAACAGATTCTATCATATCTAAATATCATTTTGCTAAAAAAAAACAGGACATTTTTGGCAACTGTCAGTCAATCGTGGAGGTTTACACGCCTAGGCATATACGAACACATCGAATGCTTCAGACCTAAGTTCTTGGATTTCTGTCATTACACCATTTGTGACCGAAGACAATACAAGAGGAATTTGTGGACAGAAAGTAGAGTATACAAAGACGATCTCAGTACACAAGTATGTTCTCAGTCCATGAATCAAGTGACATCTATTACTTTATATACGATAAACCGTGACATAACTAATTCTTCAGTACAACAGATACAGCTGAAATTCAAAACACAACATAAAATTTATGTTCAGCCATTAGTTTGCCGGGATTTGATCAGGTAAGACAATGAACTGACACATCAGTTACACAAGGAATAATAGACAATGATTTTATCCTAGTTGTGGACTCTTCACAAGTACGTATCTATCAGTTCACAACAGATGGAATCCAGGACCAACACGTTGCAAGACGAATCCGATGACCTATTGTAATCCAGTAGCCTATGAGTTCTAATTTCTGTTAGCTAATGTCATCGGAGAGTACATATCCTTACATGCCCAACTTGATTCCCCTAGATGCTCACCACTTCACACTAGAACACTCCAAGCAACTTTGTCCGATAGTCAGTTATTAGTAAGCATTGGACTTATCTCAAAGTGAAGATAACCAACCACCACCAATAGTGACAGCGACAAAAAACAGCACCAATCACCGTTGAGGAGAGAAATTTGACAGCAATTACGTCCACTATTTATCCGGCTAGGAAGCAACCGCAAACACAAGACACAGATGAAGATGTCGGAGCTGGTCAGAATCGGAAAGGCAGGGCAGAATACATCTTCATCAATCCAAAGTCGGTTCGGAAATCATCTGAACTCCACTCCGTAGCATTGAAGAACACGATTCTGATTTTCAACACCTATGTGAAGTCGTCAGTTAGTCAGTTTTCGTATATAGTTCAGAAACATGGCCACCGGGCCACCGAAACCATTTCCATATTGAAGGTCGAATTGCCGGTTGACCAGAAAGGAGGATTAGCAACAAGAAATTCTGGTTGCCAACAATCATTACCAAGAGCGAATTGCTCAACACATATGTAGAAGAAGATGAAGATGGATTCGGCACATTTCACTGGGGAACCAGTCGAGTGATATCGCACTCAATGCAGACCATCACTCGAATAGACTCCGAACGGGAAACGACGAGTTGGATGAGTTTCTGAAGATGACATGAAGAGGATCGGGCGAGGAGGAGAGGATTAGAGATTTCTAGGCAATCGTGGGCCTGGCTGATGAAGAGGACAGTAAAAGACGGAATACAGCGGAGATGTTTAATTCAATGTAGATTTTTCTGTCAATTGATTAAATAGAAGTGCTCGGGTGCTTAGGTTCAATCAATCGGCGGGAAAATCTAAAATTGAAGTAAATAATTAATAAGATCCATTTCACAAGAAGAAAGTGGCTGTCGTAGCCCAAGTGGTCTAGTGAATAACACGCTTTAGCTTTAGCGAAACAATGGGCACTGGGTTCGAGCCTCAGTGATGGTGTCCGGATTACTCACTGACTGGGGAATGCAGATACATCTTAGATGACGAATCCCAATCCCACTGATGTTAGTCATCATCCATCAATTGGCTTCAAAGTGGAGATGCATCGTTGAATCCCACTGGAAATCCAAGGGAACAATAATAATAATTATTAATAATAATAATAACAATAATAATCTAAAAATTAAAAAAAGAACAAAAAAAAGTTATTTACCCGATGGATGTAATGCCATTGAACTGACAAAATTTGATGAACTTTCTAAACGTAAACAACGTAATTCTTTTTGTTCAACTAAATCATAAACACGTACTGCTCTTGCACTGGCAATAAACAGATGTGGTTTACCAGTTGGATGAAAAGCTGCCTGCTTCCATTCAACAGGTCGTCCAGTATCAGCAAATGGTGTTTGACTAGACATTTTAGACAAACGATGCAGTAGTAAGCGTTTAGCTGATCGTGAACGAACAAGTGAAGAAAGTATTGGACGTGAAAGAGTCAGAAGATAATCACCTTTGGGATGCCAATCCAAGCTGACTATTGGCTGTTTGTGTGTGTGTGTGTGGAGAGAGGAAGAGGGGGGGGTGAAGAGAAGAGAACAATATTCATATAAATAGTATTTAAAAAATTGTCGTTATAATAGCAAAAAGCAAAAGGCAAAGTTAAACTTTCGACAACACTAACAACCAATCAGCAAACGACCTTGAACGGACCAATCACAATAAAGAGGTGTTTATGGTACATGGAAACGTATATTCATAGAAAAAAGCATAAAAAAAGGATAAAACGGTTATAAGGGGTGTCTTTCTCGAACATGTGAGATAAACATCTGCCAGTTAGGCATCAGACTGTCAGTATAAAAGTTACATCACACTCTGTACATATATTCATCTGTGGTACAGTGGTTAGGACTCTCGCCGATCATGCACATGGTCCGAGGTTCGATCCCCTGCCGAAGAAGCACACCTGATATCTATGGTCGGCCTGCAAAATTTGGGCTACCGATATCCATGCTGAAAATTCCATACTTGTACCAAAAAATACAGTGTGGAATCAAGCTGTAATCAAATAAATAAACGACTATAAATGAGATCCTTTTGAGACCCATTTATAGCCCTTATCCTGTTTTTCCAGCGGCGCCAAAACCCTTCGATGTAATTCGTATGAGTCCTAGTAACAGGATCCACCCAGCAAACAAGTGATTTTCTCTATTTTCCACGAAGCAATATCTCTACAATGCTGGTACCACTAAACTGTTGAGACGAGACTATTCTCCGTTTCGGTAGCTGCTGCTCTCACCAGTAGTTGCAGATATACAAAATCTGGGTTAGGGAGAGATGCGACCTAGCGAAAAAAGTTCCTACGAAATATTAAAATTATCAGCTTACCTTCTCTAATGTTAGCACGCTTCAAACATATAGCACAACGATGAACAAATCCATCAGTTGATGTGCTATAGCTTTTTAAAGTCATGATACCACCACACGAACAAGTTCGCTTTTTCTGTAACAACTCTAAATCCAGGCAATGCTGAAAAACACTATCCTCCTCGAATTGCAACCGTAACCTATTAGGTCACGCATTAGAAATGAATCAAGCGCTATACAACATTCAACTACGTTCGTGGATCTCATTGGATAATTCGATGTCGTTCGCTGATTGGTAGTTAGTGGTGTCGAAAGTTTAACTTGGCCAAGCAAAAAATGTAAAATGTTGAAGATAATTCACGTTTTCTTTCACTTAGAGAGAAAACAAACACATTTATAACAACCTAAACTCATCGTCATCAAAAGCAGATATACACGGATCACAAAAAGCCGGAGGTTTGTGTTCAACAGGAACTAGTTGAACCTCAACATTTACCATGGACTTAATTTGGTTAGACGCTTACGTTTTCGTTTGTTTTTTTTCTTATTATAGCTTGGCTCCACACAGTACTTTTTGCTAAAATTATGTAATTTTCAGCATGTGATATCGGTAGCCCAAATTTTGCAGGCTAACCATTGATATCGCGTATGCTTCGGTCGGGGGATCGAACCACAGATCATGTGCACAGTCGGCGAGTATACAAACTGCTGTGCAACGGACGATTTTCTCACATTCCCTTCATTTCTGTTGTTGTTGAGATTTTCAGTCATAAAAACTACTTTTTCAATTTTTTGATACTATTATTGTTTTCGTTAGTTCCTAGAGGAACATAAGTCTTCAGCCAAATGTGTCCATGGCGTTCGTTTCTCCACCAACATTTTCATCACTTGGCTCCACGTCACATGACCTCCTCCTACATGTCACCCTTGAACGACCAACTCGCCGCTTCCTCTTCGGGTTCCACTCGAGTGACGGCCTGCTTTGTGTGTGATGTCGCTTGGTGGTTTGTCTTCTCAGAGTATGGCCAATCCACCTCCATTTATTTGTGCATATTTCTTGCACAGTTGGTTGGCTTTCAGAGATCCCTACCTGTTGCTGATTTTTTAGAGCCAACCATCTGATCTTGAGAAGTATTGAGTGAAGACAGCTGTTAGTGAAAGTCAGTAGTTTGTTCGAAAAGGCCTTCGTGACGCGGCGCTAAGTCTCTGATCCGTATAGTAGCACCAACTTCACATTGCAGTTGAAAATCAGGATCTTATTTTTCATGCTAAGTGTTATTGATCTATCTCCACACAGACTTGAGAGTAATAAAAACCTTGCTTGCCTTGAGCTTGGTGATATGCTCATCCCATTTAGACATGCATTCATTCATTAAAAAAACTGATTTTACATAGAACGCAACTATTTTCTAATCCTTTATTATCTTATCGAGCTAGGTGAAAACGCTGGTTGAGAACCGAATGCAATGGAGATGTGCGGTGGAAGTCTTATGTTCCTCTAGCAACTAAAGGAAATAATAATAAAAATAATATGATGTCATCTTATCTCTAACCCCCTTGTAATCTATATTCACACCTTCAAACTTTTGTATCAAGTTGAAAATTATTATCATCTTGGGTACTGTGTCGAATTAAATAATAATTGTATCTTTGTAAAGTTACGGATATACACGCAACTGTACAGTTGCATTTGAGAATGAAATCGCCGATAAGATACTTGTTCTCAAATGTTGGTTTACAGATGTTTGATTGGTTTCAGGATTTCATCACGAACTGACGTCATCGGTTAAAGAACCATTGGAAAGCCAGTAGTGGAGTACTGAACAGTTATTTCATAAGCTTAGTTTGAGACTATTCACCAGTACGCACCCACTGCAAGGGTTCGAACCCAAGACCTTGTGGTTAAAAGGCAGGCGAGCCCATGAATTCCAACTTGTGCTAATTAAACATTTAGTGTGACATCTAGCGAATGTCATCTGTGAGTATTTGTCCTCACAACCAACCTGCTATACTCCACTGGTTACGACTTCTCACCACACACCCCATCTAATTCCCAATGGTTCTCTAACCAATGTCAGTTCATAACGAATTCCTGAACGATATTTTTGCTTAACTTCTTGTTCTTTTCGCTCTTTAATGTCCCGATAATGAGTATTTTCCACGATTTGAAGGGGAAAAAACAAATAAATTATGCTGTCCAACAAGTTTACCTGATTGATTTAAGGACATAACACTTTAAACTAAAGGATCAAAATAACGAACAAGGCTGTTACATCTAATTCAACCTGACAATGCCAACTAGTAAGTAACAAGACGTCCGCATACGTTAAAGTACGTCTCATTGTATAGTACCGGAAAAGAAGACTTGTACCGCACTAGGATTATTATTATTATCATCTTGAGTTCCCAGTGGAACATAAGACTTCAGTAGTACATGTTCATTTTGTCCAGTTTTCTGCAGTCCTCTTCAGCTGCCCCCACATGATTACCTGTAAGATTTCATCTCCACCGTGTCACCCTCGAAACGACATCCAATTCTTAGTTTCTCATTCGGGTTCAACTCGATGGATATTCCTGCACGCCATGTCATTCGACAGTCTCCTAAGTGTGTGTCCGACCCATGTACATTTTCTTCAACATACTTCCTGACCAACAGGTTCTTCGTTCATTCGTTCGCTCCAAAAGTTTCTTGTTGTGAATTTATTCCGGCTGTCCATTCAATATTCAGTATAGAGCCAGAGAAGGCAGTTGTTGAAAAAAAAAAACAACTGCAGCAACCACCTGTTGGAAGTGCTTTTCATGAACGTGCCTGCCGAGTTTCTGACCCATATACAAGAAGGATTGACTGACTGACTGACTGACTGACTTAACATTGGTTGTTAAAAATCTAAATGTTGTTCCTTGTGTCGAGAACGGATATATTTCCAAATTGACATCAGAGTCACTGAGGTATTAGTCTTGCTTTTCCTATTCTGACTGGTATTTGATATACTTATCCGTATCTCCTGTAGTTAAGTGGAATATATATATATATATATATATAATTATATTTGTAAAATCACAGCGAAATTGAAATGATTAATTCCAACGTTTCGTTCGGCAATCTGGTGAGAACTTCTTCAGGGAAATTAATCGAAATTAACATAACAGAGGTTTATACTTAAAAGAAACATCTCTTGTTTTTGAAACTTTGTCCAACCATGAACCATGAAACAGTCATCAACATGTACAATAAACAAAATTGTATGCTTATAAATATGAAGGACATCTCGTGTTTTTAAACTGTTTGTCCAGCTATATGATTAATTTCCCTGAAGAAGTTCGGACGAGATTGCCGAAAGCAGGAAACGTTGGAATTACTCATTTCAATCTCGCTGAGATTTTACACAAATATAATTTTATAAATGTCTACTTCTCACTCAGCGCTCAAATATTTTGCAACTATCCGGTCAAATCTTGATCACAGTTCATATGAACTAGTATTATAACTTCCATCTAAACGCCTGTCTGAAAGCCTAATTGCCTAAGGCAATAAATAAGCTACGTCTTCACAATACTGATAGTGACTGATGAACTAATATTCACACTGTTTAGCGCAAAATTTGCCTAAAAACAGTAAAAAAACAGACGTTTAAAAAAAAATAATAATAGTAATGAAGATTGAAAATTAGATTTACATCAGCCACAGTGATAATGATTCGATGACGTTCAAGTGTTTTAGATTTAGCTGCCTTGTCAACATTCTGAGGTGGTGGTATTTTAATGCTCCATTTTGCCTTGGATTTCACTTCGAATTCAGCTTCTTTCTCGTCTTCTTCCCCTTCTTCGTCTGGATCGATTTCCATGTTATTATTGTTATTGTTATTATCCTCATCTAATCGAGATCGTTTTGTTGACGGTGGTGCATCTTTGTCAGTCTGTTTATTAGTCGAAAATAAATAAAGAATTTGATATAATCAATTATGGTATTTGATAGCATGTATAAATAAAAATAATAATAAAGTGTATGACAATTTACAACAGAACTCTGTGTACAAGAGACTATCTGAGAACTATGTGAGCTTATTGGTTTAGGCTACCAACTATTAACCAATAATATCACGAGTTTGAAATCGCCACTTCACCTGGTAAAGTTTAGGTATTATATCATTAGACGTTACACAATAGTTGGGTCACATTCCCGACTGCATAGGAATCACAAGTGGGTGTTGAGTAATTTAGTAATTTAATGAACTTCCAGCTTTTGTCTGTCTGTTTTCAACGTAGAACTATTTTCCACCGATGTGCGGCAGTTCGAGTCGCTACACTCCCTCCTTGTAACACACAAAGCAAGAGAAGAAAGTAGAAGAAATACAAAACAGAGACAGTAAATAGGGATTGAATGTGAAAGGAATAGTAATATTGAAGAAAAATATAGTTTTATTGGATATTATAGGTCATATGGAGTGGATGCATCTGCACCAGCTATTGAGAACGAGGATTTTGAGCCATATCACCAATTGTCTCCAGCCTCCATTGGTTTTTACCGTCTCGAGAAACCCCAACCAGGAAGCCAGTCTACACCTTCCTACGTGGTCAGCTTAAACTAACTGTTGTGGATTTCATTGAGTGAAGGAGCCATGTTTTGGTTTGAAAACCACTGGGTCTTTTCCAACCTGACCCCATGTCAGCGAACACTTCCCGTCGAGGAAGATGATCGATGCCTAGGAATTTATACGTAACACATGTCCTAACCATCTACGTCAATGTGGCCTCACAGTCTCGTCGATTGATTTCCGCTCCTTACATAGCACTCGACCGAAGCCTAACCTCAATATTTTTTCCCTTCACATTCCCAGTGGAACATGCGGCTTCAAGCTAGAGGCTTTAAGTTTCTGTAGCAATGTTTGTTTTTACGGGATGGGGTTGCTAGCCTCACACCCAACCTTTCCTGTTTACCAGCTTTATTACTGGCTTAGCGAGGTAAAGGAGTGGGTCGGTCGAGGATCGAACCCCGGACGAGGTGCATGGTCGGCGAGCTTCCTAACCGCACTAATCTCAATACGGCTCACCCAATTACACCGACCATCATAATACGGGAGATAGAACGCAGGCAGCTATGATCGAAAACAGCCACCTAGCCAGGCTTTTCATGTCTTCCACTCTCAATGCCCAGGTCTCAGACTGTTTCGTGATAGATATCATGAGCCACTGAAGTCATCAAGTGAAATCCGAGTGTGGGAAGGAGGGGAAAAACGACACTAGAGGCGTAACCCATGAAAGAGATCGTTTGAAGTGGAAATAACAACCCTAATGGACAATTGTGGAACTAAACTCCAGTTAAAAAAGGACTACAGAGAAAATGAAACAAAATGTTCCAGTTGGAACCCAAGAGGATAATTAATATTATAATACTTACCACATCTTCATTATTATTATTATCTTTTAACACAGATATATTTTCAATATTTTCATTCATATCTGACCACCATTGTAAGAGACTGGCTTCAGTGTGTGATACACGAACACGATCACCTAATGCTGGATTGATAATGAATAACTGAGTGCCACTGAGAAGAGATAAACAAGACGCAAAGAGGAGAATATAGAAGAAATAACACAGTAGTTTCGTATAATATAATATACCCTACAACTTTATACTAAGAGAACATATAAAGATTATCAAATACATACCTGTAAGCTTATAGATCGTGTGTCGGTGGTGCGCAAAAGTAGAATGCTCGGCAACCACACAGATGGTCCAGGGTTCGATCCCTGGCAATGCGGACGCATTCCTCCCTTACCTCGTTAAGCCAGTGATAAGACTTCTGGAGGGTGAAGATTGAGCATGAGGCCAGTAACCTCAACCCATTGAAAATAATTAACACCATTGCTACAAAAATTTCAAGCTAGAGGCTAGTTTGAAGCCCTAAGTTCCACGGGGAGCGAATAGGAATAAACAAAAAAGTTTACATATCATATGGAAACTATCCTTTCTTTGTTTTTTAATTGAATTTTGGATTTTCCCACCTCGATTGATTGGACCGAAGTGCTCGGTCTCAGGTTGACATGTCTTTGTTTCTTGCACAGATACTTCGACGATGTCTGGACATGTTATTAGACGTAAATTGGTGGATGGTTACTAGCAGTGGAATCCATCAGAATGCGCATTTTGCCCTATTCAGGACTCGTCAGCTAGTGGATGTATCTGCATTCCCCAGTGAGTGATAAGCCTTAGTGGGAACATCATCACTCATTGGAGAATGCACTAGCTGACGAGTCCCAAATAGGACGAAATGCACATCCTGGATTCCACTGCTAGTCACCATCCACCAATTTTATCCTTATTTTGATTTAGTGATGTATTTTTTTTCTCAGTATGAAATGAACTTATTTGAATTCTCTCCATAACTGAGACAAATTTATGTCTCTGTTGATCATTTTTGTGCACTCAGAATTTGAAGTTTCTTGTCATGGAATGATTTACTTTTTATTCACTGATAAATGTGATCGATAGTAATGGGTTTGATCATTGCTGATCCACTTGGGAACCAGGTTTCTAGGAATTCTCTGAGTGCGTTTTTGGTGTTTTCTCTGTTTAACATTTCTACATTCTTTTAATCCAATTGGTCTCTGTAATTGTTTACATGCATAGATATAAGAGATTTGTCTATCCTCTTGGATTCTAACAGGAAGGAGACACCCAGTTCATGCACGCCATTTATTATGTAAGTGGTATTAATTTTATCTTCTTTTTCTGCTGGATCTTTCGGTCTGAATAACATCGAATGTGTGTGTGATTGGCTTGTGTGCTATATCTATTTCAAACGGTTTCAATAGTCTAGCTGTTATTTCAGAGATATTCTTAATATATACTGTGGTGAGAGCAGGCTGCTAGACACTAATCTACGTCAATGTCTAGGTCACTAATATTGGCCGTGAGAAAATATGAACAAGGCTGATTCAACAACCAATCACAGCAATTTTAGCGTGGGTGCAAATATGATTCGCAGATAGATGGCTCTACTTTTGATGGTTACCTGAAACAACCAATCAGAAGCCTGCGTTTGTCTGCTTAACTTCTGAGAAACAACCAATCAGAAGACTGCCTTTTTCTGCTTGCATAAGCCTTATTAATGTACATAAAAAATATATAAATACGTGTTGATTTCCGTAATAAAACGATCTGTTGCCTGGCCCTTGTCTTCTGTTGTTACAATAGCAGGATTAATTTTCTTGTCGTCTTTGATGTTGGTTTCTTGTTGGTATTACGACATCACTTTTTGATGAAATTGTGTGGCTGTTCATCATTCTTTCTGAAGACGGTTAAATAGGTATTTTTGTTCCATTTTCTTCAGCAAACACAGGAGTACTACAATGTGTTTTGACTTTTTTTTTTAAACAATGTCTGAGCACAGTTTCTTTTGTGAGTGAGTAATTGGGTTATGACTATTATGGTTGGGTATTTGGTCTGTGTGTGTGTGTATGTGTGTGTTGATTTTCTGCATACTTGCGTTTCCGAATTCCCTGTGTTAATTCTCTTGATGAAGATATCTGAGAATGGAATTTTGTTGTCTAAATCTTTTTCTCTTGTGGTGAATTGTTGATGTCTTCAAAATATGTTGTTGATTAATTTGTGGGTGTATTCAGAATCAGATTTCGTTTAATCATTACGAATGTATTATCAACATATAACGTATCCATATTTATGGTTTCATTATAAAAAACAATATGGGTGCTATTCTATTATTATTATTTATTATTCAACTTCTCAGCATTTTGAGTGGAACATGGGGTGGCTTCTACCTTGAGCTTTTCCTGATTGCAGTAGACTAGATAATACGACAGACAGTGGCGAGCAGCGAGGAAACAGGCATAAAATGGACCCTAACGAAAAACTTGGAGGGTCTGGACTTTGCCAATGATATATGTTTGATTTCCCACAAACTCGAAGATATGCAAGTGAAAAGCAACAAGTTCGCAGAAGAAGCATCAAACATACAACTTCACGTGAACAAAGAGAAGATTCCTGGCCAACAGCAAGAGTAACAACAACAGACAACAATCAGCCAGCATAAATGGGAGAAATGTGAAAGAAGCAACCTCTTTCACCTACCTGGGAAGCATCGTTTCAGCTGAAGGTGGACAGAACTGACGAGGATATCAAAGCAAGAGTCATCGAGAAAGCAAGACAAGCTTTCATTACTCTCAAGTCTGTGTGGAGATCAACAGCACTCAGAATGAAAAATAAGATCCGGATTTATGAAGACCACTTCGAACAAACTACAGATCTTCATTAACAGCTGTTTTCGCTCAGTACTTAGGATCAGATGTCCAGAAAAGATCAGCAACCAGGAAGCGATTGTACAACAAGTCTGTAGGAATAAATGGAGGTAGAATGGCCATACTCTGAGAAAACAAACCATTAACTCCCGTATTCTGTCTGTCTGTCTGTCTGGATTCAACATAGAACTTGGCACCGAAGTGCAGCAGTTCGAGTTGCCACGTTCCAAATAGCACACAGAGGTAGACAAGAAGATGAGTGAAGAGAATTAATAGAGTTTGACAAATATAAGAGTGAAACAGAATGGGTAATGGTAGAAAGGAATATGAAAGATTACAGAGATTGAATACATCTGCGCCATTGACAACGATTTTGAGCCATGTCACCTATTGTCTCCAGCCATTGATTCCTAGAGTCCCGAGGGCCCCAACCCGGGAGTCTGCATCTCCCTACCTGACTCAGTTTAACTGTCAAGGATTTCATGGATTGATGCCATGTTTTTGTTTGGCCACCACTGGCTCTTTTCCAACCTGAACCTATATCAGCTAGCAATGCCCGTCGGGGGAGGCGGTGGTTAGGCATGCGCACCACGTGACCTAGCCATCTTAGTCTATGTAACTTTATAACCTCGTCGATTGATTTTCCCTCTTTGCCCAACACTCTACGCCTAACGTCAACATTACTTACCTTGTGAAACCACCTAACGTGAGACAGAGATCGCAGACATCTATGATCGAAAGCAGTCAACCTTTTCATGTCTTCAACGCGTATTGGCCATGTTTCAGAGCCATAGAGAAGGACGGAGCGAACTGATGAGCAGTACACACGTCCCTTGGTTGATAACCGGATGTCACGCCTACGCCAGAGATGGTGTAAGTCAGCGAAAGCAGCTCGAGCTTTTCGGATCCGTGCTGAGATTTCATCGCCAATCAGTCCGTTGGTGCTAATACAACTTCCCAAGTAGGTGAAGTGGTCAACATGTTCTATCACTTCACTCCCTATCACTAAGTTAGGGGTTGACGTGGTCCAGTCCTGTAGCAGCATCTTACATTTTGCAGGGGCGAATCGCATGCCAAACATACGAAGATTGCTGCTCAAGGTGTTCAGAAGACTCTGCATTTTGTCAGCATCCTCCCCTAACAGGACTATGTCATCTGCATATTCTAAGTCCATTAGATTATTCCCTGGTAACAAGTCGATTCCTAAGTCACTACGTTCAGTTAAGGATACTTCCATTAGCATATCTATGATGAAGTTAAACAGAAATGGGGAAAGTGGACATCCCTGTCGGACACCACTGGTTGTTACTAATTCAGATGACAATTCCCCATAAGCCCTTACACGACTACGTGAGTTTGAATAGAGTGCCTTGATTAGTGCAATGTACTTTCTTGGCACTCCCTTCACAGTCAGACATTGCCATAGTACCTTTCGGTCCACGGAGTCGAAGGCCGCCTTCAAGTCAAGAAATATGACAATTGTTGGACGCCGAAAAGTGTGTCTATGTTCTAGAATCTGTCGAAGAGTGAAGATATGATCTATGCACCCTCTACCTGGTCTAAAGCCTGCTTGATTTTCCCTTGTCTGTTCCTCCCGAGTTCTGCTTAGTCTCCCGTATTCTGCCTATTATTCTCTACTGTTCCCCCTTAGTCTTTCCTGGGCTATTGAAGAAAGACTATACCTTATTACGTAGGATGTTAAAGGTTGTCAGCAGGGTAAGTAGTTTGCCACTTAGCCAGCTTGTTAATATTCTGGTGGACAGGCACATGGACTCATGTGAAAAATGGGCGAAATCCATTTTATCTGACTCACAACACCCTCTACATTCACAACTCTCCCCATGTATCTCTTCAGGGAAAACCAGAAGCCTATATAGGAAACTGTATGCCCGCACTAGTAAGTACAAAAACTCATCCATACCCTACCTAGCCCGTGTTCTGTGCGATAAAGAATGCATTAGGCATGAAACCTTCAACTTATTAAATAGTCAGTAGAACAAATAGATCTCGTCTTTCCAACTCACATCATTTACAGGTACAACGTTTTCTATCTACCTTTTTTTCTCTTTCTGTATTTATTTTTGCTATGTGCCGTTTTGTTTCTCTCTTCCTTACAAACTCTACTTAAAACATTCTTGTTCGTTCTTTCGCACTCTGTATATCTCGACCATTTTGCTATCGCTTACGCCAGTAAATATGCTAGTAGTATCTACTTTTTTAACACCTTCAAACACTCTGTTTAAATTTTGGCTTCGCTACCGACATGCTAATATGTTGTTGTCAAAACTCACTGAGATAACTTTAATCTATGTAGAACTTTATTCATTGTTAACATACTAACTGGATGCAATATTGTAGTAAAAATGCTGAGAATTCCATTCTGTATCACAAGTACTGATATGGAATAAATCTATTATCTTATCTTATCAATAGACAGGCCCTCGAATGGAACCCGAATGGTAAGAAGCGACTTGGTCATCAGTGCGAGGGTGACATAGATGAGGAGATCATGTGAAGAGGAGATGAAAGCAAGTGGTCAGACGTGCAACCAGGTGATTAAAACGCTGTCAGAGAACCAAACGCAATGGATACGTGCGGCTTTTAAGTTGCACTAGCAGTGGTGCTCATATTTAAGGGGTCTCACGATCGACCTTACTTCTTTACCAGTAATACCAGCTAAAAGAAGTTTAAGAGTGCGTTGGTCGGTCGTCGAGACCTGGATCACATGTGGCTTGGTTGGCGAGTATGCTACCCACTGAATCGTCGACATATATATGCATACACGAAGTACTAATACTGGTATAATAATCCTTTAGTTCAGCCTGTCACTCATGAACACAAAAACGGAAACAGAGAAAAGATAAAGTGATGTTAAGATCCATACCTGGTGTTCGATCTAATATTTATATATAGGTAAGTGGAGGTATGATTGATTGGCCTAATTAATGAAACTTTCAACCAATTGGATGTTGACTTCGACTCCTGCTCCACTTACTCCAGCCTCCAGCCTAGTAAACTGAGTAGAATTATCACGCAAAATATGTATGGCTAATGTATCTTTGAACTCAGTGACAGGAACAGATGTTTCCTGCTCTAGGCTATGAGTCATACAGTCATATACATGTGAGAGCTAATGATGCTATCCAATTGTCCAGGATGATGTAGTTGACGCGGGATTCCAACCCACGATTCACTAGTTGATAGTCAAGTGCCTGAGTCAATGAGCCAGATCTTCATATATTCTAGTAGATGAGAACTCTGCTTCAGGTGAGATTGAACAACACACATTGGTGAGAGAACTGAAACGATGTCACAGAGAGGGAGAGAGACAGAAACAGGCAGATGAACTACTGATTTTTTATTATTATTATTGATCCCTTGGGTTCCTAGTGGAACATAGGGCTTCAACTCCACGTCTCCACTTGCCACTTCTGTCTTCCTCCTGCTGTACTTTTCACCTGCATCCATCTTAGTCCGTACTCTTTCAACTCCTCTTCACACAATCTCCTCCATGTCACCCTTGCACTGACGTCCCACTCGCCGCTACCCTTTCGGCCTGGTTCCACTAGAACAATGGCCTGATGCGCGCGCGATGTCACCCAGAGGTCTCCTCAGCGAGTGTCCAATCCATCTCCACTTTCTCCTCCATATTTGTTGGTTGGCGATTGATTCTTATTTCGTTTGTTCCCATAGTTCCTTGTTGGTGATTCGTTCCGGCCCGGTCATCTGATCTTCAGCATAGAACGAAGACAGTTGTTAATAAAGGTCTGCAACCTTTCGGAAATATTCTGATCCGATCCGTTTTGTTTTGTTTTCAAAATCCGACCAAATTTTGTTGTTGATTCTGGCTGAGTGACGAAGATTTCCAGATTGCTTTCTGGTTGATGAATGTGTGTTTCTCGCCTTCCCGATTCTCGCTTGATTTGACATCCTCGTCCGTTCCGACTGCTTGTAGTTCAGACAATGTTCCCTAGATAAGTGAATGAAGTAACCTCTTTCAAATTCCTACCATTGATGGTGATTGACGCTGGATGTTGCTGCTGTTGTTGATGGTTGGTTATTTTCATAACCTCCGTCTTGTCTATGTTCACTTGGAGTCCTGTCCTTGCTGCTTCTTCGACTACCGATGATACACGATATTATGGTTCTTAGTACACAAAGCAGAAAGAACCCATTCAACAAACAGCATAAACTCAACTCCTTTTAAGAATAATTCACTATAAAATCCAATAAAGAAGGTATAGCATCAAACTATAAAGAAAAACACAGTGTTGTATACTGTCTAACACTTACATGGCAGCAGCTAAAAGATGCAATTCGGGGTTGGGATTCCATGCAACACTAGCGGACGGAGAAGACGGCGACCAACTTTCTTCATCATCACTTGGTTGTCCTGTTTCCTCTGCATCAGCATCGTCTTTATCAGCCACCTGTGAATTATCATCAGTTTTCTTCTGTTTTGTAGGTGTTTTCAACGTTTTCGATTTTTCTCTTGTATGCGGATTAACAAGACGATAGATACGGAAACAATAATTTGTCGATGTCTCCCATATACGTAAACAACCGTCAGATGGTGATATACTTGCTAACCACTGTCCACATGGTGATACAGATAACGATGTTACACGTCCTGAATGACCACTGGATGACAAAGTTAAACAGTAGAGCACATATAATAGAGGAAAGAGGGAAGGATTTACTTATTCATTTATCTACTACTCATAGAGTAGAAAGTAGTATGATTAAATACTTGGAAAATTATTTCATAACAAAAAGAATATACTTGACAAATCTATGGCCATTATTTAAGAAATTTGTACACTGCCACGATTATGTTGTTATTGTCATCATTATGAAGTGATTAATTAAGATTCAATACACATAAAGCACTAACCCTATGACGAGAAAATACATTGCACTGGTTAAGGCACTCACTCTACTCGAACTCATGCAGTCAGCCAAGTGAGAGCTTACGGAGAGCAGTCATCTGAAGTGACGACGACAGCCAGTGGTGTCCTCCAGGTATTCCAACTCACAGTCCCCATTTGTGTTTAATTTTACCAAAGATGTCCTAATCGAATTAACCCTTCAGTGACTCAACGATTGACTTATTACCACCAGGGTATAATCTCGTTGACTTAGAATATGCAGATGATATAGTCCTTTCTAGGTGAAGACACTAACAAAATAGAGCAGTCTTATGAAAGCCTCAAGGAGCAGAAATATTCGAATGCTTCGCATACGATTCGCTCCCGTCAAATGTAAGGTTATGCTAAAGGACTGGACTACATCGACTCACTACTCCTAGCTGGCTTAAAGATAGGCAGGACTGAAGTGACGGTTGATGGAGGGCGTTGGCAAGTTCACTTATTTGGTTGGAAAGGTGCATCACCCAGTCCCACAGCATTGATGGCTGTCGAAATCTCAACACGGATAAATATGGCTTGTTTAGCATACGCCAAATCACGTCATTTCTGACTTGGTGATATCCGGCTGACTACCTATCAAAGTACATGTGTATTGCACACTAGCCATTGAAAGTGGAAGACATGAAAAGCGCGGGTGGCTATCTGTCTTTGATCATAAGTGTCTGCATTCTGTCTCTCGTGTTAGGTGGTCGGTGTAATAGGGTGCCTTCAATCATAGGTATCTGCGTTCCATTTCCCGTGTGAAGGCGTACAATAAGGTAAGCAATATTGAGGTTAGACTTCGGTCGAGTGCTAGGTAAGCAGGGAGGGGAAATCAGTTGACGAGGCTGTGAAATTACATCGACTGAGATAGTTAGGACATGTGTTAGGCATGCATGTCTAATCATCGCCTTCCTCGATGGACAATGTTAGCTGACATAGGGTCGGTGAGGCTAGAAAAGAGCTACCTAGTGGCGGTCAAACCAAAACATGGCTTTACCAGTCAATGAAATCCACAACAGTTAGTTTAGGCCAGTCACGTAGGAAGCTGTAGACTTCCTGACCGGTTTGGATCCTCGGGACGCCAAAAACCAATGCTTGGAAACAATTGGTTATATGGCTCAAAATCGTTCTCAATGGCTAGCGCAGATGCATCCACTCCTTGTGACTTATGATTTCCAGTCAAACTATATTGTTCTTCGTTATTACTACTCCTTTGTCTCATACCTCTGTTTACTGTCTCTATTATGCATTTCTTCTCTTGCTTTGTGTTCTACAAGGAGGAAGTGTGGCGAGTTGAACTGTTGCACATCGGGGCAAGGTAGTTCTATGTCGAAAACAGACAGACATCAAGTGAACCCCAACCAATCAGTCAGCCAGTCTACACCTTTCTACGTGGTTGGTTTAAACTAACGGACAAAGATTTCATTCACTGATGAAGCCATGTTTTGGTTTGAAAACCACTGGCTCTTTTCCAACTTGATCCTATGTCAGCTAACATTTCTCATCGAGTAAGATGACCGATGCCTAGGCATTTATACGTAATACACCTCCTAACCATCTACGTCAATGTAGCCTCACAGTCTCGTCGATTGATTTCTCCTCCTCACGTAGCACTCGACCAACCAAAGGTTAACCTCAATATACCTCACCCCATTACACCGACTACTTAACACGGCAGACAGGACGGAGACATCTATGATCAAAGACAGTTAACCAACCAGCCAGACTTTGTATATCTTCCACTTTTAATGGCCAAGTCTCATTCACAGCCCGTGATGAAGGAGGACGCAGGAAACTGCTGGTGTGCAGTACACACGTTCCTTTTTGTAGATAGTCAGCCGGATACCACCAAAATAGAGATGTCGTATCCATGTTAGTATTTCGGCAGCCATCAATCCTCTGAGGCTGGCTAACATAACTTCTCAAGTAAGTGAAGCAGTCAACACGCTCAGTCACCACTTCACTCCGTATTTCTAAGCTAGGAGTGAGTCAATGCAGTCCAGTCCAGTCCAGTCTAGTATCATCATCTTACATTTGACAGAAGGAGCGAATCGAACGCCAAACATCCACAGATCCGCTCTAATCTGAATATAATTAGGTATAGATATGAGAAGTAAAAACGACAAACAATAGAAAAACAACTTTTGTAAAAAAAAACAACGAAAAAATACACAAAATTTTACCTGTATTGTAATCCTAAATGACTTGGATACGGTCTCAGTTGTGATAGACTTGGTATAGGTGGTAGCATAGCCTCAGGTGTGGTAGAAATTCGTTGTTTTTCAAAACGTGTAGCCATTATTAAATCTTTGACACGTTCTTCACGTTCACGTAGATAACGTTCAGAGAATGGTACATGCCTTAAACATGCAAACTTGCGTGGCATTTGTGGTGGAATACGCGATACATGCCCATCGTGTACACGTTCTCGCCAGGCTTTCATAACTTTCTTTTCCTATATAATTTTTTTTAAAATAAAAGCGATGGTACATAATTTAAGTAATTTAAATATGGTGTTAGCTAGCCATATACATGGTCCTGGTACGATCCCCTGCCGACGTACTTTATTTAAATCTATCTCGTGTAGTTAAACTATCCGGTAGGTAAATTGGTGAAAGGCGACTAGCAGTGGAATCCAGGATGTGAATTTTGTCCTCTTTAGGACTCGTCAGCTAGTGGATGTACCTGCATGCCGCAGTGAGTGACGATGTTCCCACCAGGCTCGAACCCAGTACCCATAGTTTCAAATGCCAAAAAGTGTTATCCACTCCAGACCACTTGGGCCACGAAAGCCACCTCTTGTGCAACGGGTCATATTAATTATTTAATTCAATCTTAGATTTTCCTGTCAGTTGATTGGACTGAAGTGCTCGGTCTCGGGTTGACATGTCGGCTTCTTGTGTAGATGATGTTCCCACCGAGGCTCATCACTCACTGGGGAATGCAGGTATATCCACTAGCTGACAAGTCCCAAATAGGGCGAAATGAGCATTATAAATTCCACTGCTACTCATCATCCACCAATTTACGTCTAATAACATGCCAAGACATCGTCGAAGCATCTGCACAAGAAGCCGACATGTCAACCTGAGACCGAGCACTTCGGTCCAATCAATCAATAGACGGGAAAATCTAAAATTCAATTAAATAACAAAGTAAGGATAGTTTCCACATGATGTATACGCTTTTTTGTTTATTCCTTCTCGTTCCCCGTGGAACTTAGTGCTTCAAGCTGGAGGCTTCAAGTTTCTGTAGCAGTGGTGTTTTTTTTCTAATGGGTTGGGTGGCTAACCTCATGCCCGACCTTCCCTCTTTACAACCCCTAGTTGCAGAGATCGATGAGTGTTCCCCATGTGTGTGTGTGTCCACTCATCGATCTCTATAATTAAGGGCTGGCTTCAAAGTATATTCCTAAATGGTTTCAGAAGCAAAGAGAATCCTTAGGACCATTATTGCCGAGAACATGAGACCTAGCTCCTAGTTTTATCACAAAACATATTATAGAGACAGAACATAAAATTGATGTTAACACATATCTTTTGAACCTATCCATAAAACGTGTTTGGCGGAGGGCATATCCCAAAGTTTGTGGAAGCCCTAGCGTTCATAGCAACGATTCGTCATCACTCTAAACTTTCCTTGGTAAACTTTGTTTTGATAACAGACAGGGTAGATTTACTATTACCTCAGTTATTTCGTTTAGTGATCTTCATTGTTATTTTGACTTTCACTATATCCTTTTAACTTAACCTAAGTAGTCTATTTTCTCATCTGATAACTCTTTAACAATTTCATATACATTCCTATGAGAAGCCCGTGTGTAATAGATTGTTCGAAGTGTGTTACGCAAAAAGAACATTACACGATTCAGACAAATTACGTCTTCTTATTATTTTATTATTATTATTGTTCCCTTGGGTTCCTAGTGGAACATAGGGCTTCAACTCCACGTCTCCACTTGCCACTTCTGTCTTCCTCCTGCTGTACTTTTCACCTGCATCCATCTTAGTCCATACTCTTTCAACTCCTCTTCACACAATCTCCTCCATATCACCCTTACACTAACGTCCCACTCGCCGCTTCCCTTTCGGCCTGGTTCCACCCGAGCAATGGCCTGATGCGCGCACGATGTCACCCAGAGGTCTCCTCAGCGAGTGTCCTATCCATCTCCACTTTCTCCTCCATATTTGTTGGTTGGCGATTGGTTCTTGTTTCCTTTGTTCCCATAGTTCCTTGTTGGTGATTCGTTCCGGCCCGGTCATCTGATCTTCAGTATAGAGCGAAGACAGTTGTTAATAAAGGTCTGCAACCTTTCGGAAATATTCTTTGTGACCCACCCGCCAAGTTTCTCATCCGTATAGAAAAACTGACTGACTCGATGTTTGTATTGAAAATCCGACCGAATTTTGTTGTTGATTCTGGCTGAGTGACGAAGATTTCCAGATTGCTTTCTGGTTGATGAATGTGTGTTTCTCGCCTTCCGGATTCTCGATTTGACATCCTCGTCCGTTCCGACTGCTTGTAGTTCAGACAATGCTCCCTAGATAAGTGAATGAAGTAACCTCTTTCAAATTCCTCCCGTTGATGGTGATTGACGCTGGATGTTGCTGCTGTTGTTGATGGTTGGTTATTTTCATAACCTCCGTCTTGTCTATGTTCACTTGGAGTCCTGTCTTTGCTGCTTCTTCGACCAGTTTGTCGGTTTTCGTTTGTAAGTCTTCAATTTTGCGTGACATCAAACATAAATCATCCACGCGCGAAATCCAGGTCTTTTAGGTTCTTCGCATCGGTCCAGGATATTCCTGTCTTCTCGACGTCTTCTTACCGCTTTATCTAAATTATTATTATTGTGTGGTGCATATTCTTGGTGCCATATTGTACCAAGTCTTTTTTGTGTTTAAATAAACTAAAATCATAAATAATCAGACCATTAAATTATTTCGAAATAGCATTCATACTAACCAAAGTTAGAAACCACATGTACACTAGCATGTACACAAGGTTATGAGCCGCATATAAAGTGTAAAAGCTGGATAACTAAGACTCTTTAAGTAGGATAATACTTTCTTAAAAAATCATAATTTATTATTGGTAATCGATTGAAACCTACCTCATCTTTTGATAGTATAAATTCCGGAGGTGGATTATAAGAAGCTATATGTCCAGGCAAAGGTTCTTCTGGAGCTTTTTGATACGGTCTTGGTCTAGGCGGTCGGTAATCTGACGCTAGCATTGGAAGTTTCGACCTCCATGAATCCGTCTGCGTATCAGCTTGACTGCTTTCATTGTCTTGATCATTCCAAACATCGGGAAACACATAGGAGGATACATTGAATGAACTAAAACTCAACGGTTCTTCATCATAGTCAGCATCCAGCACGTCTGGATTCCCTGAAGTCATGTATGCAGCATATCTTTGAAGTTCTTCACGATTATCTGGATCACTTAACGCCCACGAGGGTAATTTTGGTACAAGCCAACCACTTTTGATTGCATGAACCATTCTACCAACCTGTAAAATAATAATAGAAACAGATTCCGCACATATAAAACAACAAGAAGGCATAAATTACTAAAATCATATAAATACCGTCAACAACAACAACAAAAATCAGCCTTCATCTTCTGCAGAAGTCACAAGTGTATGAGACATGCTGATTACATAATACAAATCAATACAAGTGGAGATTATTCATGTGTTTAGTCATGCATAACAAGAGATTATACTGAATTTTTAAACTATTAAATACATGTAGATGTGCGTCAGTGGCACAGCGGTAGAATGCTTACCAACTACACAGGTGGTTAGGAGAGTTCGATCCCTGGCATCGCGGATGCACTCTTCCTTTACCTCGCTAAGCTAATATTAAGAATGGTGAAGAGACAAGGTTAGGTTTGTCTGTCTGTTTTCGACATAGAACTTTGCACCGATGTGCAACAGTTCAACTCGCCACACTCCCTCCTTGTATCACACAATGCAAGAGAAGAAATGCATAACAGAGACAGTAAACAGAGGTATGAGACAAAAGAGTAGTAATAACGAAGAACAATATAGTTTAACTGGAAATCATAAGTCACAAGGAGTGGATGCATCTGCACTAGCCATTGAGAACGATTTTGAGCCATATAACCAATTGTTTCCAAGCATTGGTTTTTGGCGTCTCGAGGACCCAAACCGGTCAGGAAGTCTACACCTTCCTACGTGACTGGCTTAAACTAACTGTTGTGGATTTCATTGACTGGTAAAGCCATGTTTTGGTTTGACCGCCACTAGGTAGCTCTTTTCCAGCCTCACCGACCCTATGTCAGCTAACATTGTCCGTCGAGGAAGGCGATGATTAGACATGCATGCCTAACACATGTCCTAACTATCTCAGTCGGTGTAATTTCACAATCTCGTCAACTGATTTCCCCTCCCTGCTTACCTAGCACTCGACGCGTAACTTAATATTGCTCACCTTATTCTACCACTTCACACGGGAGATAGAGTTCAGACACCTGTGATCGAAGACAGCTAATCTTTTCATGTCTTTCACTCTCAATGACCATGTCTGACTCACAGCCATAAAGCAGGACGGAGCGGACTGATGAGCAGGACACTCTCCCTTTTGTCGATAGACAACTTGATATCACGTCTACGCCAGAGACGGCGTAAACTGGCATATGCGAAACTAGCCCTCTGTATCCATGTTAAGATTTCGTCAGAGGTCAACCCGTTGGCGTTGGCTGATGTAACTTCCCAAATAAGTGAAGCGGCTAACGTGCTCTACCGTTTCACTGCCTATTTCTAAGCTAGGAGTGAGTCAGTGTAGTCCAGTCCTGTAGCCTCATCATCTTATATTTGATAGAAGGAGCGAACCGCATTACAAACATTCGTAGATTGCAGCTCAAGGTGTTCAGAAGACTGCATTTTTTCAGCATCCTTGCCTATAAGGAAATGAGGCTGGGAACCACATCCTGTAAAAACAACACCACTGCTATCAAAACTTCAGAACTCTAGCTTGGAGCCCTATGTTGCACTGGAAACGTAAAGAAAATGTATGTAAGGATAGTTTGTTTAAGGTTAAGTTAACAATGTTAATGAGACTTTGTTAAGTATGCCAATGATCTATTTCAATGTCTGTTAACTCCCAGTTACACTACAGTAAGATGAACAGCTTTCTATGAGGAGTGAGTAAATAGTCTTCGAATAACGGCCTTAAACTAAATCCTTCTAAATGTCAGACTGTTAATTTCACTTTCTCCGATGTAAAAGATAGTTAAATGAAGCTGTTGGTTCCTATGACCGTTTGCAAAATTGATGATATTGATATAGAAAACAAGTCTGAAGTTAAGTATCTTGGATTAATTCTTTCTTCTGACCTATCCTGGTCTTCTCATGTCTTAGCGATTTGCAAAACAATATTTCGTCTGACTTTTTACATTAAGAAGTTAAGGCACTCAGGCATAACTTAACCAGCCCTCCTCTTACAGTTTGTCAACTCGTGCATCTTTCCTATTCTTCTTAACCGTTCACCCTTATTCTTTCCTGGATTGCTTAAAAAAAGACTGTGTGTCATACTTCGCAGAACTCTGAAGACTGTCAGTAAAGCGAGAGGTATCCCATCGGGCCATATCGTTGATAGGCCTCATTGATAGGCACTTGATATCCTGCAACAAATTTGCAAGGGGAATTTTGTCAGACTGTGAGCATTCACTTTACTTAACCGCAGCTCCAACCTTGTGTATCCTCAGGTAAAACAAGAAGTCTTTTCAGAAGACTTTATGCACGTGCGTCTAAGTATAAAAATTACACTATACCATATTTGGCGTGTACTCTATATGATGAAAATAGTGTTAGGCATGAACTAACCAACTAACCTTGTTTGCACTACTAAATAAACCATTTCCTTCACCCTTACAACATCAACCTTTATTGTTATTGTATTTCTTATAGTTATAATCCTCTCAATATTTTGTTTTTGTTTATTTTTTTCATAAGTGTGAACATCAATTAAGCTGCGTTATAACTGTTAATTTTGTATCTTTCCTCACTATACTATATCGACAGAACATTAGATTCAATAATCTATAACATGCTAAAATTTTCAAACTCAATCGCCAATACTGTTTGAAACAAGCTCATTGTTATTGCTATTATTATTATGTTTAATATTCTTAGTTCGTTATTCGAATATTTTTGACTTTATATCGTTAGTGTGGACAAATTCCTCTGGTTAATTTCGTTTAAATTTTACTTATATTTTGAGTAAATCAGATGCAATATTGTGAAACCACCTAACGCGATCTCTGTCTCACGTTAGGTGGTTTCACAAGATAAGTAATGTTGATGTTAGGCGTAGAGTGTTGGGCAAAGAGGGAAAATCAATCGACGAGGCTATAAAGTTACATAGACTGAGATGGCTAGGTCACGTGCTGCGCATGCCTAACCACCGCCTCCCCCGCCTGACGGGCATTGCTAGCTGATATAGGTGCAGGTTGGAAAAGAGCCAGTGGTGGCCAAACAAAAACATGGCCTCATCAATCCATGAAATCCTTGACAGTTAAACTGAGTCGGTCAGGTAGGGAGATGCAGACTCCCGGGTTGGGGCCCTCGGAACTGACTCTAGGAATCAATGGCTGGAAACAATAGGTGACATGGCTCAAAATCGTTGTCAATGGCCAGCGAAGATGTATTCAGTCTCTGTAATCTTTCATATTCCTTTCTACCATTACCCATTCTGTTTCACTCTTATACTTGTCAAACTCTATTGATTCTCTTCACTCATCTTTTTCCTTGTGGTTTGAGGACAGGCTGGCATTTTTACAAAAAAAGACAAATGCTGAGAATTCTATTCTGTATTTTAAGTACTATTTTTGGAATAAAGTAGATTATTATTATTAGTATTATCGTGAGAAACACCCTCACAGAAAAACAGTTTAACACAGTAGTTGGCTTTATCCTATTTTGTGATTGTGAAGTACAATTGTTGAAATAGGAATATATGGGGGATGTTACAGGGTTTTTCTCTACCTCAAATGATATCACCCAAAATTTCATATTGTGTGAAGTAACATGGCAACATGATCATGACGTTGAACATAGTGTTAGGTAAGGTGGCTAACAGATGTATTATGTGCATCAAGTTCCAGTCTTCTTAAAAGAACAATACTAGCTGAAGTCAGACTAAGCTGTTAAATTCAGCAGTAAAAAAACACAATAAAACGCCGTAGCAGCCCATTGAATCACCAAGTTTTGATCTAAGCAATGCACATTTGTTGTTTACACTAATGGCATTAACAAGATGGTTGTACACTCATTTGTGAACTGCCTACAAATAGCTGTTTGTTCTCTACCTCTGTATATGTTTTGCAGAAATGTTACAACTGGTACTCATGCTGCCTAACCGAGTTTCAGTATAGGACATTGTACGGAAGTCAACCAGTTCAAGCCATCACACTTCACTTGGATACACAAAAGTTAACAAAAGATAGAAATTCAATAGAACCAAAACAAGGAGGTGTGTAGGGCAGAAAGAACAGTTACATAGAAAAACATGATGACTGATTTGGATATGGTAGGTCACAAAGATTGAATGCGTCCGCGCTATTAAAAACGATTTAGAGTCATGTCATTAACAGCCTCACATCATCCGTTCTGAGCATGTCGAAGGCTCCCTTAACTAGACTACCTGCACCTCCCCACGTGATGGGCCCAAACCAACTGTCAAAGAATTTACGGATTGATCCCAGATTTTAGGATGACCACTCCTTACTGTTTTCCAACTTAATCTTCTGTTAAATAACACTGTTCATTGAGGGAGGAGGCGGCTCGGGATGTGCAGCACTTATTTAACCAGTCTCGAGTGATGTGTTTTCACAATCCCCCATTGATTAACTTGTCTCTGCCCTAAGTTAACACTAAGTATAACCCCAACACTACTGAATACATAATATCACTGAACACGAGTGATATAACGCAAATGATTGTAGTCAGAGAAAGATAACCTCTTCACATTTTCCACTCTGAATGACCACAGCTATAAAGGCGGACAGGGCAAAGTGTCAAGCAATGCACGCGTATTTCCATCGATATTCTGACGTCACATGTACTCCAGAAATGACGTAAGTTGGTAAATGTCACACAAACCATTTGTATCTGTCTTGAAATTTTGTCAACAATCATTCTGTTATGGCTGATGCAACTTCCCTAATAAGTGAAGTGGTCAATACGCTTAATCATTTCACATCCTACCTTTAAACCACGAGTGCGTAAAAACCAGTCCCGCAACATCATCTTACAACTGACACGAATGAATCGCATATGAAATATAGAAAGATTTCTACTCAAGATGTTCAGAATATTCTGCATGTTGCCAGCGTCTTCGCCCACGTGAACAATATCATGTGCATACTGTAAGTTGATGCAACTGCTCCTTAAGTGATTGACATCACTTAGGAATACATCCATCAATACACCTATAATGATATTAAACAAAAATGGAAACAACGCGTGTCCTTGAAGAACACAACTAGTCGTTATCACTTCACATGACAACTCTCCGTAACCTCTTAAACAGTTGAGTAAGCTCGAGTAGAGTGCCTTGATCAGCGCTAAGAGCAATTAGGTACTTTTATAAGGCTCTCTACGCTGTTAGTCGACTTAATCACAAGTGTTTTTAATCTGTCTTTAAGATTGCGCATTATAGACTTAGAAGAATTTCCATGGCTGTATGTTTAACTCTTAATAGATATTTTGACATGAAGACGTTAAAAATCATAGTTTTAGTATATTATGTAATAGCTTATTAATAGGTGAGTGGAAGTAAAATTAAAATGCATTTTTGTAGAACATTCAACACCTTTGGAATCATAAAAGACACGTAAACAGTCATCATTGATACCTAAATTTGAGAATTCAACTGGTTAGCCATTGCAACACCAAAGATAAATAAACATAAAGGGTGAACAGGAAGAACACAAGATCTATCATTCTACTAGTTCACTAAGCAACATCACATATTGGAAAAAAAGAACAAGCTGAAGACCAGTGACAATGGCATTACTGAAAACAGTAATATCACAAAAGAACGCATACCTTAATCACGTAAGAAGAAAGGTGTTCGGAGATGACATGTCCAGTTTCTGTAAGATAGCTTATGTGTAAGGATTGATAACACAACCTCGTGTTCAGGACTGAAGTAGGTGGAATGGGATTCGAGCCCAATGACAGGTACAATTGACTCAGTGGCTTAAGCCCATTGGTATAGGACTCGAAACCTTTTCCAGGTAATTCACATTGGTCGACTGAGTAGCAACATCAGTCCTGGTAGTGTAAATGTAGCTGTTAGCCTAGTACGTGATAATCTTTTCCAAAAAACATTGAGAAAATTGAAAGCTTAAGTTAATCAGCCATATTTCTAAAATACGAGGTGCGTGCATATATAGGCACTGAGTTATCAACATCCTTTGTTTTAAAATACATTTACGGATAGATTAGAATTGACTGCACTTAGACTACAACAAACTGTATGTTTTGTGAGTTATTATGAGGTAAATAAGCATGACTAGGAAGATAATCAGATAGCTCGAGTCTACGTTTAAAATATCATACATGTAATTTAATGTGATGTAGTCCCAAGGTAACTTAATCAACAGTTAAGGAAAAAAACTAGTGACTGTAAAAATATAAATATAAGCTTTAAATTTAACAATAATTATACATTTATGTTATTTAAATTAAATTAAGGCGATCAAAGAACTCTGAACAAAAGTGTAGCAATTAAAGTAGCCATACACCAAGGTAGAAAACAGAAATGCAAAGAAAGCACAATAAGCTCAAATCTACCGGAGGAGGAAACATTACACAGAGAGACTACAAAGAATGAGTGCATCTGAGTCATTGAAAACAATCCAGAGTTATACCAGGAACAGTCCCAATTCAGTAATTTTTACCATCTCAAGGATCCCAGTTTGAGTCATCACCTTCCCAAGTTGCTCAGGCAAAGCAATTCATGGATTACCTTTGTTTCGACCTAACTACTCCTAACACTTATCCAACCTAATCCTATAGCATCTAACATTACTCATCGAAGAAGTTGATGGCTCACCATGCACAAAATAAATATTAGCCATCTCAACCAATTTGATTTCACTGCCGACTGGTTCCTTCTTCTCACCTTAAAAACTATCATGAGGAAGTAGAATGTCATGGTGATAAAAACGATACCATGAAACTGTTCACATCATTAACTAAAAGTTTAATGATGTACTCAACAAACCAAGATTAACTAGATTATTCAATAAAACGTAAGAATGTCGAAATATTGAAATGATGTCAAATCAAGGAACACTGTAAAATTTTGAAATTTTAAACCACAGGTTAGTACGAAAATTAACTTACGCGTCTTCTATCCAGAAGAGAGGGAATAAAGCTCCTTTTCTGAGGAGGATGGGCAGTCAAGGGCATTTGCATGACATCTTTAGTGAACCATTCTTCCCATTTCTAAAGGGTTAACTTCAAAAGCTAATTTACCTCAAATGGTTCTTCATTGGGATCAACCTTAACACCTTCACCCTTAGATGTTTTATGAATAATCTCCAAGTCACGATCACTTAAAACCACCAACTGGCCGGTTTGTGGATCACGAATAGAACGCCACTCAACGCCAGATTCACCATCCGCAATGTTAGCATTTCGAAGAAATTCATCAATCGCATCAGATTTCCCACTGTAAACGTCTGGTTTCATGATTGGTCTGCCGGATGTATCATATCCAATATGTGCCAGTGAATCATACCATTGCAAAGGTATGTTTCCAACAGTGTTCCTCACATCCTAAGACCCAATAAGCACAAATAACGAGATCTTACTTCTTCGTCAGATGAATCGAAGTCATACTCATTCACCGTTCCTAAAGACGACATCCCAACGTGCACAACAAGTAACGCACCCGTTACAGTTGCCGCAAATGAAGTGAACTTGACGTGATTGTTCAATAGGCAATATCCTTCTCACAATTTGAAATAAGCCAGATTTTTTGGGAGGCTGTTCACTATCAGCTAATGTCTCGTGATATTTAGTAAGCCTGCGTGTCATTCTTTCCAAGATTTCACCTACCATAGCTTTGATGGTCTGTGCGTCGGTGGCACAGTGGTTAGGACTCTCGCCGACCATGCACATGGTCCGGGGTTCGAGCCCACGCCGGCGCACACCTGATATCTATGGTCGGCCTGCAAAATTTGGGCTACCGATATCCATGCTGAAAATTCCATACTTGTACCAAAAAAGTGGCAAGTAAAAAAAAAAAAAAAAAAAAAAATATGTGAGGTTGATTACATTTAATTTGTATCATCGAGTATCTTTATAATGAGGCACCTGTAATACCGGATTTAGCATTTTCACCCATCAGTCACCCCTTGTGATCTAAAAAAGTAACAATAGTATGATTATTACCAAATATATAAATTTTTTTAGAACGAACAGATAAATAGTTAAGTAAGTATAATTGTGAGGCGAAAGAATGAGTAAATAGTTTAGGTGCAAGAGTGAATCTGTATACACTATGAGTTTTTCGGTGACCAGTCTAGTTGAAGACCCGTGCAAGCAACCTAACTAATTGTTACCATTATTACATATCAGAAACGGCACATCAAGTATAATCATGATGCTGAGTCTCAGTTAAACGCTAGGTGTGTTCGATGACCCCGAATATTCGCATTAGGGGTTTGTGTAGAAGCATACTGTCAAGGTAATCCATTTATTCGCTAGTCTAATATGTTTCGGTGTGGAGTATTGAATAAGTAGTTTCCTATGAGGCATATTGCAACCCAGTTGTGAATTGGCTCTAAGTCTTTTGAAAAGAATTCTCCTACCGGGTATTAGTCAATTAATTTTAGCTGTAACCCCCGCCTTATTGGTAACATGAAAAGCTTGAGTAAAAAAGTGATGAGAAAGGCATTCCAGTCGCTTTTGAAGGTTAGCATCATCTCTCTAAGGATTCGGCAGGCCCTCCTGAGTGACTTAGCCATTTTTGTTATATGATGATAATGAGGACAAAGTCCTCCTGGGAAATCCCTTATGGCTGCAAGGCGTCAACACGTTTCAGTATCAGTGTATGTTAATGTTGTAGAATTCACAGAATCACAAATTCCATATTTCTAGCATATTTCCGCGTCAGAAATTCTGATGATTATCTCCTAAATTAGCATTACCGGTAACTGATAACCATACTGTCTTTCCTTCAGACTCGTGTGAAATGTTTCTGCCTTCCGCCAATCCTTTACTTCCGAGGTACTTGCATGCGCCATATTATCTGAATATATAAATAAACACTTGTGTAGTCACTTAAGGTGTGACTTACTAATGTTTCGAATTCGCCTGATGCATTTTTCAACCCATCCATGCCTGTACAATTGGTATGTTCCTGCATAAACAGGAAGAAATATATATATTGTTCGGGCCAAATATGCTAGATGGTTTTATTCCGTTGATTCAGTGGATATCGTTGGGCTCTCGATGCATATGACTACAATCTGTAACCAAAAGCTTTGAAATATGTATGTGCTTCTGACTATTAGGGAAATCCTATATGTATATCGTAGGCTGTTATATTAGCACATTTTGTCCTCGTTTTCTCGACTTGGCATTTTTTTATGTTGGATTTCGTCCTCTATATATTTATTTTATATTTCATATGGACAAGAAATGTTAATTTCTGAAAAAGTTCAAGTTAACATCAGGATGCAAAAGTCTAAAACACTAAAATCTTGCTATAATATACCATGGAAACTGAAGAATCACTGATGACCTTTATCTCCTTGAACAGACAAGACTCCGGTATACTATAGTACCACTGTATTAACTCTGATTACACGCTCATAAAACGAATTCATGCAACCACATTGTAAATTTACAGAAATTAATTTTACGTGTGCTTGTAGAATGTTTACCAATTTGTAATTGAACATTGGTTTTGCTTTATTTTGTGCAAGCTCACACATGTTCGCTTCGCGCTCCTCGGAATTTGATTTGGTTAACAATGAGCGAGGATAAAGGCTATCCTGGTGTATTGTTGTGCATAGTGTGGGTTGCCGTGTTATTGCATATGGGGGCGTTATAAGCGTCTGTTAATGTGAAAATGGGGTCTATTTTGTTAGTTTTAGGCTTCTGCAGTCGAAAAGCGAGACTTTCTTGGACTATATTTGTATCAATGCGCAAAATTATCCTGGTATCCCAGATGCATTATTACAAAGAAGGGTATGTGCTTAAAGAAATTATGCACTGAAACGATTTTTATTTAGGATTCTTAAGGGATTGATGTATAAGGCTGGCTTTGATTCTCAGGTTGTAAGCTGACTATAGGCAACAAATTCAGTAATCATGGTTCGCACTTCCTTTGAAATATGGAACACATCAATGGCAAGAAAAATATCTTGAAAATTACGCATATATAACAACAATGACTGCCAGTGATTGTGACATAGCATCATACAATAAGAACACACTTAACGCTACTTTGTTAGTGGTTCAAGGCACAAAAAACATTGGAAAGAAACATGCACACTAGATATAAGTTTCATATTTTTTAACTACAATGTAACACCTCCCATCTGCCGACGTTTCCTTTAAACAGGGACGTAGTGTGTGTGCAAAGGTCGATACTGTTAGCAACTTTTAACGTTCTCACTTTTCAAAAGCCTTCCAATACGTTCTCAACTTTTTATATCCGTGCTGCTTCCACTCGTACTGACCACTTGCGAAAGGTTTTGTTAACGAAGCATATTACTGCCACAGATTATCACAGTCATTTTGCAAGAGGCCCAGAAAAGACTACCTGACTGGGAGCGACCAACGGAGAAAATATAGTACGTATAACAGCAACTCAGGGAATGCATTTGTACCTACGGGATCGTAGTCACTGACAACCACTAAAGCGGCTCGCCAGCCTAAAGAGGTTGTATAACGAAAAAGCCCTGTATCTGTATAGAAGGCGACAAAACAACGTTAGAGTAGTCGGATGTTTCATCTATGTCCATCAGGGTCACATAAGAATGTGAAATAGAATACACAGTACAACTTCATTACTTAAAAGTACAGAATCGCTGTTCAACACTGTTTGCAAGTATGGGTGCAATTTTTGGTAGCAGGACGCCTGAGTATATGTTTCGCGCATTGATGGCTCGATTCACGAAGCGTGCTTAGCGTGCATTTCCGCGACCGTCGTTTGAATATTTTTTTCGGAAGCTGGCAGCAGCATGAACTTGGCCGTAGGTTTTCGACCGCCCTGAATCCAAAAACTCTTCCTGGTGCGGGAATGTAAGTGTTCATATTCGCGCAGCTATACACTGGTATGAAATGGAATGCATAGCTATAAGCAGAAATGGCGTTCATATGTTGACGGGAATTTGTAATAGTTATTTGTAATTGTGTTTCACAGTGACCAAATCATAGGGGACCGAACAACAACATAAAGGGGGCGAGAGTTAAGAACTTATATTTGGCAGAATTAGCTGTAATTTATATAACAAATATTAACAAAAACCAGCGTGCATTTAAACAATACGATGGTACAAATTTTGAGAGATTATTGATAATCTCATATGCAGTCCTCCTAGTAACAACACTGCGGAAGAAAAAGTCCTCATGGCTGAAGAGAGATACGTAATGTATTGTGCAACAAAAGCAGAAGGCTTGATTTACGTGGCGAATATTCAAGAGTTACACCAACAACGATGCATACCTGGAACTCAGGAGCCAGTGCAACACAAGAGTTACGAGTGACGGAAGGTCATTCCAGGCTAACCTTGCCAAAAATCTCCTGGCGAACCCCAGAAGCCAGTACCAACTCATGTCGGAAAGACAACCAACCAACCAGGGGCATGTGTCCTAGTACGTCCAAACTGTCGGTACCTCACCGGTCTGGAGTTGGTTGAAACATTTCGTTCAGCGCTCCCCAAACAATCAAACAGCAGTGTGGGTATTATCGGTACGGAGCGAAACGGCATTACTACTATTTCTTCTATTGTTACTCTCCAAACAAAGTAACAGGAAAGCCACGGGGATTCAAATCTGGAAGGTTCCTAGGTTGTGATGACACCTAGCCATCTGTTCTTAAGCTCTCTGTAGGGCTTTATGTGGTCTGTTCCAACACTCGATGGATTCAGGGAAACTACCAAAATAGTAGAAAAGAATCATCCATTCCCTGGTTTTCAAGGGTGAAGGCAAGCAAAGTGCCACCAGTATAGGTCAGTGGCTCTACTTCCGGTGGTATCAAAAGTACTGGAATGTATAATTGATGACCACACCAGGGGACACCTCTACAGGACTAATAGACTCCATGAAGCATAACATGGTTTCAGGAAAGGCAGATCCTTCTGATAGACCTACTGTCAGCTTGGAACGAATGGACATCATGCTAGGATACGAGTATTGCGCCCCATGTGATTCCCCTAAACTCTGGGAAGGCATTTGACACAGTTCACCATGACCTTCTCCTACATAAAATAATTCAGGCAGGTATAGGTTAGCCACTTCTGTTGAAGAGCTACCTTGCTGAAGGGAAATTCTATGCTAAGATCGATCGAGTCCGATCATCTTGGCACAGCTCGTCATCAGGAGTGTCACAGGGTTCTGTCCCGGGACCAATGGATTTTCGATTTTTGTCAATGACCTACCATGCCATCCGAGCTGCCCGACTCCTCTATACGCTAATGGCGTAAAGATGGGGAGAGCAGTAAAGTTCTCGGTAGACTCAGATAGGCTGCATGCAAACATTAAGCTTCTGGAAGACTGTGTGGTGACTAGTGATATGAATTCCAAACTGAAAAGTGCAACGCAGTGAAACTACACGCCCGTGGGCTGTAGATTGCAAGCACATCCTATGCAACAAAGACTTTTCTTGCATAACGTTGGAGAGTCACATAGGTCTAGTTATATCGGAAAAAATGCACGCAAGCGTGAATTAAACAGGGGGATCTAGAGAGCACATATGCGGCAAAGTACTTTACACGTAGAGAGTTAGGTGCAGTCCTGAGCTCTTCGTAAGGTTGTACAAAACATATGTCGGACCATTTCTTAAACAGCACAACATCATTGCACTTTCATTGCTTAGAAGAGAAGCGAACATTTTTGGAGGAGTCCAAAGACGGATGACGAAAAGGGGTGATGAATCTCCAAAACAGACCACATGGTGAACGGCTAAAGAAATTAAACATAAGCGTTATGTTTGTTAAATAAGAATCCCGAAATAGTTATATCTTTCTTCAAAATAAAGCGCGTTTGATACACATTTGTACCATAACCCTACACGCTTTATTCTCAGTGCTAATGCTTTGTGTCTTGGATCGTAAGCCAATCCAAGAAAATCCAAGAGAACTGAAATTTATGCTGAGATCGTGAGATGAATGCTAGAAACTAACACACCAGTGAAAAAATAGAATTTTAATAGATAGGTCAGACATTCTAGCATGACATCATGGAATTTGAAAAACATGCTTTCAACTTATTACCTCCTTTTATCCACCACATAGCGTAGATGTGAGAATCAAGTAGTATTTTCTGCAACAAGTGCAGGGAGTTTAACGTAGTTCAAGTACATTATGTTGCCGAAATTATCCACGCCACGAATATTTGTTGTCAAAGCTTGATTTGAAAAGTATACAGAAGCATAGTTTTTGTCATTAAACTGGTATAGCGACGGACCATGACAGTGACAATTGTGGAATATTACCTTGATTGTTGTGCGTCGGTGGCATGGCGGTTAGAGTACTCGCCGACCATGCACATGGTCCGGGGTTCCATCCCCGGCCGACGCACTCCTTTACCTCGCTAAGCCTGAAATAATGCTGGCAAAGAGGAAAAGTTGGGCATGAGACTAGCAGCCCCATCCTGTAAAAATTAAACAGTGTTACAGACACTTCAAGACACTAGCTTGGGGCCCCATGTTCCACTGGGAACGTGAAGGAAAAAACCTTGGTTCTAATATAACATTCCAGTAACTACTTGAACGGCGGCAATAAATTTGGTTATTTAAGAAGTTGTAAGTGTTGATTATATTCAAGATAGACCTCAGCTAACCACACTTACTAAAGATTTCTCCTCTTAATACCCTTAGTAGTACTCTGCCAGGCGTGTGAGTACTGATTAACGAACGAAGTAAAAAGGCTGAGGGCTGGGTGGTGTGTCCTGATGAGAGTTGTATTTTGGTGCCACGTCTGGGAAGTAAGCTCAAGGAGTGTGCCGAATAGTACTACAACAAAGGAACAAACCACGCGCGTAAAGTTGCGTTAGAATCACAAGATGGTGTGGCGCCACAGGTGCATGAATGAGTTTTAAAAAAAGTTCAAACATTATAGACACACTACAAAATAATAAAAATGCCCTGATGGTCGCATTTGAAATCTCATTGACTCGCATGATAATAATTTCAAGCACCTACATTCTCCGGTTGTCATTTTTTATTGATTAGTTCACCATTATTCTGGTTCCTTGCGACGTATGGACACAAAATGACCTATTGCTGTAACAATACTTCTTTGAACGTTTAATTGGATACTTACTGCTGGGGTGAGTCACTGACAGGTGATATAGCTGAAAACATTATAATCGGTAAACTAGCTCCCTTTTTACAAAGCAGTTTTATCACTTTATGAATGGCCTAATATGCTTATCTCTAGTAACGCATCCATGAAATACGACTCGCATTTTGGTCAAATTTCTTCAATGGAGATGCTTTATATTATACTGTGCACATTGCTTTCGTCTGTGTAGAGTGACATTTTAGGTATTATTCTATGAACTTTTCCTACGTATATCTTGCGTAGGTGAATGATTGTAAATATGCCCACTCCTCGTAGTTGTTATTTATTATATTCATGATGCGTGTAAACTGGCGTCCCTAATGTACAAAAATTGAAAATATGTTATTATCACGACTAGCCTGCATATGTTGTAAAGGCATTTTTGCAAAACTGGACGTCTTAAGCATCTCCTAAGTTAGATGGCATTAGTGTTTCCATGTATTCCTTCTTCTGATAGTACCAACAGGATGGTGTCTTTTGTAAAACTCTGTGGTCTTTCTCACTTTGGTAGGAGTTTCTGTGGTCCTGAACCACTTCAATAATGTAATTTCATTCTACATGCTTCGCCGGATCTCCGAATTCAAACTTTTCGCCTTTCTTCCATTCTGTTTACCAGAATTCCCTTTCATCAGACTTCTGATAATGCTTTCGACTGCTCCTTTCCACTCACTTTCCCATCTCTTCACATTCCAATGTTAATGGTGAGGCCAAGTTTTATTGTGTATTCTAAGCCCTGGTTTCCTGCCAAACATATGTTAAAACAGCAATTTCTTAGTTGTTCCGTGCAGCGAAGTTCAGACTCTTAGTATTACTCAGAGTAAACCAGTCTTCCATTTGCCATCTTTTGCTATAAGTCATTCCTTAAATCTAAAACTACCACGCTGTGCCAAACTACTGGTCTGAGGTGATACAGTGTTGTTCTTGTCCTCCTAGTACCTGCCTATCGGAAGCAGGATTTTATAAATCCCAACTTGATAATACCATTTTTCAAACGCCCTTCAGGAGATGAAGGAATGATTACACCCAAGAGAGATATGCTCTATGCAAACGCAAGTTCTCATCCTCCAACTCGTATAGTACTTGCTATGCTTAGACCGAAGACAGGTCAAAACACCAGATTGATCTTTGGAAATACGAGACATTTCTCGGGATCAGAACCGTAGTGCGATAGTGATTGGTTAGCTAGGTGGGTATCCTGCATGAAGGGCTAAATGCAACTTGACAGCGTGCCAAATTACATCGATGCTTGATCGCCAGTTGACTTAAAAAGTAAAGGAGAGCATCCAGTGTTGAATGAAGAACATTGTGGGTAACAAACTTTTGGAATTATTTACCACTGCAGGCGTGATCTGCAGCGACATATCGAGCCACAAGTCGGACTCTTTGAGTACTGGTCAGGAATTGCAACTGTGACAACCCACCATGTAGATTTTGCTATGACTGCCAGCGAGTATCAGTTGCCACCTTGATATCAGTGTCGAAGAGCTCATTACATCTACAGACCACAAATCACCAACTTTCACAAGTGGGATCGATGGTGAACATGGATGGATCCACTGATCCCCTTTTTCAAGTGGCACTGTAGACACCCCAAAAAATACTCTGCAAAATTTTCTCACATATCTAGCCAATAGATGCCTAGTGCTAGGAGGTTGTTCTGGTTGCACCCGTATGTGCTAAATGGTGGCGTTCTTGTGGTACTTCATGTAGTTGTCACTAAGGTGTCACACCAACACCCAGGGCAACTTCTACTGGATAAAAAGCAATAGGATACTTTATTAGTGGAATTTTATTAACAAATAAGCTAAATCAGTGACTTAACATGCTGTCTAAGCTATCCGGTTCTTATTTACGCTGGTGACAAAAATATATGAAAACCGCACACTCACGTCTCAGAGTATGGTAATTTAGGTGTAATCATCAACGGAGAAACTATAGGCGTCATAATCAATATTTCACCAAAAATTAACGTCTCTCTACCTAGGATTGTGTAAACAGATATGCTTAATTTAGCGTGTTCCTTCCCCCTAAATAAGAGTTTAGTAAAGTAAAATAAGACCTTAGATTAAGAATCAGATAGATATATGTGATGTGATAGTATGTCCTTCAAAATAGGCTGCAGCTGAATTATACACCATAAGGTCTGGAAGGAGGGAAAGGTGCCTACTGACTGGAGGAAAGGTTACCTCGTGAAAAGATGGGAGACTTAGGACCCGGCAAGAGTCTTCGCTCTATACTGAAGATCAGATGGCCGGGCCGGAAAGAATCACCAACAAGAAACTATGGAAAAAAACAAGACAGGAACCAATTGCCCAACAAATATGCAAGAGAAAGTGGAGATGGATCGGACACTCGCTGAGGAGACCGCTGGGTGACATCGCGCGCGCATCAGGCCATTGCTCGAGTGAAACCTGAAAGGGAAGCGGCTAGTGGGACGTCGGTGCAAGGGTGACATGGAGGATATTGTGTGAAGAGGAGTTGAAAGAGTATTGTCGGCCACGTCTCGTAAGCCGTCAATGCCCAGCTCTTGCTACGCTGGGACTCACGCTGTTCCTTGAAGTTTCTCAGAAACGCTTAGTAGTAACGGACGCAAAACCAAAACACCGATTGGCTACTCCAGAATTCTTTATTGTAACACCAGCATATATCCAACTTTAAAATTAAGCTTTAACTAAGGTTTCTGACAGTTATGGCCTGACTTCTTTCTGAACAGCGACCGATGAGACGATAACTGGTGTTTCGATGTCTCCACGAAAATATAGGGTAGTTGGATTTGAGCAAACAACCATGAATTAATCGTTCAATCTTCAACTACATTGAGTATGGACTAAGATGGATGCAGGTGAAAAGTACAGCAGAAGGAAGACAGAAGCAAGTGGAGACGTGCAGTTGAAGCCCTATCTTCCACTAGGAACCCAAGGGAATAATAATAATAATAATAGAGATTCAAGGGAAGCAAAGAGATGTGCGACATGGCGAAGGAGTCAAAAACATCTAGCATGATCTATAGAAGGATAAATGAAGTCATTTGTAGTGAGGCGGAAATGATTCACCCATACAATCAAAACTATCATTATCTTAGCTATATCAAGCAAATCAAATATCAGTACTGTCCACTCAAATTCATGGATAATGTGACGTGCGTTTACTTTCTTTATTCAGTCATATCATTGAGATCTTCAAAATCTGAGAACAAAAGGTGTTGATACCTTCAGAAAGTAACTGACCTCTTCAATAGTGATCATAACCAGTGAACAACAGCCCACATATAAAAATAATGCATGAGACCTGCTTCATATTGTACGATGAAACTGCTTACACAGGGTGGAATTATTTGTATAATTTCAGGTAAAGTTCATGCATTGTTTGTTTTATGAAAATTTGTCAGTGTTACTAATTATTTCTACTTTAGAAGTAGTTTTACACAATGAGAGTTTATTAACCAGGATATTTTGTAGAGTGTTGACGAACAGTGGAAAGGGTGGATGAACCAACTGGGTGAACTTCTTGCACCGTCCTACTGATTTACTACACGCATTACATATGAGGCACTGCCATGATTCAATCATTCGCTTCTGACTGCACGTCCTTGTCTTGTTATCCATGCATCTCTTGGTCCCCATAATTCGCCATGTTTGTGTTTTAATGAATTCGCGAATGAACACCTTTCAAGTCGACGATGGTTCGAATTCATTCACTAAGCTTAAATTGTTTTTGATCTCTTTGGTAATGTGGATGGAGTGGTAACCGATTTGTACTGAGAGAACTATGCAACATATTTTGAAGGACAGATTTTAACAAAACAATTCTACCCATGACAAATTTTTGATCACATCAAAGGCGTCACAAATAAGCTTTCGTGAAGTGTGTACATCATGTTGTTAGAGGATAAAATGGTTTGCAATTGCCTCTTGTTCTATGTATGGGAAGTGTGCGGAGGGTTGCTTATGAAGCGGTTGCTCTCATTCTGACACGATGGTATTCTGCAACTCTTCTAATGAACTCAGGTGTTTGTTCTCAGCAATAATAATGAGTTCACTAGGCGAAAACCCACATGTCCTACATACCGTCATCTCATATATATTCACCTCCTTCCTACTCTCTCTCTCAACTAGTAAACTTCACATCATTCCTCAGCGCCTTCTGATCATCATTACCATTTTTCACATTTCGTGTGTTAATATCTGATTACTTGTCACCATATAACGGCTATATTTCATCATTACCTTAATGAGTAGGACTTATATGCGGTTCACTTCATTTGTTATTTCTATATTTTTGTAGTATTCACTGAATACTGCTCACCTGTGAAAATTATGTATCTGTGGATTATGAATGCACAGTCAAGTCATTTACTTGTTCAATATCATTCTATTAGCTTCTGCATACACAAGAAGAACAATGTCGCCTATAAACTCTAAATGGAAAACAAAATAAATAGAAAAAGCTTAGTAAAAAATCAATCGCCACCTCGGTGGAAGTAAATTAACAGTTGTATTCTTGTAAGTTCATGCATAGTAGAATCAATCAGAAAATAAGATATCAGGCATATATGACAGACGCCGACCGATTGTCATCACCTTAGGCGATAATACTTCATAAATCGATACACATTTTCATGAGTCCGAGTTGCAACACTTCATTCTCGTCTACACTATGATGAAGTACCTATTGATAGTTGAAGTTTGATATCGTCTTTATTTTAAGAAGTATTATGACAAATCATAGAGAAGATCTGTAGCTCACATGGATGATCTAGATTTAGTTGTATTTCCTCTGTGCTAGTAGATTTCGATTATGAAACATGAGTAAAAAGCACTAATGATAAACAACAAAATTCCATTATGGATAAGATTTTATTTGGATAAATCACACAGTGTGGTTATACAGTAATATTAACTGATGACTACGTTTCCAGCACCAGCTATTGCCACTCATAATCATATCAAGTCACTCACTCACACAACGTTTTTCCTTCATTTATATACATTTGTGGAATTGACGATTAGATATTTGCATAAAAATCAATATGGAATAATGTACATTCAGAAATAATAATAATATGAATGTTTCAGGATTTCACCATGAGCTGACATTAGTTAGAGAACCATTGGAAAACCAACAGGGAGTACGGGACAGCAGTTTCGTCCTAGTTTGGGACTCTTCAGCAGTACGCACCCACTGGGATTCGAACCCAGGACCTTCCGGTTACAAGGCGAGCTAGCTCGTAGACCATTAAGCCACTGGAACCCGATCCAATGGTCCTTGGATTCTAACTTCTGCCAATTCACGACATAGCGCGACCGCCAGCCAATGTCTTCGGTGGCGAGTATTTGTCCTCATACCCGACCTGCTGCACCCTACTGTCCACGACTTTCCACTAGAACCCCAGGGAACTAACTACATACCTAAATAGGGCAAGTCGCTAGTGAACATCTCATTGATATTCAAGTATTGGTTTTTAGGGATTTCATTGATTGGTTACATGATTTCATCATGAGCTGACATTGGTTAGAGAACCATTGGAAAACCTGGGAGTACTGGACAGCTGAATGTTGTTATTGATCAATTACAATCGGATGGGAAATAAGACGAGTGTTTTTATAGTCACAATTAAGTAACTTGCTAGAATGTTGTGATATGCTTGAATTGAAATAGAATTAAGATTATTTATTATCCTCCTCTGATTTGACTGACTGCTGGTAATAATATCTTCTATATTTCTGGTATTTGCATTGAGTCATTTCTGTTGCATGTGTTGGGTGTACACTCAATTAACCAGACAGGATTCAGTAATCAATCTCTCTTGCCGTCTATCTATATTACTTTTTATAATTTTGATTCTGTCCCACCCGCCTTATTGTGTGTTAATGCGTGTAGTGCTATAGCTGAGCTTTTTTCTAAATTACTTATCTTCGCGGAGTCAATCATTCTTACCTTAGCTAAGTTCTTATGTTCCGACAATCTGACTACCCCCTACCTACTAGTTTGACCTAACTCACAGTCATTGCAAGGCATTTTGTAAATTATATTAGTTTGTCTAATTGCGTCAACTGGGTCCTTTAACCTACACAGCTTGTCCCTGAATGAGTTTGTAGGTTTAAATGCCACCTTAAATCCTGCTTTACTAAGAATCCTACGTAGGGGCTCGTCTCGGATGTTCTCTCCTTCCTTACATGTTATAACAGTAGATGACTTATATTCTCTTTTATTTATGTTATCATTACATAATCAAACCTTTGTTTTTCTTTCTTTACGGTATGAAATATTCCCATTTCATCAAGTAATTCAGAACACCCATATAAAAGTGTCAGTGACATAAATCTCCTCTTTTCCTAATTTCACTTCAAAGCTGTACAATTATGCTTAGGATGTTTTTAAATATATATACTTATATAAATACATGATCAGTTTTACCACAACGCACATGCTTTTATTCAACAAAACGTGAAAAATACGATCCTACTGTTGGCAACTTCAATGTATACTAACCAAATTCACCTGTCCCTGTAGAGGGCTACCACCTACGTAGATAGGCCATACCAGTAGGATATTATCTGGATGTATTGATGGATACTTACTTACTAGCATGGTTGTCTAAAGGACAAGGTAGAACAGTAACTAGTGTAGTGTGTGTGTGTGTATCTAATCCTACCTTTGGTGCAGACTGAATTTTATCAGTCAGTCAAGTTTGCACTCTGGTCACCATGTCACCTAAGTGGCAGCTCGCCATTACGGTACACACTGCACTGTAAATTGTTGGTATTAGATGGTTGGAGGCAATTAGCCACAAGAAACCCCTTGACTAAACCTAGGTCTCGTGCTAGTTGGTACTCACTACTAGTCACAGCAAGGCGTATCTACAACCCTGAAGGAATTCATGTCCCTTCTGAGAGTCGAACTCGCGTCACCCAGTGCTGCAGAACAATACACAGTCAAATTTTGGAGCATATTATTACTTCTGGTTATTGAGCGTCGGTAGAGAGACTTCTTTCAAAGTCATGGATAAAGTACACATACACACACACACACAACGAAGTCATTCGATAGCGTTTCACCTATATCTTCTTCATTCAGCTGAAGCCTTAGCATTCTCCTTAAGGAGAAACCCGTACTTTGTGTTCATAAACATTTTGTCTATCCTCTTCTTATTACCATAGCTTTAGTGTGGTACGAGCTGGTGGTTGCGAAAAAGCCAAAATTGTAGACGACAATTTTTACACCAATATTTACGTCCCGGGATCGGATCATGAAGGAAAAAACAATAACAAGGCTTAACCTTGAGGAACTCACCAACCAGTCACAGAAGACTTAATACGTGCAAATACAATTTGTAGATATATGGGCTTAACTTTCTAAGAAACGGTCACAAGCAGTACAGAAAGAGATTTTAGAAAGAAACGCAACCAATCAGAAGACGTTGCTTCTCCGCTGACAATAATGTACATAATAAAAATCTATAAATATCTGTTGATTTTCTTAATAAACGATCAGTTGCCTGGAGCTTGTCTTTTTCTTTATCTTCCCTGAATAAGCCTGCAGTAAGCCTCTATGCCGCGCGTTTTATAATTTTCTGTAACTCATTTTGAATATTTTGTTCTCTTGTTCCGTATCAACCAAAATCAAAAGAGTATTCATCACTCAGCTGACTAGTTGTCAACCCTTTTGATTACGCAAGATTGTTTTAAATTCAAGAAAAATGGTTGTTACTTATGGATTTTCATTCAACTCGTTATAAACCGATCATATAACTCCATATTAGTTTGTTTATTAGATGTATCACACAGTCAGTGGAACAGTATTATTTACTGGATAACGTTTCAAACAAAATTGATTGTTCATAATCATATCATCACTTATAATCAGACGACTTTAAAACTTGAGTTTTATAGTTTTCTTTTGTCCTGTCTTATTTGTCGTTGGGGTAGTAGAATTTTCCAGATGTCCAATTGGACAAGTGTTGAATCATTCCTATGACACGTATATTTTCATTCACCTGATTCGATAAACTTCCGATAAGCTTTCATTATCAATCGCTCCCTCCACCCTACTGTTACATTAGATTTTAAAACTGTCAGCTTATCTCATCCATCCTACTGTATGGTTGTGTGTGTGTGTGTAACTGCATGTAGTGAGTGCTATCTACGGCTGAACTATTCTCCACACCTCTTATTATCTTATTCGGATCAACTAATCTAGATGTTGCTGCTAGGCTTTTATGCTCGTCTAGTCTGACTGACTGCCCCTGTTCTACTACTTTGACCTAAGTATTTGACCCGACAATCATTGAAGCCAGGGTATTAGATAAACCAAATTGTTTTGTTTTATAGGCTCCACAGGATTGACCCTTTAACAGACAAAGCTTGTTTGTAATTGAGTTTGTGGGTGGTTTGAATGCCAGCCTCTTTTATTCCTGCGCGCCTTGTTAAGAATTCAGCGTAAGGTGGTTTCTGAGGTTCCTTCCCTGTATGGAATTACTACTGATAATTTAGATTCCTTATTGTTGGTGTCGTCATTAATATTAACATTATTATTACTACTATCGCTACTATCATTATTTATTATTTTTTTTATCATATAATCTTTAACCTCCGTGAGTCAATCGATGGTTTCAACAGTAGAATGCTCACGCGTGCCACTCAAGCCTCATATGATCCAGAGTTCGACTCCCAACCGGTGCACATATATACATATATATATGTACACCTTTACCTTATCTAGTCGACTGTAAATCCGAAAAGAAGACAAGATAGATTGAAGAGTGTGCTACCAACGATCAAACACTCTACTGCATAATTAGATAAGAATACCAATGTGCGCTACTGAAGGCCTCCACTCAAAAGGACGCAAAGGGAATAAAATAAAATTTAAGGCGAGAAAAAAATCAATAATATCATCATGAAATGGTATTTTTATGAAATACAAAAAGATAAACAAACAAGCAAGCAAAATAAAATAAATTAATGCGAGCGCGCGCGAGAGACAATTAGTTATATGAAAAAACAAAACAAACAAACAAACGCCAACACAAACAAATCCCCACGCACCTACCCACCCACTTCAATAGGTTTAAAAAGTGTCCTCCTCTATCGGTTTTATGTAAAAGTGGTAATATACACATATTTATTTATTTATGTTTTAAAAAAAGATTAGTTTTGATTATATCTTCAAATTTCGCGGATTGGCAACTGATATCAGGTGTTTGTCGACAGGGGATCGAATCCTGGAACATATATATATATATATATATATATATGTACTAATGTGTTTGGCGTTAAGTTTACTCCACTGACGACGAAACGTGTACACATACACCCACACGCACGCACACACACAGAATGAATTCATGACGAAGAAGTGTGCAAATTTTAACATGGTTATAATGGAATTAAATGGAATAATTTACAAAGGTTAGTAATAGTAATAGTGATAATAATAATAATATTCAGTTGCCTAATCATTCTTGGTAGTGGGAATAATGATAACTAGCCAGCTAACTAACTAACTGACCATTTCATGTGATTAGCGGTGATATTTACTCAAACCAGGGAAGAATACATGAAATATTGTCACTGTGTGTGTGTCTCTGTGAAGGAGCGCGCGCGCGCCCACACACACAAATTGTACATGCGCCAAAGACAAAAAAGAAACCGTAGAATAAAAATGAGATGAATTCTTGCCAATAATAATAATAATAATAATAATAGAAACAAACAAAATGCATTACAAAACTTCAGACAGAACAGGTAAAGACCACAAAAATAATAATACTACTACTACTAATAATAATCATCACAAAACCGTATAATTCAGATTCTTTCCGACTCTCTTTTCATTTCTCACATTCACACACACACACACACACACAGACACGCATGTTATGAGAATTTTCGCCTTAAAAGTGATACACCAGTAAGCATACTACTGGATAGTGATGAACGATTTGATGTTGACGGGCTTGACGACGATGAGGATGATGACGAGAAGGTACTCTCTGAATCTGAGGAGCAATTAAATTCATTAGCTAAAAAGCTGGATATTCTTGATGCAATATTATTACTATTACTATTATTATTATTGTCATCATCACCATCTGATGAACTATGTTCACCTGAGCCTTCTTCACGATCTCTAGTAGCTAATGTTTCTTCACTTTGTTCTATATTACTATTATTATTGTTAGTATTATTATTATCATCATCATCGTAATTTCTTCTTCGTGTTCTTCTTCTTCTGCTCCTCCTTCTCCTTGTCGTCGTCGTCGTCCCTCGTCTGTTCACTGGAAGATTAAAATGATCATCAAGCATAACTACAGCAGATTGAATAAATTCAAAAGCATTGCAAGAATTATCATTAACGTGATTATTGTTGTCGCCATCGTCATCATCATCGTTGGCGCGGTTGCTGTTGTTGTTGTTGGTGGTGGCGGCGGCGGTGTTATTATAGTTTGAATCACTAGAACTGCTGTTGTTACTGCTTGAATCTGTATCTGAATCACTGTCATCATCATCATCATCATCGTCCGTATTGTTTACGCCTATTGGACGTAATTCAGCAACTGATTCAATTGCTGTTAGAATCTGGAGGGGAAGAACAAGAACAAGAAAATAGTAGCAGAGAAAAAACAAACTTTCAATAGTTGATTTGTAAGGAATAGTTTTTTTTAAATTTTTATGAGTCTAACCATGGATTGATATCAGTTAGAGAACCATTGAAAACCAGCCGTAGGGAGTACTGGATAGCTGTTCCATCAGCCTAGTTTGTGAATTAATCAACGAAGCTGTGAAGCTACATTGACTGAGATAGTTGGGACATGATGTGTGATGTATGCATGTCTAGCCATCGATAGCCTTCCTCGACAACGGGCAATGTTAGCTGACATATGGTCAGGCTGTAAAACAGCCAGCTAGTGGCGGTCAAACTAAAACATGACTTCATCAGTCAATGGAATCCACAACAGCTAGTTTAAGACAGTCACACAGGGGAGATGTAGACTTCCTTCCTGGTTAGAGTCCTCGGGACGGTAACGACCAATGGAGGCTGGAGACAATTGGTGATATGGCTCAAAATCTTCCTCCTCAATGGCTGGGGGAGATGTATTCACTCTTTGTGACTTATAATACCCAATGAAACTATATTCTTCTTCCATGTCACTATTCTTTTGCCTCATATCTCTGGTTACTGTCTCTATTTTGCATTTCTTTTTACTTTCTTCTTCTCTTGCTTTGTGTGCCACAAAGAGGGAGTGTGGTAACTCGAACTACTGTACATCGGTGCAAAGGCAGGCTGCCTCGTATACCATTCAGCCAATGGCGCCTGGTCCGATTCAACAGCCAGCTCATGAATTATAAATTCTACGAATTCGTGATTTAGCGCGACCATCAACTAATGCCATACGTGGGACATCGATCCTCACACACACACACTTGACTGGATGGACGTCACTGGTCACGACGACTTCTCACTACAACTCCACGAAATACCGTCCTGTAGCGAGTCAGTCACTAGAGAGCATCAGATTAATTTTCCAGAGTTGATTTGTAAGAAATAGATTTGTTTTTACAAGTTGATCATGGAGTGAAGCGAAGTGGTCAACACGCTCAGTCACCACTTCAATCCTTATCTTTAAGCTAGAAATGAGTCGACATAGTCCAGTCATGTACAACCATCTCACATCTGAAAGGAAAAAAGTCACATTCTAAAACATTCAATGATTTCTTTTCAAGGAGTTCATCAGTAATCTCTGCATTTTGTCAGCGTCTTCACCTAGGAGGTCTATATATCATCGACATATTCCAAGTCAACAAAAAATATTCCCTAAATCACAGGAGTTAGTAAATGAAGCCAGTGCTAATGCACTCAAATAAACGATGCATAAAAACAGATTCTATTTACATTTTCTCTATAAAATTAGATCCCTTGATAAATTTGCGACAACGGTTCAATAGCATAATGTTCACCATTCACATATGTGGTATAGGTTCAATTCCTGGATGATACATTTCGAAGCTTCACTTAGTTTACTAACCAACAGTACGTTCGGAAAAGCAGGAAGAATAGGTGTGAGGCTAGCAATCTCATTCACTTAAAACTGAATGCTAGTCTGCAACTGGAACTTCGAATCTACAGCTTAAAGTTCTATGTTTCACTTTGAACACAAGAAATGAAGAGGAATAGGGCAGGACAGGATACCAGATCAACACAGGGGAATATCTTTTAAGTTAGAGTGAATAGATAAAGCACTTCGCATGTACTTCAAATCGCTATAGTTTCAACCATCTGAATTCTGTATATATGTGCTAAACGATACTGTTGTAACGACAGAAGAGACAGTGGCCAGAAAACAGATCGTTTATTCAGAAAATTAACAAATATTTACAGATTTTTATGTACATTATTATTAGTGTTATTGTTAGCAGAGAAGCGATGTCTTCTGATTGGTTGTATTCCTGCTGAAGGTTATTCTGTCATCTGTTTGCTGCCGTTTCTTAGACAGTCCGTTGATATATATCTACTAATCGTACCCGCCCACGCTAAGTCTGATGTGATTGGTTGTTGAGTTCCTCAAGGTTAGGCTTTGTTCTTGTTTTTTTCTCTCATGACTCCGATTCGGGAAGTAAAAACATTGACGTCAATTGTTGTTTACAATTCTGGCTTGTTCGCAGACAGCTCTCACTACACACTGTTACCATCTGCGTAGTCACTACTGTCCCTCTCACCACTAACTAGTCCAGATTAAGTTCCATTTTGTTTTTGTAAAGTGTTCTGATACACAACACATATATTTATTGATTATTTTCTTTTTCGACTAATTTCATCAATGTCTTTGTGATATTTGACCGATTTTCACTAATTACTTGAATAACTTTCCACAGGACTACATGAATATCGCCATTTATATGTGAAGTAAGTACCTATAGAATCAAGAATATTCTTCTTCTTACAATCCATAGAATCTCTTTTTTGATCATAATTGGTTATGCTACACAATACCTGTGCAGCTTGTATCTTCTCCGTCTACAAATACGCCAATCTTTTATAAAATGAACTGTCTACTTTTTTCACACTTACATTTACGCATCATCGTTTCAACTACAAGTAGCACGGGTAAGGATGTCGAAGTCAGGATTGGGAAAGAGGTAAGGCAAAAACATTTATAACTCTGGAATCAGTCTGGTATATTAAGATTTTCAACATTACAGTCAAAGTCAGTCACAGTGTGGTTTACAGACATGGTGGTGAACACCTCACCAAAAGTGTTTCGAACAGACCTACTGCAGAGTTTCATCAACAGCTTTCTTTACTCCACATAATGAGGATCAAATAGCCAGCTAGAAAGAATTAGCAACAAACAACTCTCTGGGAATGAATGAATGAATATCCCGAAGAAATTCAAGATGGATCAGAAACACGTTGAAGAGACCATCGGGTGACATTGTGGTGAGAGCTGGCTGCTAGAAAAAAATTGGCAGACAGTAATTTACGTCAATGTTTGCGTCCTAAATAATGATCGTGAGGAAAAAAACAAGAACAAAGACTAACTCAACAACCAATCAAAGCGGACTTAGCGTAGGCGGATACAATTTGCAGATAGATGAACTGAACTTCAATAAACGGCGAGAAACCACCAATTAGAAGACAATGTGTTTGTTTGCTTACAATAACCTATAATAATGTACATAAAAATCTATAAATATCTGTTGATTTCTTCAATAAACGATCTGTTGCCTGACCCTCGTCTTCTGTTATTACGCATGGCGTGCCAGACTATCGTTTGAGTGAAACTCGAACAGGAAACGACGAGTTGAGCTTGTGTTCAAGGGTGACAGGTGAGAGATCGTGTGTGAAGGAGATGAAAGATGATGGACAAACGTGAATTCAGGTAAAGGTGACTGTAAAGGTGACTGTAGAGAGAGAGAGAGAGAGAGCAAGACAAAGCGGAGATGTGGTGTTCAAGGTATATGCTCCACTCAAAACACAAAAGAATAATAACAGTATCACTTGTTCTTGTTGTATATATATTGAAGTGTTGGTCTGTAGGGATTTGATTGGTTGTAGATTTAAAACTGATCTGTCATCAAGTTAGACAACCACTGGATGTCACCTTGTGATCTAAATAATCTGATGCTCACTAACGTTAAGAAGTTATCTGGAGATATAGGTGAGAAGTCGTCACCAGAGGGGCGGCCGCCAAGTCAGATAAGAGAATAGTTACTCGTTCACAACATTGGTTAGCGGTTCCGTTTAATAGATATAGGGAATTTGGCTGAGGTTGAAATTCAAAGGCTATTTGAGTGAGTCCTAATGGCTGAATGGTCTACAAGTTCGTGTTGTAACCCGGATGGCCTTGAGTTTGAATCCCGGAACTGTCCACTATTCCTTCTTGCTGGCTTTCAATGGTTTCCCCAACTGAAGTCTACTGCTCATGATTAAAAATAAAATCTTGTTATGCCATTGTTTCAACTCAATTATAATGAGTAAATTTTTCATATACCAGGCTATAACCAGGCAAGGATGCTGATAAAATGCAGACTCTTTTGATGAACACCTTGAGTTGCAATCCACGAATGTTTGGTATACGATTCGCTCATGCTGTCAAATGTAAGATGATGAGGCTACAGAACTGGACTACACTGATTCCCAGTTTAGAAATAGGGAGGGAAGTGACAGAGCACGTTGACCGCTTCACTTATTTGGGAAGTTGCACCAGCCAACACTAACGGGTTGATCTCTGACGAAATCTCAGCACGGATACAGAGGGCTAGTTTCGAATACCCCAGTTTACGCCGTCTCTCGCTATGTAGACGTGATATCCCGCTGTGGTGAGAGCAGGCTGCTAGCCAATTGGTAGACATTAATCGACGCTGATTAGTAGACATTAATCTAGGCTGATTCAACAACCAATCACAGCAGACTTAAACGTGGGCATATATGATTCGCAGATAAATGGCTCTACTTTCCGAGAAATATTGAAAACAACCATTTCAGGAGACTGTGTTTGTCTGCTTAACTTCCGAGAAACAACCGATTAGAAGACTGCCTTTTTCTGCTTGCATAAGCCTTATTAATGTACATATATATATATATATATATATATATATATATATAAATACGCGTTGATTTTCGTAATAAAACGATCTGTTGCCTGGCCCTTGTCTTCTGTTGTTACACCGCTATCGACCAAAGGGCAGGGATACTGCTCACCAGTCCGCTCCGTCCTCCTTTGTGGCTGTGAGACCTGGCCATTAAGACATGAAAAGATTAGCTGTCTTTGATTATAAGTGCCTGCGCTCTATTTCCTGTGTGAAGTGGTATAATAAGGTGAGCAATTTTGAGGTGGTTAGGCATCGGTCTAGTGCCAGGCAAGCAGGGAGGGAAAATCAACAGACGAGATTGTGAAGCTACATCGACTGAGATGGTTAGGACATGTGTTACGTATGCCTAGTTATCGCCTTCCTCGCTGACGGTCAATGTTAGCTGATACAGGGTCAGGCTGGAAAAGAGCCAGCTAGCGGCGGTCAAACCAAAACATGGCTTCATCAGTCAATGAAATCCACAATAGTCAGTTTAAGCCAGCCAACCACGTAGAAAGACATAGACTGGCCTCCTTGCTGGGATCCTCAGGACGGTAAACACCAATGGCTAGCGAAGATGCATTCACTCCTTGTGACTTATGATTTCCAATAAAACTATATTGTTCTTCAATATTACTACTCCTTTGTCTCACACCTCTGTTTACTGTCTATATTATGCATTTCTTCTACTTTCTTCTCTTGCTTTGTATTACACGAAGAGTGTGTCGACTTGAACTGGTGCACATCGGTGCAAAGTTCTATGTCGAAAACAGACAGACAAGCCATACTTATTATGTAAGCCATAATGGTAACACCTAGTTGACTTCAGGTTGAAGCTGACGAGAGCAGAACTGGAACGCTGATGGTTAATCTTAGATATTAACTGAGCTCATAAGCAATTAGACTACATCTCCACAGAGATATTATTGTTAATAATAATAACAGTAATAATAAGACATTGAGACTTACACGGAAACTTCTATCATCTAAACATTCTAATTGACTACGTTCACAGGTTCGATTAACCCAATTCTGACCAACACGCTGAAAATATAAATTAAAAATAAAAGAATATATATATATATATATATATAAACAATTAAAGAGAGGGTCAAACACGCACTGGATGGAAAACTTCAACTAGAAGAGGCTGTAATCAGGAGAAATAAGTCATGCACTGATAAAATCGCAACACTACGGATCATCATTGAAGAGAGCTCGGAATGGCAGTCGGCTTTATTTCTTAACTTCATTGACTGTGAAAAGGCCTTCGACAGCGCGGCGTTAATCGAGAGGTGATTTGGCAACTACTTCGCTACTACGGAGTGCCGCCGACATTTATACATTTCATCACACAGCTGTACAACAATGCTGCATGCCAAGTAATCCACAACGCAAAACTCGCGGAATCTTTCGAAGTGAAGACGGGAGTACGACAAGGCTGCCTACTATCTCCAATTATTTTCTTGATTGCAGTAGACTGGATAATGCGACAGACAGCGAGTAAACAGGCATAAAATGGACCCACACAAAAAACTTTAAGGATCTGTACCTTGCCGATGATAATATGTCTGACTTCTCACAAACTCGAAGATATGCAAGTGAAAAGCAACAAGTTGGCAGAAGAAGCATTAAATATAGGAAGGACTTCAGGTGAACATAGAGAAAACAGAGGTGATGAAGATTCCTGGCCAACAACAACAGACAACAATCAGCCAGCGTAAATGAGAGAAATCTGAAAACATCGACATCCTTCAGATACCTAGGAAGCATCCTTTCAGCTCCGTCAAACAGACGGAACTGCCAAGGATATCAAATCAAGGATCGGGAAAGCAAAGCAAGCTTTAAATTTCTCTCAAGTCTGTGTGTAGGTCAACAGCAATCAGAATGAAAAATAAGATCCGGATTTATGGATCAGAGACTTGTCGTGTGATGAAGACCACTTCAAACAAACTACACAACTTCATCAACAGCTGTCTTCGCTCAGTACTCAAAATCAGACGGCCAGAAAAGATTAGCAATAGGGATCTCTAGGAGCGAGCCAATCAGGAACCGGTTATGCAACAAATAAACAGGAAGAAATGGAGGTGGATTGGCTAGCCATACTCTGAGGAAACCATCAAGTGACATCACTAGACAAGCCCTCGAGTGGAGCCCGGAAGGGAAGCGGCAAGTTCGTCCTTCAAGGATGACTTGGAGGAGGTCAAGTGAAGAGATGAAAGCATGTATGTAAATAATTCCTGAGACCAATTGGATTAAAAGAATGTAGAAATTTTAAACAGAGAAAACACCAAAAACGCACTCAGAGAATTCCTAGAAACCTGGTTCCCAAGTGGATCAGCAATGATCAAACCCATTACTATCGATCACATTTATCAGTGAATAAAAAGTAAATCATTCCATGACCAGAAACTTCGAATTCTGAGTGAATAAAAGTGAACAACAGAGACATAAATTTGTCTCAATCATGGAGAGAAGTCAAAGAAGTTCATTTCATACTGAGAACAAAAAATACATCACTAAATCAAAATAAGGATATAATTGGTGGATGGTGACTAGCAGTGGAATCCAGGATGTGCATTTCGTCCTACTTGGGACTCGTCAGCTAGTGCATTCCCCAGTGAATGATAATGTTCCCACTAAGGCTTATCACTCACTGGGGAATGCAGGTACATCCACTAGCTGACAAGTCCTAAATAGGGCGAAATGCGCATTCTGATGGATTCCCCTGCTAGTAACCATCCACCAATTTACGTCTAATAACATTCCCGGACATCGTTGAAGCATGTGCACAAGAAGCCGATATGTCAACCTGAGACCGAGCACTTCGGTCCAATCAATCGAGGTAGGGAAATCTAAAATTCAATCAAATAACAAAATAAGGAAAGTTTCCATATGATGTATAAGCTTATTTGTTTATTCCTTAACATTCCCCGTGGAACTTAGAGCTTCAAGCTGGAAGCTTGAAGTTTCGGTAGCAGTGTTTATTTTCTAAGGGTTGGGGTTACTAGCCTCATGTCTTTTCTTCCCCCTTTACAACCTTTAATTGCAGAGATCGATGGGTCCTCCTTATGTATGTGTGTTCACTCAACGATCTCTGTAATTAAGGGCTGGTTTCACAGCACTTTCCTAAATGGTTTCAGAAACAAACAGAATGTTTAGGACCAACTATTGGCGAGAACAGGAGAACTATCTCCTCTATCGCCAAACATATTATAGAGGCAGGATATAAAATTGATGTTAACACATCTTTTAAACCTATCTATGAGACGTGTTTGGCGGAGGGTGTATGCTAAAGTTCGTGGAAACCCTAACTAGGAATTAGAAAATTGGAACCAACAATCAGCTATCACACCAAACAACCTTCCCTGGTAAACTTTGTTTTGATAGCAGCCAGGGTAGGTAAATGTACTATTGTAACAACAGAATACAAGGGCCAGGCAACGGATCGTTTATTACAGAAATCAACACATGCACATTATTATAGATTATTGTTAGCAGAAAAACACAGTCTTCTGATTGGTTGTTTCTCCCAGAAAGTTAACCTTGCATCTCTTGTGGCTGTTTCTTGAATGTCAGATCATCTCTATGTTAACTGTATCCGCCTACGCAAAGCCTTTCTTCTCATTTTTCTCACGACCAATATTGGGGATATAAACATTGACGTAAATTACTGTCCACCAATTTTGACTAACAGCTAGCTCTCACCACACTATTACCTCAGTTATTCGGTTTGGTGATCTTCAGTGTTATTTTCACCTTCAATATGTCCTTTTAACTTGACCTACGTATTTATTATAATAAAGGTATTTTGTGTTTCCCAATGAATGAAAAACAAAACGATACTGTTTTTACTGACGTTTCGCTATTTAATGCTAATAGCTTTATCAAAGTATTGACCTAAGTAGTCTATTTTCTCAACTCTTAACTCCTTATTAATTTCATATAATGTATCGTTCCTATAACAAGTCTGTATGTGTGTGTGTGTGTGTGTGTGATCAGACTGTTCGAAATATGTTGCACAAATACAACATTACACACACACACACGATTCAGACAAAATTACGTCTTCTTATTGCTTGTTGTCTAAAATATAAAATCAAAGGATATGTTAACACACACACACACAAGAAAAAGAAGAAAATCAAAACAAACTACTCATTTAATTTCTTTTTTTTTCTCTGTCTCCTGGTCACAACTTACCAATTGTAAGTCGATTTGATTAAAGGGTAACAAGTATTGTGGTATCCTTGGTTGAATTCCATCACTGGTCGACGACTGTGATTCACCATTTTTATTATTATTATTATCTTGATATCCTACAGTTTTCTTAGGCATCTCCTTGATAGTCTTATCATCATTTTCGTGAATTTTAGAGACTTGTTCAACACTATTATTATTATTATTATTATGAATTGTATTTGAAGTTGAACATGTTGGCAACACTTGCGATGATGATGGAGACGATCGTTTCGGTTGTTTACTAAGCGGAGGAAATTCTTGAGGATTTATTATCTCCGATGAGATACCATTCATCTCTTGTTTTATTGTATTATTATTACTATTATTATTATTCTCAACCTGTAGCATATCATCATTTTGTTCAGTACAATAATCAGCATTATTATGATTATTAGTAACATGGTGAGCAATATTATTATCACCGGCTTCTATATCATCATTGAATATTACATCCGTAGTTGGATGTCGTCTTTTACGAGATTTACTCAGAGTATAAACAGCAGCAGCCGCAGTAACACCAGCAGACGAGGATGATGATGGAGAACCCATATCAACAGAATACTCCTCTGTACTAGTATTTATAAATTCATGCGCTATCTGTTTTTCATTCTTAGCATTTTTAACATTATCACACTCATCAATATGATGATTTGTAGAGGCGGATGTCATCTCCTCCTCTGAAGTTGATAGAGATGAAGATGACGAAGAGGATGTGGAGGAGGCGGATGATGATGATGATGAGGAGGAGGAGGACGACGACGACGGCGCTGATGATGACGAAGAAGAAGTTAATGAGTCTATTGAAATAGAAATTCCATTCGTTTTATCTGATAGTAATTTACGAAGAGATTCCATCTCAGTATTATTATTATTATTAGTGGTTGTATTATTAATAAAATCATTATTTGGAAAAAATGCCTTGGCTAACTTCGATTTACGAAGTCGTAGAACATCTGAATTGATTCTAGTCGTTGAGTATTTTAAATGAGTAAATGTCTCATCTTCTTCAGCATACAACGGACATAATGGTGACCATATCTGAAAGAAGAACAAGAAGCATATTTTGTAGAAACAAACAAAACAAATCAAATAATGATGCAAAAGAAGTCATGGAAGAAATCAAAATGTTCTCTCCTGAAGGACAATAAGAAATTTAAAAAAAATCGATTTTCAAGAGATTGGATTAGTTACAAAGTTTATTCACAATCTGATATGTATATCAATGAGAAATCACAAAAAGACAACTGTTTCGTCCTAGTCTGGGACTCCTTAGCAGTACGCACTCAACCCGCCAGGGTTCGAATCCAAGACTTTCTGTATACAAGGCGAGCTCGTAGACCATCAAGCCAATGGGACCCAATGCAATGGCCAATGAATTCTACCTTCTGCCAATTCATGACATAGCGCAACCACTAGCCAATATCTTCTGCGAGTATTTGCCCTCACAACCGACCTGATGCACCCTACTGTCCACGACTTTCCACTAAAACCCCAGGGAACTAACTACCTACCTACCTACCTAAATAGGGCAAGTCACTAGTGAACATCTCATTGATATACAAGTATTGGTTTTTAGGGATTTCATTGATTGGTTACATGATTTCATCATGAGCTGACATTGGTTAGAGAACCATTGGAAAACCTGGGAGTACTGGACAGCTGAATGTTGTTATTGATCAATTACAATCGGATGGGAAATAAGACGAGTGTTTTTATAGTCACAATTAAGTAACTTGCTAGAATGTTGTGATATGCTTGAATTGAAATAGAATTAAGATTATTTATTATCCTCCTCTGATTTGACTGACTGCTGGTAATAATATCTTCTATATTTCTGGTATTTGCATTGAGTCATTTCTGTTGCATGTGTTGGGTGTACACTCAATTAACCAGGCAGGATTCAGTAATCAATCTCTCTTGCCGTCTATCTATATTACTTTTTATAATTTTGATTCTGTCCCACCCGCCTTATTGTGTGTTAATGCGTGTAGTGCTATAGCTGAGCTTTTTTCTAAATTACTTATCTTCGCGGAGTCAATCATTCTTACCTTAGCTAAGTTCTTATGTTCCGACAATCTGACTACCCCCTACCTACTAGTTTGACCTAACTCACAGTCATTGCAAGGCATTTTGTAAATTATATTAGTTTGTCTAATTGCGTCAACTGGGTCCTTTAACCTACACAGCTTGTCCCTGAATGAGTTTGTAGGTTTAAATGCCACCTTAAATCCTGCTTTACTAAGAATCCTACGTAGGGGCTCGTCTCGGATGTTCTCTCCTTCCTTACATGTTATAACAGTAGATGACTTATATTCTCTTTTATTTATGTTATCATTACATAATCAAACCTTTGTTTTTCTTTCTTTACGGTATGAAATATTCCCATTTCATCAAGTAATTCAGAACACCCATATAAAAGTGTCAGTGACATAAATCTCCTCTTTTCCTAATTTCACTTCAAAGCTGTACAATTATGCTTAGGATGTTTTTAAATATATATACTTATATAAATACATGATCAGTTTTACCACAACGCACATGCTTTTATTCAACAAAACGTGAAAAATACGATCCTACTGTTGGCAACTTCAATGTATACTAACCAAATTCACCTGTCCCTGTAGAGGGCTACCACCTACGTAGATAGGCCATACCAGTAGGATATTATCTGGATGTATTGATGGATACTTACTTACTAGCATGGTTGTCTAAAGGACAAGGTAGAACAGTAACTAGTGTAGTGTGTGTGTGTGTATCTAATCCTACCTTTGGTGCAGACTGAATTTTATCAGTCAGTCAAGTTTGCACTCTGGTCACCATGTCACCTAAGTGGCAGCTCGCCATTACGGTACACACTGCACTGTAAATTGTTGGTATTAGATGGTTGGAGGCAATTAGCCACAAGAAACCCCTTGACTAAACCTAGGTCTCGTGCTAGTTGGTACTCACTACTAGTCACAGCAAGGCGTATCTACAACCCTGAAGGAATTCATGTCCCTTCTGAGAGTCGAACTCGCGTCACCCAGTGCTGCAGAACAATACACAGTCAAATTTTGGAGCATATTATTACTTCTGGTTATTGAGCGTCGGTAGAGAGACTTCTTTCAAAGTCATGGATAAAGTACACATACACACACACACACACAACGAAGTCATTCGATAGCGTTTCACCTATATCTTCTTCATTCAGCTGAAGCCTTAGCATTCTCCTTAAGGAGAAACCCGTACTTTGTGTTCATAAACATTTTGTCTATCCTCTTCTTATTACCATAGCTTTAGTGTGGTACGAGCTGGTGGTTGCGAAAAAGCCAAAATTGTAGACGACAATTTTTACACCAATATTTACGTCCCGGGATCGGATCATGAAGGAAAAAACAATAACAAGGCTTAACCTTGAGGAACTCACCAACCAGTCACAGAAGACTTAATACGTGCAAATACAATTTGTAGACATATGGGCTTAACTTTCTAAGAAACGGTCACAAGCAGTACAGAAAGAGATTTTAGAAAGAAACGCAACCAATCAGAAGACGTTGCTTCTCCGCTGACAATAATGTACATAATAAAAATCTATAAATATCTGTTGATTTTCTTAATAAACGATCAGTTGCCTGGAGCTTGTCTTTTTCTTTATCTTCCCTGAATAAGCCTGCAGTAAGCCTCTATGCCGCGCGTTTTATAATTTTCTGTAACTCATTTTGAATATTTTGTTCTCTTGTTCCGTATCAACCAAAATCAAAAGAGTATTCATCACTCAGCTGACTAGTTGTCAACCCTTTTGATTACGCAAGATTGTTTTAAATTCAAGAAAAATGGTTGTTACTTATGGATTTTCATTCAACTCGTTATAAACCGATCATATAACTCCATATTAGTTTGTTTATTAGATGTATCACACAGTCAGTGGAACAGTATTATTTACTGGATAACGTTTCAAACAAAATTGATTGTTCATAATCATATCATCACTTATAATCAGACGACTTTAAAACTTGAGTTTTATAGTTTTCTTTTGTCCTGTCTTATTTGTCGTTGGGGTAGTAGAATTTTCCAGATGTCCAATTGGACAAGTGTTGAATCATTCCTATGACACGTATATTTTCATTCACCTGATTCGATAAACTTCCGATAAGCTTTCATTATCAATCGCTCCCTCCACCCTACTGTTACATTAGATTTTAAAACTGTCAGCTTATCTCATCCATCCTACTGTATGGTTGTGTGTGTGTGTGTAACTGCATGTAGTGAGTGCTATCTACGGCTGAACTATTCTCCACACCTCTTATTATCTTATTCGGATCAACTAATCTAGATGTTGCTGCTAGGCTTTTATGCTCGTCTAGTCTGACTGACTGCCCCTGTTCTACTACTTTGACCTAAGTATTTGACCCGACAATCATTGAAGCCAGGGTATTAGATAAACCAAATTGTTTTGTTTTATAGGCTCCACAGGATTGACCCTTTAACAGACAAAGCTTGTTTGTAATTGAGTTTGTGGGTGGTTTGAATGCCAGCCTCTTTTATTCCTGCGCGCCTTGTTAAGAATTCAGCGTAAGGTGGTTTCTGAGGTTCCTTCCCTGTATGGAATTACTACTGATAATTTAGATTCCTTATTGTTGGTGTCGTCATTAATATTAACATTATTATTACTACTATCGCTACTATCATTATTTATTATTTTTTTTATCATATAATCTTTAACCTCCGTGAGTCAATCGATGGTTTCAACAGTAGAATGCTCACGCGTGCCACTCAAGCCTCATATGATCCAGAGTTCGACTCCCAACCGGTGCACATATATACATATATATATGTACACCTTTACCTTATCTAGTCGACTGTAAATCCGAAAAGAAGACAAGATAGATTGAAGAGTGTGCTACCAACGATCAAACACTCTACTGCATAATTAGATAAGAATACCAATGTGCGCTACTGAAGGCCTCCACTCAAAAGGACGCAAAGGGAATAAAATAAAATTTAAGGCGAGAAAAAAATCAATAATATCATCATGAAATGGTATTTTTATGAAATACAAAAAGATAAACAAACAAGCAAGCAAAATAAAATAAATTAATGCGAGCGCGCGCGAGAGACAATTAGTTATATGAAAAAACAAAACAAACAAACAAACGCCAACACAAACAAATCCCCACGCACCTACCCACCCACTTCAATAGGTTTAAAAAGTGTCCTCCTCTATCGGTTTTATGTAAAAGTGGTAATATACACATATTTATTTATTTATGTTTTAAAAAAAGATTAGTTTTGATTATATCTTCAAATTTCGCGGATTGGCAACTGATATCAGGTGTTTGTCGACAGGGGATCGAATCCTGGAACATATATATATATATATATATATATATATGTACTAATGTGTTTGGCGTTAAGTTTACTCCACTGACGACGAAACGTGTACACATACACCCACACGCACACACACACACAGAATGAATTCATGACGAAGAAGTGTGCAAATTTTAACATGGTTATAATGGAATTAAATGGAATAATTTACAAAGGTTAGTAATAGTAATAGTGATAATAATAATAATATTCAGTTGCCTAATCATTCTTGGTAGTGGGAATAATGATAACTAGCCAGCTAACTAACTAACTGACCATTTCATGTGATTAGCGGTGATATTTACTCAAACCAGGGAAGAATACATGAAATATTGTCACTGTGTGTGTGTCTCTGTGAAGGAGCGCGCGCGCGCCCACACACACAAATTGTACATGCGCCAAAGACAAAAAAGAAACCGTAGAATAAAAATGAGATGAATTCTTGCCAATAATAATAATAATAATAATAATAGAAACAAACAAAATGCATTACAAAACTTCAGACAGAACAGGTAAAGACCACAAAAATAATACTACTACTACTAATAATAATAATCATCACAAAACCGTATAATTCAGATTCTTTCCGACTCTCTTTTCATTTCTCACATTTACACACACACACACACACACAGACACGCATGTTATGAGAATTTTCGCCTTAAAAGTGATACACCAGTAAGCATACTACTGGATAGTGATGAACGATTTGATGTTGACGGGCTTGACGACGATGAGGATGATGACGAGAAGGTACTCTCTGAATCTGAGGAGCAATTAAATTCATTAGCTAAAAAGCTGGATATTCTTGATGCAATATTATTACTATTACTATTATTATTATTGTCATCATCACCATCTGATGAACTATGTTCACCTGAGCCTTCTTCACGATCTCTAGTAGCTAATGTTTCTTCACTTTGTTCTATATTACTATTATTATTGTTAGTATTATTATTATCATCATCATCGTAATTTCTTCTTCGTGTTCTTCTTCTTCTGCTCCTCCTTCTCCTTGTCGTCGTCGTCGTCCCTCGTCTGTTCACTGGAAGATTAAAATGATCATCAAGCATAACTACAGCAGATTGAATAAATTCAAAAGCATTGCAAGAATTATCATTAACGTGATTATTGTTGTCGCCATCGTCATCATCATCGTTGGCGCGGTTGCTGTTGTTGTTGTTGGTGGTGGCGGCGGCGGCGGTGTTGTTATAGTTTGAATCACTAGAACTGCTGTTGTTACTACTTGAATCTGTATCTGAATCACTGTCATCATCATCATCATCATCGTCCGTATTGTTTACGCCTATTGGACGTAATTCAGCAACTGATTCAATTGCTGTTAGAATCTGGAGGGGAAGAACAAGAACAAGAAAATAGTAGCAGAGAAAAAACAAACTTTCAATAGTTGATTTGTAAGGAATAGTTTTTTTTAAATTTTTATGAGTCTAACCATGGATTGATATCAGTTAGAGAACCATTGAAAACCAGCCGTAGGGAGTACTGGATAGCTGTTCCATCAGCCTAGTTTGTGAATTAATCAACGAAGCTGTGAAGCTACATTGACTGAGATAGTTGGGACATGATGTGTGATGTATGCATGTCTAGCCATCGATAGCCTTCCTCGACAACGGGCAATGTTAGCTGACATATGGTCAGGCTGTAAAACAGCCAGCTAGTGGCGGTCAAACTAAAACATGACTTCATCAGTCAATGGAATCCACAACAGCTAGTTTAAGACAGTCACACAGGGGAGATGTAGACTTCCTTCCTGGTTAGAGTCCTCGGGACGGTAACGACCAATGGAGGCTGGAGACAATTGGTGATATGGCTCAAAATCTTCCTCCTCAATGGCTGGGGGAGATGTATTCACTCTTTGTGACTTATAATACTCAATGAAACTATATTCTTCTTCCATGTCACTATTCTTTTGCCTCATATCTCTGGTTACTGTCTCTATTTTGCATTTCTTTTTACTTTCTTCTTCTCTTGCTTTGTGTGCCACAAAGAGGGAGTGTGGTAACTCGAACTACTGTACATCGGTGCAAAGGCAGGCTGCCTCGTATACCATTCAGCCAATGGCGCCTGGTCCGATTCAACAGCCAGCTCATGAATTATAAATTCTACGAATTCGTGATTTAGCGCGACCATCAACTAATGCCATACGTGGGACATCGATCCTCACACACACACACTTGACTGGATGGACGTCACTGGTCACGACGACTTCTCACTACAACTCCACGAAATACCGTCCTGTAGCGAGTCAGTCACTAGAGAGCATCAGATTAATTTTCCAGAGTTGATTTGTAAGAAATAGATTTGTTTTTACAAGTTGATCATGGAGTGAAGCGAAGTGGTCAACACGCTCAGTCACCACTTCAATCCTTATCTTTAAGCTAGAAATGAGTCGACATAGTCCAGTCATGTACAACCATCTCACATCTGAAAGGAAAAAAGTCACATTCTAAAACATTCAATGATTTCTTTTCAAGGAGTTCATCAGTAATCTCTGCATTTTGTCAGCGTCTTCACCTAGGAGGTCTATATATCATCGACATATTCCAAGTCAACAAAAAATATTCCCTAAATCACAGGAGTTAGTAAATGAAGCCAGTGCTAATGCACTCAAATAAACGATGCATAAAAACAGATTCTATTTACATTTTCTCTATAAAATTAGATCCCTTGATAAATTTGCGACAACGGTTCAATAGCATAATGTTCACCATTCACATATGTGGTATAGGTTCAATTCCTGGATGATACATTTCGAAGCTTCACTTAGTTTACTAACCAACAGTACGTTCGGAAAAGCAGGAAGAATAGGTGTGAGGCTAGCAATCTCATTCACTTAAAACTGAATGCTAGTCTGCAACTGGAACTTCGAATCTACAGCTTAAAGTTCTATGTTTCACTTTGAACACAAGAAATGAAGAGGAATAGGGCAGGACAGGATACCAGATCAACACAGGGGAATATCTTTTAAGTTAGAGTGAATAGATAAAGCACTTCGCATGTACTTCAAATCGCTATAGTTTCAACCATCTGAATTCTGTATATATGTGCTAAACGATACTGTTGTAACGACAGAAGAGACAGTGGCCAGAAAACAGATCGTTTATTCAGAAAATTAACAAATATTTACAGATTTTTATGTACATTATTATTAGTGTTATTGTTAGCAGAGAAGCGATGTCTTCTGATTGGTTGTATTCCTGCTGAAGGTTATTCTGTCATCTGTTTGCTGCCGTTTCTTAGACAGTCCGTTGATATATATCTACTAATCGTACCCGCCCACGCTAAGTCTGATGTGATTGGTTGTTGAGTTCCTCAAGGTTAGGCTTTGTTCTTGTTTTTTTCTCTCATGACTCCGATTCGGGAAGTAAAAACATTGACGTCAATTGTTGTTTACAATTCTGGCTTGTTCGCAGACAGCTCTCACTACACACTGTTACCATCTGCGTAGTCACTACTGTCCCTCTCACCACTAACTAGTCCAGATTAAGTTCCATTTTGTTTTTGTAAAGTGTTCTGATACACAACACATATATTTATTGATTATTTTCTTTTTCGACTAATTTCATCAATGTCTTTGTGATATTTGACCGATTTTCACTAATTACTTGAATAACTTTCCACAGGACTACATGAATATCGCCATTTATATGTGAAGTAAGTACCTATAGAATCAAGAATATTCTTCTTCTTACAATCCATAGAATCTCTTTTTTGATCATAATTGGTTATGCTACACAATACCTGTGCAGCTTGTATCTTCTCCGTCTACAAATACGCCAATCTTTTATAAAATGAACTGTCTACTTTTTTCACACTTACATTTACGCATCATCGTTTCAACTACAAGTAGCACGGGTAAGGATGTCGAAGTCAGGATTGGGAAAGAGGTAAGGCAAAAACATTTATAACTCTGGAATCAGTCTGGTATATTAAGATTTTCAACATTACAGTCAAAGTCAGTCACAGTGTGGTTTACAGACATGGTGGTGAACACCTCACCAAAAGTGTTTCGAACAGACCTACTGCAGAGTTTCATCAACAGCTTTCTTTACTCCACATAATGAGGATCAAATAGCCAGCTAGAAAGAATTAGCAACAAACAACTCTCTGGGAATGAATGAATGAATATCCCGAAGAAATTCAAGATGGATCAGAAACACGTTGAAGAGACCATCGGGTGACATTGTGGTGAGAGCTGGCTGCTAGAAAAAAATTGGCAGACAGTAATTTACGTCAATGTTTGCGTCCTAAATAATGATCGTGAGGAAAAAAACAAGAACAAAGACTAACTCAACAACCAATCAAAGCGGACTTAGCGTAGGCGGATACAATTTGCAGATAGATGAACTGAACTTCAATAAACGGCGAGAAACCACCAATTAGAAGACACTGTGTTTGTTTGCTTACAATAACCTATAATAATGTACATGAAAATCTATAAATATCTGTTGATTTCTTCAATAAACGATCTGTTGCCTGACCCTCGTCTTCTGTTATTACGCATGGCGTGCCAGACTATCGTTTGAGTGAAACTCGAACAGGAAACGACGAGTTGAGCTTGTGTTCAAGGGTGACAGGTGAGAGATCGTGTGTGAAGGAGATGAAAGATGATGGACAAACGTGAATTCAGGTAAAGGTGACTGTGAGAGAGAGAGAGAGAGAGAGCAAGACAAAGCGGAGATGTGGTGTTCAAGGTATATGCTCCACTCAAAACACAAAAGAATAATAACAGTATCACTTGTTCTTGTTGTATATATATTGAAGTGTTGGTCTGTAGGGATTTGATTGGTTGTAGATTTAAAACTGATCTGTCATCAAGTTAGACAACCACTGGATGTCACCTTGTGATCTAAATAATCTGATGCTCACTAACGTTAAGAAGTTATCTGGAGATATAGGTGAGAAGTCGTCACCAGAGGGGCCGCCAAGTCAGATAAGAGAATAGTTACTCGTTCACAACATTGGTTAGCGGTTCCGTTTAATAGATATAGGGAATTTGGCTGAGGTTGAAATTCAAAGGCTATTTGAGTGAGTCCTAATGGCTGAATGGTCTACAAGTTCGTGTTGTAACCCGGATGGCCTTGAGTTTGAATCCCGGAACTGTCCACTATTCCTTCTTGCTGGCTTTCAATGGTTTCCCCAACTGAAGTCTACTGCTCATGATTAAAAATAAAATCTTGTTATGCCATTGTTTCAACTCAATTAAAATGAGTAAATTTTTCATATACCAGGCTATAACCAGGCAAGGATGCTGATAAAATGCAGACTCTTTTGATGAACACCTTGAGTTGCAATCCACGAATGTTTGGTATACGATTCGCTCATGCTGTCAAATGTAAGATGATGAGGCTACAGAACTGGACTACACTGATTCCCAGTTTAGAAATAGGGAGGGAAGTGACAGAGCACGTTGACCGCTTCACTTATTTGGGAAGTTGCACCAGCCAACACTAACGGGTTGATCTCTGACGAAATCTCAGCACGGATACAGAGGGCTAGTTTCGAATACCCCAGTTTACGCCGTCTCTCGCTATGTAGACGTGATATCCCGCTGTGGTGAGAGCAGGCTGCTAGCCAATTGGTAGACATTAATCGACGCTGATTAGTAGACATTAATCTAGGCTGATTCAACAACCAATCACAGCAGACTTAAACGTGGGCATATATGATTCGCAGATAAATGGCTCTACTTTCCGAGAAATATTGAAAACAACCATTTCAGGAGACTGTGTTTGTCTGCTTAACTTCCGAGAAACAACCGATTAGAAGACTGCCTTTTTCTGCTTGCATAAGCCTTATTAATGTACATAAAAAATATATATATATATATATATATATATATAAATACGCGTTGATTTTCGTAATAAAACGATCTGTTGCCTGGCCCTTGTCTTCTGTTGTTACACCGCTATCGACCAAAGGGCAGGGATACTGCTCACCAGTCCGCTCCGTCCTCCTTTGTGGCTGTGAGACCTGGCCATTAAGACATGAAAAGATTAGCTGTCTTTGATTATAAGTGCCTGCGCTCTATTTCCTGTGTGAAGTGGTATAATAAGGTGAGCAATTTTGAGGTGGTTAGGCATCGGTCTAGTGCCAGGCAAGCAGGGAGGGAAAATCAACAGACGAGATTGTGAAGCTACATCGACTGAGATGGTTAGGACATGTGTTACGTATGCCTAGTTATCGCCTTCCTCGCTGACGGTCAATGTTAGCTGATACAGGGTCAGGCTGGAAAAGAGCCAGCTAGCGGCGGTCAAACCAAAACATGGCTTCATCAGTCAATGAAATCCACAATAGTCAGTTTAAGCCAGCCAACCACGTAGAAAGACATAGACTGGCCTCCTTGCTGGGATCCTCAGGACGGTAAACACCAATGGCTAGCGAAGATGCATTCACTCCTTGTGACTTATGATTTCCAATAAAACTATATTGTTCTTCAATATTACTACTCCTTTGTCTCACACCTCTGTTTACTGTCTATATTATGCATTTCTTCTACTTTCTTCTCTTGCTTTGTATTACACGAAGAGTGTGTCGACTTGAACTGGTGCACATCGGTGCAAAGTTCTATGTCGAAAACAGACAGACAAGCCATACTTATTATGTAAGCCATAATGGTAACACCTAGTTGACTTCAGGTTGAAGCTGACGAGAGCAGAACTGGAACGCTGATGGTTAATCTTAGATATTAACTGAGCTCATAAGCAATTAGACTACATCTCCACAGAGATATTATTGTTAATAATAATAACAGTAATAATAAGACATTGAGACTTACACGGAAACTTCTATCATCTAAACATTCTAATTGACTACGTTCACAGGCTCGATTAACCCAATTCTGACCAACACGCTGAAAATATAAATTAAAAATAAAAGAATATATATATATATATATATAAACAATTAAAGAGAGGGTCAAACACGCACTGGATGGAAAACTTCAACTAGAAGAGGCTGTAATCAGGAGAAATAAGTCATGCACTGATAAAATCGCAACACTACGGATCATCATTGAAGAGAGCTCGGAATGGCAGTCGGCTTTATTTCTTAACTTCATTGACTGTGAAAAGGCCTTCGACAGCGCGGCGTTAATCGAGAGGTGATTTGGCAACTACTTCGCTACTACGGAGTGCCGCCGACATTTATACATTTCATCACACAGCTGTACAACAATGCTGCATGCCAAGTAGTCCACAACGCAAAACTCGCGGAATCTTTCGAAGTGAAGACGGGAGTACGACAAGGCTGCCTACTATCTCCAATTATTTTCTTGATTGCAGTAGACTGGATAATGCGACAGACAGCGAGTAAACAGGCATAAAATGGACCCACACAAAAAACTTTAAGGATCTGTACCTTGCCGATGATAATATGTCTGACTTCCCACAAACTCGAAGATATGCAAGTGAAAAGTAACAAGTTGGCAGAAGAAGCATTAAATATAGGAAGGACTTCAGGTGAACATAGAGAAAACAGAGGTGATGAAGATTCCTGGCCAACAACAACAGACAACAATCAGCCAGCGTAAATGAGAGAAATCTGAAAACATCGACATCCTTCAGATACCTAGGAAGCATCCTTTCAGCTCCGTCAAACAGACGGAACTGCCAAGGATATCAAATCAAGGATCGGGAAAGCAAAGCAAGCTTTAAATTTCTCTCAAGTCTGTGTGTAGATCAACAGCAATCAGAATGAAAAATAAGATCCGGATTTATGGATCAGAGACTTGTCGTGTGATGAAGACCACTTCAAACAAACTACACAACTTCATCAACAGCTGTCTTCGCTCAGTACTCAAAATCAGACGGCCAGAAAAGATTAGCAATAGGGATCTCTAGGAGCGAGCCAATCAGGAACCGGTTATGCAACAAATAAACAGGAAGAAATGGAGGTGGATTGGCTAGCCATACTCTGAGGAAACCATCAAGTGACATCACTAGACAAGCCCTCGAGTGGAGCCCGGAAGGGAAGCGGCAAGTTCGTCCTTCAAGGATGACTTGGAGGAGGTCAAGTGAAGAGATGAAAGCATGTATGTAAATAATTCCTGAGACCAATTGGATTAAAAGAATGTAGAAATTTTAAACAGAGAAAACACCAAAAACGCACTCAGAGAATTCCTAGAAACCTGGTTCCCAAGTGGATCAGCAATGATCAAACCCATTACTATCGATCACATTTATCAATGAATAAAAAGTAAATCATTCCATGACCAGAAACTTCGAATTCTGAGTGAATAAAAGTGAACAACAGAGACATAAATTTGTCTCAATCATGGAGAGAAGTCAAAGAAGTTCATTTCATACTGAGAACAAAAAATACATCACTAAATCAAAATAAGGATATAATTGGTGGATGGTGACTAGCAGTGGAATCCAGGATGTGCATTTCGTCCTACTTGGGACTCGTCAGCTAGTGCATTCCCCAGTGAATGATAATGTTCCCACTAAGGCTTATCACTCACTGGGGAATGCAGGTACATCCACTAGCTGACAAGTCCTAAATAGGGCGAAATGCGCATTCTGATGGATTCCCCTGCTAGTAACCATCCACCAATTTACGTCTAATAACATTCCCGGACATCGTCGAAGCATGTGCACAAGAAGCCGATATGTCAACCTGAGACCGAGCACTTCGGTCCAATCAATCGAGGTAGGGAAATCTAAAATTCAATCAAATAACAAAATAAGGAAAGTTTCCATATGATGTATAAGCTTATTTGTTTATTCCTTAACATTCCCCGTGGAACTTAGAGCTTCAAGCTGGAAGCTTGAAGTTTCGGTAGCAGTGTTTATTTTCTAAGGGTTGGGGTTACTAGCCTCATGTCTTTTCTTCCCCCTTTACAACCTTTAATTGCAGAGATCGATGGGTCCTCCTTATGTATGTGTGTTCACTCAACGATCTCTGTAATTAAGGGCTGGTTTCACAGCACTTTCCTAAATGGTTTCAGAAACAAACAGAATGTTTAGGACCAACTATTGGCGAGAACAGGAGAATTATCTCCTCTATCGCCAAACATATTATAGAGGCAGGATATAAAATTGATGTTAACACATCTTTTAAACCTATCTATGAGACGTGTTTGGCGGAGGGTGTATGCTAAAGTTCGTGGAAACCCTAACTAGGAATTAGAAAATTGGAACCAACAATCAGCTATCACACCAAACAACCTTCCCTGGTAAACTTTGTTTTGATAGCAGCCAGGGTAGGTAAATGTACTATTGTAACAACAGAATACAAGGGCCAGGCAACGGATCGTTTATTACAGAAATCAACACATGCACATTATTATAGATTATTGTTAGCAGAAAAACACAGTCTTCTGATTGGTTGTTTCTCCCAGAAAGTTAACCTTGCATCTCTTGTGGCTGTTTCTTGAATGTCAGATCATCTCTATGTTAACTGTATCCGCCTACGCAAAGCCTTTCTTCTCATTTTTCTCACGACCAATATTGGGGATATAAACATTGACGTAAATTACTGTCCACCAATTTTGACTAACAGCTAGCTCTCACCACACTATTACCTCAGTTATTCGGTTTGGTGATCTTCAGTGTTATTTTCACCTTCAATATGTCCTTTTAACTTGACCTACGTATTTATTATAATAAAGGTATTTTGTGTTTCCCAATGAATGAAAAACAAAACGATACTGTTTTTACTGACGTTTCGCTATTTAATGCTAATAGCTTTATCAAAGTATTGACCTAAGTAGTCTATTTTCTCAACTCTTAACTCCTTATTAATTTCATATAATGTATCGTTCCTATAACAAGTCTGTATGTGTGTGTGTGTGTGTGTGTGTGATCAGACTGTTCGAAATATGTTGCACAAATACAACATTACACACACACACACGATTCAGACAAAATTACGTCTTCTTATTGCTTGTAGTCTAAAATATAAAATCAAAGGATATGTTAACACACACACAAACAAGAAAAAGAAGAAAATCAACAAACTACTCATTTAATTTCTTTTTTTCTCTCTGTCTCCTAGTCACAACTTACCAATTGTAAGTCGATTTGATTAAAGGGTAACAAGTATTGTGGTATCCTTGGTTGAATTCTATCACTGGTCGACGACTGTGATTCACCACTTTTACTATTATTATTATCTTGATATCCTACAGTTTTCTTAGGCATCTCCTTGATAGTCTTATCATCATTTTCGTGAATTTTAGAGACTTGTTCAACACTATTATTATTATTATTATTATGAATTGTATTTGAAGTCGAACATGTTGGCAACACTTGTGATGATGATGGAGACGATCGTTTCGGTTGTTTACTAAGCGGAGGAAATTCTTGAGGATTTATTATCTCCGATGTGATACCATTCATCTCTTGTTTTATTGTATTATTATTACTATTATTATTATTCTCAACCTGTAGCATATCATCATTTTGTTCAGTACAATAATCGACATTATTATGATTATTAGTAACATGGTGAGCAATATTATTATCACCGGCTTCTATATCATCATTGAATATTACATCCGTAGTTGGATGTCGTCTTTTACGAGATTTACTCAGAGTATAAACAGCAGCAGCCGCAGTAACACCAGCAGACGATGATGATGATAATGATGGAGAACCCATATCAACAGAATATTCCTCTGTACTAGTATTTATAAATTCATGCGCTATCTGTTTTTCATTCTTAGCATTTTTAACATTATCACACTCATCAATATGATGATTTGTAGAGGCGGATGTCATCTCCTCCTCTGAAGTTGATAGAGATGAAGATGATGTGGAGGAGGCGGAGGATGATGATGATGATGATGAGAGGAGGACGACGACGACGACGGCGCTGATGATGACGAAGAAGAAGTTAATGAATCTATTGAAATAGAAATTCCATTCGTTTTATCTGATAGTAATTTACGAAGAGATTCCATCTCAGTATTATTATTATTATTAGTGGTTGTATTGTTAATAAAATCATTATTTGGAAAAAATGCCTTGGCTAACTTCGATTTACGAAGTCGTAGAACATCTGAATTGATTCTAGTCGTTGAGTATTTTAAATGAGTAAATGTCTCATCTTCTTCAGCATACAACGGACATAATGGTGACCATATCTGAAAGAAGAACAAGAAGCATATTTTGTAGAAACAAACAAAACAAATCAAATAATGATGCAAAAGAAGTCATGGAAGAAATCAAAATGTTCTCTCCTGAAGGACAATAAGAAATTTAAAAAAAATCGATTTTCAAGAGATTGGATTAGTTACAAAGTTTATTCACAATCTGATATGTATATCAATGAGAAATCACAAAAAGACAACTGTTTCGTCCTAGTCTGGGACTCCTTAGCAGTACGCACTCAACCCGCCAGGGTTCGAATCCAAGACTTTCTGTATACAAGGCGAGCTCGTAGACCATCAAGCCAATGGGACCCAATGCAATGGCCAATGAATTCTACCTTCTGCCAATTCATGACATAGCGCAACCACTAGCCAATATCTTCTGCGAGTATTTGCCCTCACAACCGACCTGATGCACCCTACTGTCCACGACTTTCCACTAAAACCCCAGGGAACTAACTACCTACCTACCTACCTAAATAGGGCAAGTCACTAGTGAACATCTCATTGATATACAAGTATTGGTTTTTAGGGATTTCATTGATTGGTTACATGATTTCATCATGAGCTGACATTGGTTAGAGAACCATTGGAAAACCTGGGAGTACTGGACAGCTGAATGTTGTTATTGATCAATTACAATCGGATGGGAAATAAGACGAGTGTTTTTATAGTCACAATTAAGTAACTTGCTAGAATGTTGTGATATGCTTGAATTGAAATAGAATTAAGATTATTTATTATCCTCCTCTGATTTGACTGACTGCTGGTAATAATATCTTCTATATTTCTGGTATTTGCATTGAGTCATTTCTGTTGCATGTGTTGGGTGTACACTCAATTAACCAGGCAGGATTCAGTAATCAATCTCTCTTGCCGTCTATCTATATTACTTTTTATAATTTTGATTCTGTCCCACCCGCCTTATTGTGTGTTAATGCGTGTAGTGCTATAGCTGAGCTTTTTTCTAAATTACTTATCTTCGCGGAGTCAATCATTCTTACCTTAGCTAAGTTCTTATGTTCCGACAATCTGACTACCCCCTACCTACTAGTTTGACCTAACTCACAGTCATTGCAAGGCATTTTGTAAATTATATTAGTTTGTCTAATTGCGTCAACTGGGTCCTTTAACCTACACAGCTTGTCCCTGAATGAGTTTGTAGGTTTAAATGCCACCTTAAATCCTGCTTTACTAAGAATCCTACGTAGGGGCTCGTCTCGGATGTTCTCTCCTTCCTTACATGTTATAACAGTAGATGACTTATATTCTCTTTTATTTATGTTATCATTACATAATCAAACCTTTGTTTTTCTTTCTTTACGGTATGAAATATTCCCATTTCATCAAGTAATTCAGAACACCCATATAAAAGTGTCAGTGACATAAATCTCCTCTTTTCCTAATTTCACTTCAAAGCTGTACAATTATGCTTAGGATGTTTTTAAATATATATACTTATATAAATACATGATCAGTTTTACCACAACGCACATGCTTTTATTCAACAAAACGTGAAAAATACGATCCTACTGTTGGCAACTTCAATGTATACTAACCAAATTCACCTGTCCCTGTAGAGGGCTACCACCTACGTAGATAGGCCATACCAGTAGGATATTATCTGGATGTATTGATGGATACTTACTTACTAGCATGGTTGTCTAAAGGACAAGGTAGAACAGTAACTAGTGTAGTGTGTGTGTGTATTTAATCCTACCTTTGGTGCAGACTGAATTTTATCAGTCAGTCAAGTTTGCACTCTGGTCACCATGTCACCTAAGTGGCAGCTCGCCATTACGGTACACACTGCACTGTAAATTGTTGGTATTAGATGGTTGGAGGCAATTAGCCACAAGAAACCCCTTGACTAAACCTAGGTCTCGTGCTAGTTGGTACTCACTACTAGTCACAGCAAGGCGTATCTACAACCCTGAAGGAATTCATGTCCCTTCTGAGAGTCGAACTCGCGTCACCCAGTGCTGCAGAACAATACACAGTCAAATTTTGGAGCATATTATTACTTCTGGTTATTGAGCGTCGGTAGAGAGACTTCTTTCAAAGTCATGGATAAAGTACACATACACACACACACACACAACGAAGTCATTCGATAGCGTTTCACCTATATCTTCTTCATTCAGCTGAAGCCTTAGCATTCTCCTTAAGGAGAAACCCGTACTTTGTGTTCATAAACATTTTGTCTATCCTCTTCTTATTACCATAGCTTTAGTGTGGTAAGAGCTGGTGGTTGCGAAAAAGCCAAAATTGTAGACGACAATTTTTACACCAATATTTACGTCCCGGGATCGGATCATGAAGGAAAAAACAATAACAAGGCTTAACCTTGAGGAACTCACCAATCAGTCACAGAAGACTTAATGCGTGCAAATACAATTCGTAGATATATGGGCTTAACTTTCTAAGAAACGGTCACAAGCAGTACAGAAAGAGATTTTAGAAAGAAACGCAACCAATCAGAAGACGTTGCTTCTCCGCTGACAATAATGTACATAATAAAAATCTATAAATATCTGTTGATTTTCTTAATAAACGATCAGTTGCCTGGAGCTTGTCTTTTTCTTTATCTTCCCTGAATAAGCCTGCAGTAAGCCTCTATGCCGCGCGTTTTATAATTTTCTGTAACTCATTTTGAATATTTTGTTCTCTTGTTCCGTATCAACCAAAATCAAAAGAGTATTCATCACTCAGCTGACTAGTTGTCAACCCTTTTGATTACGCAAGATTGTTTTAAATTCAAGAAAAATGGTTGTTACTTATGGATTTTCATTCAACTCGTTATAAACCGATCATATAACTCCATATTAGTTTGTTTATTAGATGTATCACACAGTCAGTGGAACAGTATTATTTACTGGATAACGTTTCAAACAAAATTGATTGTTCATAATCATATCATCACTTATAATCAGACGACTTTAAAACTTGAGTTTTATAGTTTTCTTTTGTCCTGTCTTATTTGTCGTTGGGGTAGTAGAATTTTCCAGATGTCCAATTGGACAAGTGTTGAATCATTCCTATGACACGTATATTTTCATTCACCTGATTCGATAAACTTCCGATAAGCTTTCATTATCAATCGCTCCCTCCACCCTACTGTTACATTAGATTTTAAAACTGTCAGCTTATCTCATCCATCCTACTGTATGGTTGTGTGTGTGTGTGTAACTGCATGTAGTGAGTGCTATCTACGGCTGAACTATTCTCCACACCTCTTATTATCTTATTCGGATCAACTAATCTAGATGTTGCTGCTAGGCTTTTATGCTCGTCTAGTCTGACTGACTGCCCCTGTTCTACTACTTTGACCTAAGTATTTGACCCGACAATCATTGAAGCCAGGGTATTAGATAAACCAAATTGTTTTGTTTTATAGGCTCCACAGGATTGACCCTTTAACAGACAAAGCTTGTTTGTAATTGAGTTTGTGGGTGGTTTGAATGCCAGCCTCTTTTATTCCTGCGCGCCTTGTTAAGAATTCAGCGTAAGGTGGTTTCTGAGGTTCCTTCCCTGTATGGAATTACTACTGATAATTTAGATTCCTTATTGTTGGTGTCGTCATTAATATTAACATTATTATTACTACTATCGCTACTATCATTATTTATTATTTTTTTTATCATATAATCTTTAACCTCCGTGAGTCAATCGATGGTTTCAACAGTAGAATGCTCACGCGTGCCACTCAAGCCTCATATGATCCAGAGTTCGACTCCCAACCGGTGCACATATATACATATATATATGTACACCTTTACCTTATCTAGTCGACTGTAAATCCGAAAAGAAGACAAGATAGATTGAAGAGTGTGCTACCAACGATCAAACACTCTACTGCATAATTAGATAAGAATACCAATGTGCGCTACTGAAGGCCTCCACTCAAAAGGACGCAAAGGGAATAAAATAAAATTTAAGGCGAGAAAAAAATCAATAATATCATCATGAAATGGTATTTTTATGAAATACAAAAAGATAAACAAACAAGCAAGCAAAATAAAATAAATTAATGCGAGCGCGCGCGAGAGACAATTAGTTATATGAAAAAACAAAACAAACAAACAAACGCCAACACAAACAAATCCCCACGCACCTACCCACCCACTTCAATAGGTTTAAAAAGTGTCCTCCTCTATCGGTTTTATGTAAAAGTGGTAATATACACATATTTATTTATTTATGTTTTAAAAAAAGATTAGTTTTGATTATATCTTCAAATTTCGCGGATTGGCAACTGATATCAGGTGTTTGTCGACAGGGGATCGAATCCTGGAACATATATATATATATATATATATATATATGTACTAATGTGTTTGGCGTTAAGTTTACTCCACTGACGACGAAACGTGTACACATACACCCACACGCACACACACACACAGAATGAATTCATGACGAAGAAGTGTGCAAATTTTAACATGGTTATAATGGAATTAAATGGAATAATTTACAAAGGTTAGTAATAGTAATAGTGATAATAATAATAATATTCAGTTGCCTAATCATTCTTGGTAGTGGGAATAATGATAACTAGCCAGCTAACTAACTAACTGACCATTTCATGTGATTAGCGGTGATATTTACTCAAACCAGGGAAGAATACATGAAATATTGTCACTGTGTGTGTGTCTCTGTGAAGGAGCGCGCGCGCGCCCACACACACAAATTGTACATGCGCCAAAGACAAAAAAGAAACCGTAGAATAAAAATGAGATGAATTCTTGCCAATAATAATAATAATAATAATAATAGAAACAAACAAAATGCATTACAAAACTTCAGACAGAACAGGTAAAGACCACAAAAATAATACTACTACTACTAATAATAATAATCATCACAAAACCGTATAATCAGATTCTTTCCGACTCTCTTTTCATTTCTCACATTTACACACACACACACACACACAGACACGCATGTTATGAGAATTTTCGCCTTAAAAGTGATACACCAGTAAGCATACTACTGGATAGTGATGAACGATTTGATGTTGACGGGCTTGACGACGATGAGGATGATGACGAGAAGGTACTCTCTGAATCTGAGGAGCAATTAAATTCATTAGCTAAAAAGCTGGATATTCTTGATGCAATATTATTACTATTACTATTATTATTATTGTCATCATCACCATCTGATGAACTATGTTCACCTGAGCCTTCTTCACGATCTCTAGTAGCTAATGTTTCTTCACTTTGTTCTATATTACTATTATTATTGTTAGTATTATTATTATCATCATCATCGTAATTTCTTCTTCGTGTTCTTCTTCTTCTGCTCCTCCTTCTCCTTGTCGTCGTCGTCGTCCCTCGTCTGTTCACTGGAAGATTAAAATGATCATCAAGCATAACTACAGCAGATTGAATAAATTCAAAAGCATTGCAAGAATTATCATTAACGTGATTATTGTTGTCGCCATCGTCATCATCATCGTTGGCGCGGTTGCTGTTGTTGTTGGTGGTGGTGGCGGCGGCGGCGGTGTTGTTATAGTTTGAATCACTAGAACTGCTGTTGTTACTACTGGAATCTGTATCTGAATCACTGTCATCATCATCATCATCATCGTCCGTATTGTTTACGCCTATTGGACGTAATTCAGCAACTGATTCAATTGCTGTTAGAATCTGGAGGGGAAGAACAAGAACAAGAAAATAGTAGCAGAGAAAAAACAAACTTTCAATAGTTGATTTGTAAGGAATAGTTTTTTTTAAATTTTTATGAGTCTAACCATGGATTGATATCAGTTAGAGAACCATTGAAAACCAGCCGTAGGGAGTACTGGATAGCTGTTCCATCAGCCTAGTTTGTGAATTAATCAACGAAGCTGTGAAGCTACATTGACTGAGATAGTTGGGACATGATGTGTGATGTATGCATGTCTAGCCATCGATAGCCTTCCTCGACAACGGGCAATGTTAGCTGACATATGGTCAGGCTGTAAAACAGCCAGCTAGTGGCGGTCAAACTAAAACATGACTTCATCAGTCAATGGAATCCACAACAGCTAGTTTAAGACAGTCACACAGGGGAGATGTAGACTTCCTTCCTGGTTAGAGTCCTCGGGACGGTAACGACCAATGGAGGCTGGAGACAATTGGTGATATGGCTCAAAATCTTCCTCCTCAATGGCTGGGGGAGATGTATTCACTCTTTGTGACTTATAATACTCAATGAAACTATATTCTTCTTGCATGTCACTATTCTTTTGCCTCATATCTCTGGTTACTGTCTCTATTTTGCATTTCTTTTTACTTTCTTCTTCTCTTGCTTTGTGTGCCACAAAGAGGGAGTGTGGTAACTCGAACTACTGTACATCGGTGCAAAGGCAGGCTGCCTCGTATACCATTCAGCCAATGGCGCCTGGTCCGATTCAACAGCCAGCTCATGAATTATAAATTCTACGAATTCGTGATTTAGCGCGACCATCAACTAATGCCATACGTGGGACATCGATCCTCACACACACACACTTGACTGGATGGACGTCACTGGTCACGACGACTTCTCACTACAACTCCACGAAATACCGTCCTGTAGCGAGTCAGTCACTAGAGAGCATCAGATTAATTTTCCAGAGTTGATTTGTAAGAAATAGATTTGTTTTTACAAGTTGATCATGGAGTGAAGCGAAGTGGTCAACACGCTCAGTCACCACTTCAATCCTTATCTTTAAGCTAGAAATGAGTCGACATAGTCCAGTCATGTACAACCATCTCACATCTGAAAGGAAAAAAGTCACATTCTAAAACATTCAATGATTTCTTTTCAAGGAGTTCATCAGTAATCTCTGCATTTTGTCAGCGTCTTCACCTAGGAGGTCTATATATCATCGACATATTCCAAGTCAACAAAAAATATTCCCTAAATCACAGGAGTTAGTAAATGAAGCCAGTGCTAATGCACTCAAATAAACGATGCATAAAAACAGATTCTATTTACATTTTCTCTATAAAATTAGATCCCTTGATAAATTTGCGACAACGGTTCAATAGCATAATGTTCACCATTCACATATGTGGTATAGGTTCAATTCCTGGATGATACATTTCGAAGCTTCACTTAGTTTACTAACCAACAGTACGTTCGGAAAAGCAGGAAGAATAGGTGTGAGGCTAGCAATCTCATTCACTTAAAACTGAATGCTAGTCTGCAACTGGAACTTCGAATCTACAGCTTAAAGTTCTATGTTTCACTTTGAACACAAGAAATGAAGAGGAATAGGGCAGGACAGGATACCAGATCAACACAGGGGAATATCTTTTAAGTTAGAGTGAATAGATAAAGCACTTCGCATGTACTTCAAATCGCTATAGTTGCAACCATCTGAATTCTGTATACATGTGCTAAACGATACTGTTGTAACGACAGGAGAGACAGTGACCAGGAAACAGATCGTTTATTCAGAAAATCAACAAATATTTACAGATTTTTATGTACATTATTATTAGTGTTATTGTTAGCAGAGAAGCGATGTCTTCTGATTGGTTGTATTCCTGCTGAAGGTTATTCTGTCATCTGTTTGCTGTCGTTTCTTAGACAGTCCGTTGATATATATCTACTAATCGTACCCGCCCACGCTAAGTCTGATGTGATTGGTTGTTGAGTTCCTCAAGGTTAGGCTTTGTTCTTGTTTTTTTCTCTCATGACTCCGATTCGGGAAGTAAAAACATTGACGTCAATTGTTGTTTACAATTCTGGCTTGTTCGCAGACAGCTCTCACTACACACTGTTACCATCTGCGTAGTCACTACTGTCCCTCTCACCACTAACTAGTCCAGATTAAGTTCCATTTTGTTTTTGTAAAGTGTTCTGATACACAACACATATATTTATTGATTATTTTCTTTTTCGACTAATTTCATCAATGTCTTTGTGATATTTGACCGATTTTCACTAATTACTTGAATAACTTTCCACAGGACTACATGAATATCGCCATTTATATGTGAAGTAAGTACCTATAGAATCAAGAATATTCTTCTTCTTACAATCCATAGAATCTCTTTTTTGATCATAATTGGTTATGCTACACAATACCTGTGCAGCTTGTATCTTCTCCGTCTACAAATACGCCAATCTTTTATAAAATGAACTGTCTACTTTTTTCACACTTACATTTACGCATCATCGTTTCAACTACAAGTAGCACGGGTAAGGATGTCGAAGTCAGGATCGGGAAAGGGGTAAAGCAAATACATTTATAACTATACACCTCACCAAAAGTGTTTCGAACAGACCTACTGCAGAGTTTCATCAACAGCTTTCTTTACTCCACATAATGAGGATCAAATAGCCAGTTAGAAAGAATTAGCAACAAGCAACACTCTGGGAATGAATGAATGAATATCCCGAAGAAATTCAAGATGGATCAGAAACACGTTGAAGAGACCATCGGGTGACATTGTGGTGAGAGCTGGCTGCTAGAAAAAAATTGGCAGACAGTAATTTACGTCAATGTTTGCGTCCTAAATATTGATCGTGAGGAAAAAAACAAGAACAAAAACTAACTCAACAACCAATCAAAGCAGACTTTGCGTAGGCGGATACAATTTGCAGAGAGATGAACTGAACTTCAATAAACGGCCACAAAGAGATGAAAGAATAACGTTCAGCGAGAAACCACCAATTAGAAGACAATGTGTTTGTTTGCTTACTGTCTGTCTGTCTGTTTTCGACATAGAACTTTGCACAAATGTGCGGAAGTTCAAGTCGCCACATTCCGTGTAGCACGCGAAGCAAGAGAAGAAAGTACAAGAAAAGCATAATAGAAACAGTGAGCAGAGGTGTGAGACAAAGGAGTAATAAAGAAAAACAAAACAGTTTCATTGGAGATCATAAGTCACAAGGAGTGGATGCATCTGCGCCGGCCAATGAGAACGATTTTAAGCCATGTAACCAATTGTTCCAAACAATAGATTTTACCGTCCTGAGAACCCCAGCCGGGAAGTCTACACCTCCCTACATGGCTTAAACCAACTGTTGTGGATTTAATGAACTGATGCCAATTTTTGTTTGACCGCCGCTAGCTTTTTTCCAGCCTGACCCTATATCCGCTAACATAGCTCGTCGAGGGAGGCGATGACTTCGCATACGTAACACATGTCCTAACCATCCCAGTCTTTGTAGCTTCACGATTTCGTCGATTGATTTCCCCTGTTTACCTAGAACTCTACGCCTAACCTCAATGTTGCTCACCTTATTATGCCACTTCACACGTGAGATAGAACGCAGGCACGTATGATCAAAGACAGCCAGCTAGTCTTTTGATGTCTTCCACTCTCAGTGGCCAGGTCTCACAGCTGGCCATAAAGGAGGACGGAGCGGACTGATGAGCAGTACACCCGCCCTTTGGTCGATAGCCAGCCGGATATCTCGTCTACGCCAGAGTCGGCGTAAACTGGCAAATGCGAGACGAGCCCCCTGTATCCGTGCTGAGATTTCGTCAGAGATCAGCCCGTTGGGGCTTACAATAACCTATAATAATGAAAATAAAAATCTATAAATATCTGTTGATTTCTTCAATAAACGATCTGTTGCCTGACCCTTGTCTTCTGTTATTACGCATGGCATGCCAGATTATCGTTTGAGTGAAACTCGAACAGGAAACGACGAGTTGAGCGTGTGTTCAAGGGTGACAGGTGAGAGATCGTGTATGAAGGAGATGAAAGATGATGGACAAACGTGAAGTCAGGTAAAGGTGATTGTAGAGAGAGAGAGAGCAAGACAAAGCGGAGATGTGGTGTTCAAGGTATATGCCCCACTCAAAACACAAAAGAATAATAACAATAACACTTGTTCTTGTTGTATATATTCAAGTGTTGGTCTGTAGGGATTTGATTGGTTACAGATTTAAAACTGATCTGTCATCAAATTAGACAACCACTGGATGTCACCTTGTGATCTAAATAATCTGATGCTCACTAACGTTAAGAAGTTATCTGGAGATCTAGGTGAGAAGTCGTCACCAGAGGGGCCGCCAAGTCAGATAAGAGAATAGTTACTCGTTGACAACATTGGTTAGCGGTTCCGTTTAATAGATATAAGGAATTTGGCTGAGGTTGAAATTTAAAGGCTATTTGAGTGCATCTTCTTCTTCTTTAGTTCGGCTATCTCCTACGGGAGGATGAACCGGCTTCATGAACATCTCGAATGTTTGTAAGAGAGTTGATGAAGTTTCATGGGAATTGGGTACGAGTGATGTCCCGCTTTTTCTTCACAGGGGGCCTGCGGTCTTTTAGGGCCGGCAATACGGTCATATGGGAGCATTTCAAGAGGTGTACGGAGGGGTGGCTAGCCCGCAGCGCAAGACACCCACCCCCGACCATCCTGAGGCTTTGGAGGCATCCTAATGGCTGAATGGTCTACAAGTTCGTGTTGTAGCCCGGATGGCCTTGGGTTGGAATCCCGGAACTGTCCACTATTCCTTCTTGCTGGCTTTCAATGGTTTCCCCAACTGAAGTCTACTGCTCATGATTAAAAATAAAATCTTGTCATGCCATTGTTTCAACTCAATTATAATGAGTAAATTTTTCATATACCAGGCTATAACCAGGCAAGGATGCTGACAAAATGCAGACTCTTTCGATGAACACCTTGAGTTGCAATCTACGAATGTTCGGTATACGATTCGCTCATGCTGTCAAATGTAAGATGATGAGGCTACAGAACTGGACTACACTGATTCCCAGTTTAGAAATAGGGAGGGAAGTAACAGAGCACGTTGACCGCTTCACTTATTTGGGAAGTTGCACCAGCCAACACTAACAGGTTGATCTCTGACGAAATCTCAGCACGGATACAGAGGGCTAGTTTCGAATACACCAGTTTACACCGTCTCTCGCTATGTAGACGTGATATCCCGCTGTGGTGAGAGCAGGCTGCTAGCCAATTGGTAGACATTAATCTAGGCTGATTAGTAGACATTAATCTAGGCTGATTCAACAACCAATCACAGCAGACTTAAACGTGGGCAAATATGATTCGCAGATAAATGGCTCTACTTTCCGAGAAATATCGAAAACAACCAATCAGGAGACTGTGTTTGTCTGCTTAACTTCCGAGAAACAACCAATTAGAAGACTGCCTTTTTCTGCTTGCATAAGCCTTATTAATGTGCATAAAACATATATATATATATATATATAAATACGCGTTGATTTTCGTAATAAAACGATCTGTTGCCTGGCCCTTGTCTTCTGTTGCTACACCGCTATCGACCAAAGGGCAGGGATACTGCTCACCAGTCCGCTCCGTCCTCCTTTATGGCTGTGAGACCTGGCCATTAAGACATGAAAAGATTAGCTGTCTTTGATTATAAGTGCCTGCGCTCTATTTCCTGTGTGAAGTGGTATAATAAGGTGAGCAATATTGAGGTGGTTAGGCATCGGTCTACTGCTAGGCAAGCAGGGAGGGAAAATCAACAGACGAGATTGTGAAGCTACATCGACTGAGATGGTTAGGACATGTGTTACGTATGCCTAGTTATCGCCTTCCTCGCTGAAGGTCAATGTTAGCTGATACAGGGTCAGGCTGGAAAAGAGCCAGCTAGCGGCGGTCAAACCAAAACAAGGCTTCATCAGTCAATGAAATCCACAATAGTCAGTTTAAGCCAGCCAACCACGTAGAAAAACATAGACTGGCCTCCTTGCTGGGATCCTCAGGACGGTAAACACCAATGGCTAGCGAAGATGCATTCACTCCTTGTGACTTATGATTTCCAATAAAACTATATTGTTCTTCAATATTACTACTCCTTTGTCTCACACCTCTGTTTACTGTCTATATTATGCATTTCTTCTACTTTCTTCTCTTGCTTTGTATTACACGAAGAGTGTGTCGACTTGAACTGGTGCACATCGGTGCAAAGTTCTATGTCGAAAACAGACAGACAAGCCATACTTATTATGTAAGCCATAATGGTAACACCTAGTTGACTTCAGGTTGAAGCTGACGAGAGCAGAACTGGAACGCTGATGGTTAATCTTAGATATTAACTGAGCTCATAAGCAATTAGACTACATCTCCACAGAGATATTATTGTTAATAATAATAACAGTAATAATAAGACATTGAGACTTACACGGAAACTTCTATCATCTAAACATTCTAATTGACTACGTTCACAGGCTCGATTAACCCAATTCTGACCAACACGCTGAAAATATAAATTAAAAATAAAAGAATATATATATATATATAAACAATTAAAGAGAGGGTCAAACACGCACTGGATGGAAAACTTCAACTAGAAGAGGCTGTAATCAGGAGAAATAAGTCATGCACTGATAAAATCGCAACACTACGGATCATCATTGAAGAGAGCTCGGAATGGCAGTCGGCTTTATTTCTTAACTTCATTGACTGTGAAAAGGCCTTCGACAGCGCGGCGTTAATCGAGAGGTGATTTGGCAACTACTTCGCTACTACGGAGTGCCGCCGACATTTATACATTTCATCACACAGCTGTACAACAATGCTGCATGCCAAGTAGTCCACAACGCAAAACTCGCGGAATCTTTCGAAGTGAAGACGGGAGTACGACAAGGCTGCCTACTATCTCCAATTATTTTCTTGATTGCAGTAGACTGGATAATGCGACAGACAGCGAGTAAACAGGCATAAAATGGACCCACACAAAAAACTTTAAGGATCTGTACCTTGCCGATGATAATATGTCTGACTTCCCACAAACTCGAAGATATGCAAGTGAAAAGTAACAAGTTGGCAGAAGAAGCATTAAATATAGGAAGGACTTCAGGTGAACATAGAGAAAACAGAGGTGATGAAGATTCCTGGCCAACAACAACAGACAACAATCAGCCAGCGTAAATGAGAGAAATCTGAAAACATCGACATCCTTCAGATACCTAGGAAGCATCCTTTCAGCTCCGTCAAACAGACGGAACTGCCAAGGATATCAAATCAAGGATCGGGAAAGCAAAGCAAGCTTTAAATTTCTCTCAAGTCTGTGTGTAGATCAACAGCAATCAGAATGAAAAATAAGATCCGGATTTATGGATCAGAGACTTGTCGTGTGATGAAGACCACTTCAAACAAACTACACAACTTCATCAACAGCTGTCTTCGCTCAGTACTCAAAATCAGACGGCCAGACAAAATTACGTCTTCTTATTGCTTGTAGTCTAAAATATAAAATCAAAGGATATGTTAACACACACACAAACAAGAAAAAGAAGAAAATCAACAAACTACTCATTTAATTTCTTTTTTTCTCTCTCTCTCTCTGTCTCCTAGTCACAACTTACCAATTGTAAGTCGATTTGATTAAAGGGTAACAAGTATTGTGGTATCCTTGGTTGAATTCTATCACTGGTCGACGACTGTGATTCACCACTTTTACTATTATTATTATCTTGATATCCTACAGTTTTCTTAGGCATCTCCTTGATAGTCTTATCATCATTTTCGTGAATTTTAGAGACTTGTTCAACACTATTATTATTATTATTATTATGAATTGTATTTGAAGTCGAACATGTTGGCAACACTTGTGATGATGATGGAGACGATCGTTTCGGTTGTTTACTAAGCGGAGGAAATTCTTGAGGATTTATTATCTCCGATGTGATACCATTCATCTCTTGTTTTATTGTATTATTATTACTATTACTATTATTATTCTCAACCTGTAGCATATCATCATTTTGTTCAGTACAATAATCGACATTATTATGATTAGTAACATGGTGAGCAATATTATTATCACCGGCTTCTATATCATCATTGAATATTACATCCGTAGTTGGATGTCGTCTTTTACGAGATTTACTCAGAGTATAAACAGCAGCAGCCGCAGTAACACCAGCAGACGATGATGATGATAATGATGGAGAACCCATATCAACAGAATATTCCTCTGTACTAGTATTTATAAATTCATGCGCTATCTGTTTTTCATTCTTAGCATTTTTAACATTATCACACTCATCAATATGATGATTTGTAGAGGCGGATGTCATCTCCTCCTCTGAAGTTGATAGAGATGAAGATGACGAAGAGGATGTGGAGGAGGCGGATGATGATGATGAGGAGGAGGACGACGACGACGGCGCTGATGATGACGAAGAAGAAGTTAATGAGTCTATTGAAATAGAAATTCCATTCGTTTTATCTGATAGTAATTTACGAAGAGATTCCATCTCAGTATTATTATTATTATTAGTGGTTGTATTATTAATAAAATCATTATTTGGAAAAAATGCCTTGGCTAACTTCGATTTACGAAGTCGTAGAACATCTGAATTGATTCTAGTCGTTGAGTATTTTAAATGACTAAATGCCTCATCTTCTTCAGCATACAACGGACATAATGGTGACCATATCTGAAAGAAGAACAAGAGGCATATTTTGTAGAAACAAACAAAACAAATAAAATAATGATGCAAAAGAAGTCATGGAAGAAATCAAAATGTTCTCTCCTGAAGGACAATAAGCAATTTAAAAAAAATCGATTTTCAAGAGACTGGATTAGTTTATTCACAATCTGATATGTATATCAATGAGAAATCACAAAAAGACAACTGTTTCGTCCTAGTCTGGGACTCCTTAGCAGTACGCACTCACCGACAGGGTTCGAACCCGAAACTTTCTGTATACAAGGCGAGCTCGTAGACCATCAAGCCAATGGGACTCAATGCAATGGCTAATGAATTCTACCTTCTGCCAATTCATGACATAGCGCAACCACTAGCCAATATCTTCTACGAGTATTTGCCCTCACAACCGACCTGCTGCACCCTACTGTCCACGACTTTCCACTAGAACCCCAGGGAACTAACTACCTACCTACCTAAATAGGGCAAGTCGCTAGTGAACATCTCATTGATATTCAAGTATTGGTTTTTAGGGATTTCATTGATTGGTTACATGATTTCATCATGAGCTGACATTGGTTAGAGAATCATTGAAAAACCTGCAGGGAGTACTGGGCAACTGTTTCGTCCTAGTAATAGTTTTTTACCCTCCAGTTACACGACAAGTTCCTAGAGCATTCAGAGTTACTGGGACTTAATTCAATGGTACGTGAATTTTAAACTTCAACCAATTCGTGATGCATACATACCACAATGTAACGCAAACGCCAGCCAATATCGTAGGCGATTAACCGTTCTCCCACCTGATTGGTAGTCTGTCTGTTTTCGACATAGAACTTTGCACAAATGTGCGGAAGTTCAAGTCGCCACATTCCGTGTAGCACGCGAAGCAAGAGAAGAAAGTACAAGAAAAGCATAATAGAAACAGTGAGCAGAGGTGTGAGACAAAGGAGTAATAAAGGAATACAAAACAGTTTCATTGGAGATCACAAGTCACAGGGAGTGGATGCATCTGCGCCACTGAGAACGGTTTTGAGCCATGTCACCAATTGTTTCCAACCATAGATTTTTACCGTCCCGAGGACCCCAGCCTGGAAGTCTACACCTTTCTACGTGGCTTAGACCAACTGTTGTGGATTTCATTGACTGATGCCAAGTTTTTGTTTGACCGACGCTAGCTTTTTTCCAGCCTGACCCTATATCCGCTAACATTGCCCATTGTCGAGGGAGGCGATGGCTTGGCATACGTAACACATGTCCCACCCATCTCAATCTTTGTAGCTTCACGACTTCGTCGATTGATTTCCCCTCCTTACCTAGAACTCTACGCCTAACCTCCATGTTGCTCACCTTATTATGCCACTTTACACGGGAAATAGAACGCAGGCACCTATGATCAAAGACAGCTAGTCTTTTCATGTCTTCCACTCTCAGTGGTCAGGTCTCACAACCATACAGGAGGACGGAGCGGACTGATGAGCAGTATACCCGCCCTTTGGTCGATAGTCGAACATCTCGTCTACGCCAGAGTCGGCGTAAACTAACAAATGCGAAACGAGCCCCTTGTATTCGTGCTGAGATTTCGTCAGAGATCAGCCCGTTGGCACTGGCTGATGGTACTTCCCAAATAAGTGATTGGTAGACCCCGTTAGTCATGACTTCTAGAGGTTGGGTAGCCTTCAGACACACCTTGTACCGAGAAGTTCATGCGATTTCAAACCTGGTGGGTGAATACTGTTGAAGAGTTCCAAACTACGGCAAAACAGATGTCCAGTACTCTTGGCGGTTTTCAACAGTTCTCTAACCCAGCTAGTTTGTGAAACGAAATTTAACAAAGCTAGAGATTTTAGAGGTATTCAAGAGGTGCGAATGCACCAATGATCTTGTGATACCTGCTCACCCCCTAAATACCTCCCTGATTAGGTTAAAGTTGACTCCTAACCTATCCCTAGACTAAAGCTAACCGCAATACTCGTCTAACTTCACCTAAAACTAGCCTCATGTTATGTTTAGTATCATTCCACTTCATGCAGAATTTTCTTCGCGCCTTGCTCTGACTGGAAGTTGCAAGGTCATCAGTGTGTCCGCGGCTGCTAGGTGCCTAAAGTTTACCTGTTCTCTTCACTATCCGCTAAAATAAGAAACCATGGTGATACTGCATACTGACTGACTGATATGAACTGACCTATACACACACACACACACACACACCAGAACGTCGTCTTTCCAGTTCAGAAGTCAGCTCATCAGAGATGTTGTCAGTTTGCCTCAGATTACAGAGAGACAGATCCGGAATCACTTCCAAATTATGCCAATTTTGTCTAGTTATTTGAGTAAAATGCAATACATTGGATCAAATTTACAAGTTGTAAATTATACAGTTGCAAAGTGTTTAGATCACTTTGTGGTTCAGCTAACGATCACTAATGTTCAATACGTTAGTGATATTGTGAATACTCATATCGAGTAATCAGCAGTGTATGGTAGCGCTGTATTTTGATTACCATCCATTCATACCCTCGGTTTCCAAAATAGTATAATTTAAAAAATGATGAATTTGATTCGAGACAGGTTCTAGAACATAATCCGTACACACCACAGCCCGACCAATAGCTGCTACATTGATGTGGTGGTCGGACTTGCACATCGCGATGACCCAACAAGTTGCACTGGCTGGAACCAATGTTCTTGCAGGTCCTACTATGTCAGGAAGGTTGGTAGGATAGCGATTAGAGTAAAAGCAGTTACCGGTATTGTGTAAGAATCTTTCTTAAACTATGCTGGGGGTCTGTGGGCGAAGTCGTACTACTGGGGAACAGGGGTGTAACAGCATTGAGGTGTTTGCCTCCGATGACCAGCATGCCAGCAAGCTATGCTGTCCCCCACTCCGGAGAGAGGGGGTTAGAAAAGGTCTACCTAAAAAATTGTGCATCCCGACTCACCTCACCTACGGTGGTCCGTAACCGGCGGTAAGTTCAGTAATACGGAACCAAACCAAGAAACCAGTTCACACAGGCCGTGTGTGACTGGTCAGCATCAAGCAGTTGCCCCCTGGGCTCTGCAGTCAAGCAACACCAACCCGCTCTCTGTTTCAGGTACCCGAAGAATCAATCAACTTCCACGATGTTGGCAGCCGGGAAGTGAAAACCGCCCACACACTTCCAAAAGCACACAGACACACTTCAGTTTTTCAAGTCAAGAAGAGTTTCTAAGAAATACATTAATGGTATCCAAAAAAATTTTGAGACGTATTAAAACAAAGTAGTTAGCCCATAAAAATTTTATGTGAATTTTGACACTATCTACAAGTTAGCAGCCTTACACAATCAATCAAATTTCATCTAGTGACAGATATCGACCAGCAGTTGAGCCTATTCACACGATCCCTTTGGAATAGTACTGCTACTATTGTTACGTCTGTAGAAGAGGAAGGTACTTGTTTACCTATTCTAGACATATTGCTTAGTCAACGGTCAGATGGATCAATAAAACGATCTATTTATAGAAAAACTATCTAGACAGGACAGTATCTTAATTATCACAGTTTCTGTCCTGTTCTGTATAAAAGAGCTTTAGTAAGGTACCTCATCAGTGGAATCTAACAAATAAGCAGAGAAGACACACTGGATGAAGAAGAAAGAAAGTTGACACAAAAAACTCTGGCTGATAACAGTTATCCAGACAAGTTCATCAGGAGAGATAAAGTAGTCAGAACAACAAGACCCACTCTCCAACACGCTGCTAAGAAAGACGTGTACATCAAGCTACCCTATATGGGGCATCACAGCAGCTTGATAACTAGGCAAAGATTGAATGCTGCTGTGGTTAAAAAGACTTTAAATGCAGCTAATATCGTAATAACTGAGAATGCGAAGCCGATATATCCATCGAAGCGCTAAGAACATCAGAAAAATAATGTCACAACCCACTGTATTTACCAATTCAAATGCATGTGTGGGCACATATAAACAGGGAAGACTAATCGATCTCTGCAAGTAAGCGCTGGCTTCACAGCATACTTCTAAATGGCTCCAGAAGCAAATAGAATCGTCGGAACGCATTAATGGTAAGAACAGGAGATCTAGTTCCTCTATTGCGAAACATGTTATAGAGACAATATAAAATTGACGTTTACTTATCTATAAAACGTGTTTGGCGGAGGGTGTATCCTAAAGTTTGTGGAAGCCCTACCTGGCAATTAGATAGTTGGAACCGCCTCTATACGCTCAAAAACAATCAGTCATCACACTAAATTTTCTTTGGTAAACTTTGTTTTGATACCAGCCAGGGTAGATGATGTACAATTACCTCTGTTATTTGGTTTAGTCATCTTTCGAATTTAACCACGAGTTGATATCAGTTTTGGAGAACCATTGAAAATCAACACCGAAGTACTGGAGTTTGATTTCATCAGAGTTTAGGAATCATCGGCCCAGCCAGTATGCACTCACTGGGGTTAGAAGCCAGTATCTTCCGGTTACAAGGTAACCTGGCTCGTATATCATTCACAGCCATTGCGACCCACTTCAATGGTTCAGTGTCTGGAGTATGGAGGGGGGTCTCGTATGATGGTAAACAGTCTGAAGGTGTTCAAAATAATCAACCTAATCTTCCACGTTTTGTTGAAACTATCACCACCATAGAAAGGTTAAAACCAAATCTTTCTATACAGAGAAAGAGACAAGGGTTAACTTAGAACACATAAAAACAATCTTCAACATTTGTTATTCTAGCTAGACTATTTTCAAGTTAAGTAGATGCTTGAAACTGCAAAAGATTAGATTGAATTAACCTGAGAATTATTAAATAACATTCAACGTATTTATTATTATAAAAGTTGTTGTATTTTCCCAATGAATAAATGAAAAACAAAACGATATTGTTGTTTTTACTGGCATTTCGCTATTTGATACTGCTTTATCAAAGTGGTAATATTAAACCAGAAAAATTTACAAAATCTCAGCTTATATATATATGATCGAAAACGTCTTCTAAAGACATGGACTTCAACAGTTGTCATTCCATACAGAGAGGAGACCTCGGACGATATCAGAAGAATACTCAATAAGCTTGGCATCAGAGTTCTATTTCAAAACATCAGACACACTGCGAAACAACCTTGTCCATATATAGTACCAAATCCCTAAAGATTCTCTACCTAATTGTGTCTATAAAATAAAATGCTTGGAATATAATGCGATATACATTGGACAAACTTCACCAGAGAGAAATCAAAATCAGAAGAAATGGGAACACCGTAAAGTCGCCCTTCTTTTCGGCCACAGAGACATCCAGTTGAACTAGAAGAGCTTAAAAAATCATCAGCCATAGATCGTCTATACGCTAAGCTTTAGGATCGGGTCAGGTGCCAGTTACTGCTTAATGGTCTACAAGCTAGATCGCAGGCCTTGTAACAAGAAGATGCTGGGATCGAACCATGTGTGGCGAGTGTGCACTGCTGAAGGGTTGCAAACTAGGACTGGCGAAACAGCTGTTCAGTACTGTGGTGTTGATTTTCCAATAGTTCTCTAACTGATATCGACTCATGATGAAATCCCGTAACCAATCAATCAAATGCCGACAAACCAATAGTTGAAAAGACAGTATGTGTTTACATAATGAAATTGCTGAAACTGAACAACAAATATTCAGACTTCGGAACATCACATCCCCCCCCATTTGTTCAGAAGTTTCAGTTGTCTAAAGTCTTCTTCTTCGATAATGAGTGAGAAGGAAAAAGAAGAAGAAATATTACACATTACTCAAATTCTCAAGAAAAATAACTACCCAAAGAACTTCATCAATAAAATCCACACCAATATTAGTCATGGTCGAAAACACGTATTCCGAAGACATAAGCCTCAACAGTTGTCATCTGTATAGATCAGAAATGTCAGATGACAGATATTAGAAGACTACTCAATAAGCAAAACATACATTTTTCTTCGAAATATCAGACATACACCTACACACACACACTACAAGGCAACTTTGTCCGTGTGAAAGACCAAATTCCCAAGGATTCTCTACCTAGCTGTGTCTATAAAGTAAAATGCTTGGAATGTGATGCGATATACACTGGACAAACATCAACCGAGAGAAATCAAAATCAGAAGAAATAGGAACACCGTAAAATCGCCCGTCTTTTCGACTGCCAAGAAATCCAGTTGAACTAGAAAAGCTTGAGAGATCATCAGTCATAGTTGGTCTACACACTACGCTATAGAATTAAGTCGCGAAATCGATTTTGACAATATTGAAATCATCATCCAAAAAAAGCTTCAGAAATCAAAAAGAACGTCTCTTATCATCAGAAGCACTTCATGGGATCAAATGGAATCCAAATTATCTGAATAGGAAAGATGGACTAAAACACAATTTACCTGCTTACAACACCCCCACCTCCCCAATCCATGAAATGACAAAATCAACATGAATGTGATAAGCAATTTCGCAATGTAAACACATGCTGCTTTTATAATTTTATACACTTATCAAGTCCAACAGTCATCTACACCTGGTTTTGTTATCTGTACACCAATCGGCCAATTTGACAACAACGCAAAAATGCCCCCATGCTGAGGAACGATGATTAAGTTGTTGCATAATATAAGCTGAGTGGATTTTGTAAATTCTTCTGGTTTAATATTACTGCTTTGATAAAGCTATTAACAGCAGCATTTGAAATAGCAAAACGTCAGTAAAAGCAATAATATCGTTTTGTCTTTTTCATTCATTCATTGAGAAATACAAAAAATGCCTTTATTATAATGAATATCATATACCCAATGTCCAAATTTTTGTTTTCAAACTGTTAAAAGTGAACTTGGTGTGGATATATATGGCCAATATAGCTCACCTTGAAGTCATAATCCAATCCAGCTGAGGCTAAAACTGGAAGTGTAGGATGTGATTCAATAATATTGACAGCACCACCGATGTCTGCATGCAGCCATTGCACTAAACCTTCTGATTCTCTATCCCATAGATAAAAGTAACCATCATCACTACCAGAGACAACATATTCACCATTTGGTCCAAAAAATGTAGCTCCAACGACTAGTGAATCAATACAAGAGAGAGGAAAAGAGAAATACAGTCTGATATAAGAATAGAACTTGGGCAGTTGGGTGTTCGTAGAGGGACAAAATTTATTTTTGGTGTAGTCTTATACAATGGTGTTGTGATGAGAGCTGTCTGCTAACCAAAATCGGTAGACAGCAATTGACGTCAATGTTTACGTCTCATATCTTAGTCATGAGCAAAAAACAGGAACAAAAACTGACTCAACAACCAATCACAGCACACTTAGCGTGGGCGGATACAATTCGCATATATCTAGTCTGACCTTCAAGGAAACGGCCACAAAGAGATGACAGAATAACTTTCAACGAGAAAACAAGCAATAAGAAGACGCTGTTTCTCTGCTAATAATAACGAATAATAATGTACATAAAAATATACGAATATCTTTTGATTTCTTACAGGATTTCATCATGAACCGACACTAGTTAGAAAACCATTGGGGATGAAATCTTACAAGCAATCATGGAATCAGCTAAAGAGGACTGTAGAGAACCGGACAAAATTGATATGTGCCACTGAAGTCTTATGTTTCACTGGGAAACCAAGATAATAATAATAATAATACCGCGATACAAGTCTTCTTTTCCGGTATTATACAACGAGACATACGGCGAAGTTCAACAATAGCGTCTCAGAAGTGAGAACACACGAGTGACCCTCAGCCAACTAATCATAAAAATGAGGAAATTTTGCATAAAAAACGATGCATATTGACAAGAAAATGTTCGAAAACACACTAAACAGGTTATCTTTCTCTGACATGGCTTAAAAATACTTCCCTTCGTTATAATAAGGAGTATCAGTTGCTAATTTAGACTAGTTTCTGTGCATGTATTCACCGAGGTGACTAAGAATGACCTGTTTTACTGAATTGTTTTTCTCTCTTATCCAAAGTACTCGGTTGAATCACTATGGTTTCCAGTAAGACGATTGACGACTACTTTCCATGGAAACATGAATAATAAAACAAATTAAAATAAATGACATCAACTCTAAATCTATTCATAATGGTAACCTCAACCCTAAACTTAACACTAAGCCTAACCTTAATCCTAACAATAATTACCCCTTTCCTAACCATGGACTTAACCTTAATTCTAAATACAACCCTGATGCTAAGACTAACAAGCTATTAACACATTGTCAAAACAGGGGGGAATAGTAATATGGAACAATATGAGAGTTCTGTTGCATATGGCAGATCATGAAGAGTGAATGCATCAGCGTCAATAAGAGTCAATAAGAGCAATTTTGAACCATACGCCTTATAAACTCCAGTCACTGATTCTTAGAATCCTGATGACTTCAATCAACTAAACAGTTAACACCTTCATACATGGATGGCTCAGACTAATTGTTAAGTATTTTATGAACTGATTTTATGCTTTTACTAGACCACCTTCAACTCTTTACCAACCTGATACTATGTCAACCAACCTGAAACTACGTCCGGTTATCAACCAAGGGACGTGTGTACTGCTCATCAGTTCGCTCCGTCCTTCTCTATGACTCTGAAACATGGCCAATACGCGTTGAAGACATGAAAAGGTTGACTGCTTTCGATCATAGATGTCTGCGATCTCTGTCTCACGTTAGGCGTAGAGTGTTGGGCAAAGAGGGAAAATCAATCGACCCGGCTATAAAGTTACATAGACTAAGATGGCTAGGTCAGGTGCTGCGCATGCCTAACCACCGCCTCCCCCGACGGGCATTGCTAGCTGATATAGGTGCCGGTTGGAAAGGAGTAAGTGGTGGCCAAACAAAAACATCTTTCATATTCCTTTCTACCATTACCCATTCTGTTTCACTCTTATACTTGTCAGACTGTATTGATTCTCTTCACTCATCTTCTTGTCTACCTCTATGTGCTATTTGGAAGGTGGCAACTCGAACTTCTGCACTTGGGTGACAAGTTCTATGTTGAATCCAGACAGACAGACAGACATGTCAGATAACATCAGCCATCAAAGAAACTGATGGCTTAGAATACATGACACATGTGTTTAACCATCTTAGTCGATTCACATTTACAATCACATCGATTGGATTTTCCCACGTCATCTAACATTCGATCGAAGTGTAACCTTAATATTACTCAACCTATTACACTTACCATCATCTAACATGGAAGATAGAAGGCAGATACCCATGACAAAAAAACACAACAGCTACCTGGCCTTTTGAAAGGTTATGTCTCACTCACATCCATAGAGGAGGATGGAGGGAACTGGTGTCTATCTGTTTTCAACAGAGAACTTTGCACCGATGTGCACCAGTTCAAGTCGCCACACTCCCTCCTTGTAACACACAAAACAAGAAAAGAAAGTAGAAGAAATGCATAATAGAGACAGTAAACAGAGATATGAGACAAAGGAAGAGTAATAACGAAAAACATCATAGTTTTATTGAAAATCATAAGTCACAAAGAGTGGATGCATCTGCCACAGCTATTGAGAACAATTTTGAGCCATATCACCAATTGCTTTCAGCCGTCATTGGTATTTACCTTCCCGAGGACCCCAACCAGTCAGGAAGTCTACATCTCCCTGTGTGACTGTCTTAAACTAACTGTTGTGGATTTCACTGAGTGATGAAGCCATGTTTTGGTTTGACCGCTGCCAGCTGCAATCCAGCCTGACCCTAAGTCAGCTAACATTGCCTGACGATGGCTAGACATACGTAACACATGTCCTAACCATCTCAATCGATGCAACTGTTTCACAGCCTCGTCGATTGATTTACCCTCCCAGCTACCTAGCACTCGACGCCTAACCCCAACATTGCTCACTCTATTACACCACCACCTGACACGGGAGATAGAACGCAGGCAACTATGATCAAAGACAGCTAATCTTTTCATGTCTTCCACACTCAATGGCCAGGTCTCACAGCCATAAAGGAGGACCGACTACTGAGCAGTACATCCGCCCTTTGGTCGATAGCCGGATAACACGTCTACTAAGTCGGAGATGGCGTAAACTGGCATATGCGAACAGAATTGGTGTACAGCATCCACATTATTTGATCGACAGTTGAGTGTCCCAACTACGCCAGAGATGGTATAAATTACTGACTGTCCCACGAACCTTTTGTATCCGTAGTGAGATGTCGTCATCGATCAGACCCCATGCATTTGGGGCTGATGTAATTTCCTAACCAAATAAATGAAGTCGACACAACAAGCACTATCTAAAATTACTTCTTAACAGTTTAGAATTCAAAAATGCACACCGAAGAAAAAAAAATAGACAAATAACATGACGTTATATTGTGACGCAAATAAAAATAGAGAGACCCACTCATATTACGCTTTTTATTATCTAAACTTTTCAACTATGCAAACATACTACATGCCGCATTAGCGTTGTCTAAAAACCCTGGCTGATTTATACCCACTTTTAAATATTGCTTTTGTAGGGATTTAGTTTTACTGGTTAGAGGATTTCATCATCATGAGTTGAAATCAGTTAGAGGACTACAGGAAAACCAGGGAGTACTGAACAGCTGTTTCGTCAGCCTAGTTTGGGACTCTTCATAACCAGTCACTGGCACCTGACCAGATCCAATGGCTATCCCATGGATTCTAACTTCTGCCAGTTCACGACATAGCGCGACCACTTTGCAATGTCTTCTTCGATGAGTTACTGTCTCACCTTCAACCTGCTGCAACCTACTGGTCAGGGATTCCCACTAGAACCTTAAGTAACTACCTATCTGAATACGGCCAGCCGGTAGTGAGCATCAGATGAATTTCAAAGTATTGGCTATTGTAGGGATTTAGTTTGATTGGTTGGTAGGAAATCATCATGAGCTGACATTGGATCGAGTCTCAGTGGTTGCTGAATGGTCTTATAACCAGAAGGTCCTGGGGTTCGACCCCCCTGTGGTGGATGCGTACTACTGTAGAGTCTCAAACTAGGCTTACGAAACAGCTGCCCAGTACTTCCTGTTGTTGGTTTTTCAATCGTCCTCTAACTGATGTCAGCTCATGATGAAACCCTACAACCAATTATATCCACTTTGGTGCGCTTAGTGATTCGACTATCAATTGTTGCGCATCATGAGTTCAAAATCAATTCCACAACAAATCGATAAATCACTAAGACAGTTAAGCAGTATCATTAGCTCCAACCGCTTCTCGCAACCTCACACCACGGCGCCAACACACAGTAGCTGTAGCCTCAATAACGCCAACTAATTGTATGTAAATGCAAGTGATCCTTGGAATAACTGTTCCAGAGTATGACAAGAAATGATGACTCAGTCGTCTGTAAAGATGTTAACCCTGCAGGAGAATCAAATGAAAACAAAAACAAAGAGAAAATAAAATTCTACTGACTTGTCTGCATATTCCGATGACCAGAGTATTTGTGCAGATAGGGTTTATCGAGATGATTCACATCGAACAAATAGATATCATCGTCATTGTAAGATAAAAGAATAGCTAAAAAGAGAATAAATAAATGAATAAAACATTTAAAGATAATAAATTCAGATAAACAATACGAAACGTTTAGCACAAAAGAAAAAAAAATCAAACTTCAAACTTCTGTAACTTGCCGAAGTATTATGCAACGACCAGCGCCAATGTCGTAAGTGAGAAGTGGTCCTGGTCCTCATACCCAACTTGGTATTATTTGAATGGTTATTGCTATTTTCTTGACTTCCGAGTGGAACATACAGTTTCAACACCATGCCTCCATTTTGTCACATTCTCTGAGATCCTCTCTAACCATTAATCACATCAACTGGCCTCTTACTGTTGCCCATAGTCTCTCATCGCCTTCGTGTCATCTTCGAAAACACCACTGTGTTATGTATCCGTTGCTAATATATGTTATGGGGTCGTTGCCGATATTATGGTGTGACCGAGTATAAATATACGCTAATGTGAGATATAACGGACAATAACGTACAGACTGCTATTGCTGAGTACTTAATTTGTCCTGACGAGAAAAGGGGAAAATCAGAAGACGACCATCACGTTGACAAAGATACGTGTATTTTCCAACAAGGGAGAATTAACTGTCATACAAGAGTGTGAGTGAAAAAGTACTTAAGAGTACAAAAGGTGTGAAAGAGTGTATTGACTGTACAATTAAAGAGTATAGATGAAAATGACTAATATACACGAACCAATAAGATAAACAGGCGTTTTTCTTATCACCATTGGGTTCTGATTGGTTGGAATGCCATGTGACAAAAGGTCATACACTGTTTATTTGGTTAATGGACAGACAAAGATATGTTGTGAGTTATAATGGGATTGATATGCAGTCACATGATGTGTGTTTTGGTTTTGACAGTCTGATATATTTTGATCTGTGTACATTGATATTTCATTATAACTCACAATACGCTTTGTCTGTCCATTAACTAGATAAACAATGTATGACCTTGTTATCACATGACATTACAACTAATAAGAATCCAATGATGATAAAAAAAACTACTGTCTATCTTATTGGCTTATGTATATTAGTCATATCATATATACTCTTGCTTTGTACACTTTCATATACACTTGTTCACACATTTCGTACCCTTCACTCTCACACTTGTGTGACAGTCATTTTTTTCCTTGTTTGGAAAATACAAGTATCATCGTGAACGTGGTGGTCTTCTGATTTTCCTTTTTCCGCGTCAGGAATATTAACTATTCAACGAGTACACAACAGGAATAACGATAATATACCCATAGTAAAATACATCAGACTGTCCAAACAAAGCAGACATCATGTGACTACATATCAACCATCCAACTCGTTATTTCCTGTTGTAGTTCCACTCGAGGCAATGATCCGTCTTTAGCGATATCACCCGATAGTCTCCTCAGCATGTGACCGATCATCCATCTCCATTTTCGCCGGAATATTTTATGAGCAATAGGTTCTCAGTTTTATGTTGTGAATTCTTTCCAATCCACGATTTGACTTTCAATATGGAGCCAGAGAAGGCGGCAGTTGTTTGATAAACGTCTACAGGAAGCTGTTGGAAATGCTTTTCATGAAGGCAACGCCAAGTTTCTGATACATATCGAAGAACTGAATGACTTTCAGTATTGATGTTGACAATGGGAATTTTTTTCCTTTATGTTGAGTGCAGATTTCTATACTAATTTTAGAGTGATGAAGGTCTATCCTGTCAACTTGGTAGACCCCCGCTAATCATAGAATTCAAACTAGAACTTCGGATAAGTTCATCCAATAGTTAGTTAATAATGAGTATGCTAGACTAACTTTTCAGTGTTCGTTTGTAGGTGTTTAATTGATTGCAAGATCGATCGATCAAAAACTGACTTCACTTAGAGAAGTACTGGAAAGCCTGGGTGTAGTGGACAGCTGTTTCTTTCTTCTCTCATTTGGGAATTATAAGTAATAATTAATAATAATGATAACAGCTTTATTCCAAACAGTATTTGCGGTACAGTTATGGAATCTTCAGCGTGCATTACAAAATATTGCATCTAAATACCTCATAAATTTTATAGGATTTTAAAATCAAAAAGCAACAACAAAAAAATAGATAGATAAAAAGAAATAAAAAAAGAACAGCGTTGCATTTAGATATTAAACAATGCACCACAGGATATGAAGTACAAAATCGGTGTATAATAGAAGATAAGAACAACAGTGTAATAGTAACGAGGAAAGAAAAACGAAAACGAATGGGAATATTTGTTAGAGTGCCACAGTAAGTTGATCGTGTCATACCTAACGGATTTCTCATCACATAACAGCTGTGCCAGATATGGTATTGTGGAGTTTTTGTACTTGGTAATCCTAGCGTATAGCCTCTTATAGCTGCTTCTAGTTCTACCAGATGAGATGCAAGGAGACAGCTGCGTATAGAGAGGATTCTCGGGGTCCAACAATATTGTATTCGCTACTTTCTTACATGACATAATATGTCTATCCACAATAGTGTTAACCAGTTGGTTTAACGATATCCCACTTGCCCTACTAACGGCTTTTAGTGCCCATCTCAACAAAGCAAAGTCTTTCTTAAGTAGTCCAGTAAAGATTAATGGAGAGCAGTAGCCCACCAACGATCGAACCCGATATCTTCAGGTTACAAGACAAACTCGTTGAACACCCAGCTACTGAGACGGAATCCAATAATCGCCAGTCCATGAATTCTAACTTCTGTCAATTCGTACGACTGCCAACCAGCCAGCCAATATTATATCGATGAGTTTTTACCCTCATGTCAAACTTGGTGGGCTGGACTAACTCACGCGACTTCCTCTCGGTACCTGAACATCTCGGGTTCGATCTTTGGTGGGATCCATGGTGGGCACTGAGACAGAGCCCTTAAACTGAATGAAACAACTCTCGAGTCTTTCCCGATCTTCAATGATTCCTCTAACTGATGTAAGTTAATGAAGAGATCTACACTTAGCATAAATATATATTAAATATTCCCGTAGTAAAATTTAGAACAACACATTTAAGCGAACAATATTGCTGTTTTCAATTAGATCTCATCAGGCTAAACTCGAATGTATATAAGTTTACAAATAAAAATTCAAATATAAACCAATCATGGTGTTTTGTCTATAGGATAATAAGATGGTGAAATATAAATTGTGCAATCAGTCATAATGTTAATAATGATAATAGTAGTAATAATAATAATGGTCTTATCAATAATAAGGATGAAAAAGTGAGGCAATCTATGATAACACGAGTAATGAAAAACAGTATGATTAAACAAACAATTGTTCAGGTGGAAGTAGTCGATAAAGGCTGGTAAAAACAAATGAACCGATTAAGTAGTGCTAAATTGTAAGGGAAGTAAATGAAACTCGTTTATAATGAAGATGTGATAAGATTAAAGGATGATAAGAGAGGGGTTGAAAATATAAGTAAAAGGTAGTATAGAAGTCATCATGTCTTAATTGAACAAGGGAGGGATAATGACTGTACGAACTTCTTTTGAATGCATAGTTTAAGTTTAGTAGTTCGAATGCCTATCGTCTTAGCTGTGTGCAGTAAACGAATACGAAGTCTATTGGAAAGATTCGGTGAAATATGATGAATCATTTTGAAAGCTCTCATTTTCTCCACTACATGACCACTATCAATTAAATGTGACAAAATTGAGCTACGGATTGTTTTTGTCTGTCCTCTGCCAAACCACGATTGGAGATGTTCACTAACACATTGGCTAATCTGTCTAGTAGTACGCCCAACATATCTGTCACCGCAGGTGCAGTTAAATTGATAAATGCACATAGATGTAGCAAAACTATCAAGCTTATCCTTCGTTTGCGTCCCAATCATTCGTCGGTTAGAGAATGACAAGCGTAGGTATGCTGCGTTAAACGTTCTTCGTATGCTCCTGGATAGCCTATGGAACAAAATCTCACTAGATAAGTCACCATTAAATTGTAAATTAATAAATAGAAGCTTTTTACGTGCAGTCAGATTCTCAGGTTTTCTCTCTGATGTTTTCATATGTTTCTTTATGAAACTACTCGGATAGCCAACCAAGGGACGTGTGTACTGCTCATGAGTTCGCTCCGTCCTTCTCTATGGCTCTAAAACATGGCCAATACGAGTTGAAGACATGAAAAGGTTGACTGCTTTAGATCATAGATGTCTGCGATCTCTGTCTCACGTTAGGTGGTTTCACAAGGTAAGTAATGTTGACGTTAGGCGTAGAGTGTTGGGGAAAGAGGGAAAATCAATCGACGAGGCTATAAAGTTACATAGATTGAGATGGCTAGGTCAGGTGGTGCGCATGCCTAACCATCGCCTCCCCACCGTCGACGGGCATTACTAGTTGATATAGGTGCAGGTTGGAAAAGGGTAAGTGGTGGCCAAACAGAAACATGGCCTCATCAATCCATGAAATCCTTGACAGTTAAACTGAGTCAGGTAGGGAGATGCAGACTCCAGGGTTGGGGGCCTCGGGACTGACTCTAGGAATCAATGGCTAGAGACAATAGGTGACATGGCTCAAAATCGTTGTCAATGGCCAGCGCACATGTATTCAGTCTCTGTAATCTTTCATATTCCTCTCTACCATTACCCATTCTGTTTCACTCTTATACTTGTCAGACTGTATTGATTCTCTTCACTCATCTTCTTGTCTACATCTGTGTGGTATTTGGAAGGTGGCAACTCGAACTGGTGCACTTCGGTGCCAAGTTCTACGTTGAATCCAGACAGAGACAGACTCGGATAGCCCATCTCCATCAAGGAGACGTGAATATATTCAAATTCCTTTTGCAAGAGGTCATGCTCATACATCTTTCTCACCCTGCTCGTAAGACATTTAACAACATTTGTTTATATTTCATGGGCACGTAACTAAGGAAGTGAGTACTGCCATGTGAATGTGCTTTTTCTATACACACTTCTCCCAAGTGACCCATCTTCTCGCCTACTTAGCAAGCCATCCAGAAAATGTAGTTCATTCTCTTGCTCCTCTTCACAAGTAAAAGAAAGCGAAGACTGGACGTTGTTGAATTTCAGCAACAATTCGTCTATGTTAACATTCCCATCAGCTAAGATAAATGTATCATCGACACATCGGTAATACATATCAAACTCCTTGATGGTGTCTTTCAATTTCCCGTTTTCCAGTTTTGCGAGAAAGAAGTCAGCTAACATTGGGTGTAATGGTGAACCCATAGCTATTCAATCTACTTGTCGGTAGTAAGATTTATTGAAGACAAAGTGAACATTTATTGTGCATTTGAGAAGTAATTCTTTGAGGCTACACAAGGGGATTCCTAAGTCCAATTGCCTCTCGGTGATTTCTTGACAAATATAATCTACTGTTTCCATAAGCGGTATATTAGTGAATAGTGATGATACATCCATGGATAACATGAGTTTATACCTCACATTAGTCTCGGATATTTTTGAAGTAAAGTCGAACACATCACTAATTCTATGTTGCACAATTTCTCTGTGCAAAGGACCCAGAATCTTAACTAACCACTTCGCTGTTCCGTGAAATAGAGAGTTATACATATCTAAAACAAGGCGAAGAGGAAGACCCGGTTTGTGCACTCTGGGTAGACCGTAAAGACGTGGAGTATTGGTACTCGTTGGTTTCATGGACTCATACGAGGCTGATGATAATACTGCTATTTGGTTCAGCTTTTTGAGAGAGTCGGTCATTAGTTTCTCGGCTCTTACATTGAGGTCTTTGGAAACACCAAGAGGTTGGAATTTAGTTTGATCATTTAAAATAATCACTTTTGTCTAATAAAACTATACCATCGCCTTTATCTGGCTTGCTAATAATTAGGCATAAAGGACGAAATTCCCATTGTCATCAACATCAATATTGAAAGTCATTCAGTTCTTCTATATGGATCAGATATTTGGTTCACACGTCATTAAAAAAAATTTCCAACAGCCTGCTATAGACTCTTGTCAACAACTGCCCTCTTCGCTGGCTTCATACTATGAAGAGTAAATAGCCAACCAAAAAGAACTGGTTACGAGAAACTCTTGGGGAGAACCAACCAAGAATCTATCGCTCAACATATATGCCGGGGAGAATGTAGACGGACTGGACACACCCCGAGGAGACTGTCGGGTGATATCGCTAAAGACAGATCACTGGCTCGAGTGGAACCAAAACAAGAAACGACTAGTTGGGAGGAGTGTGTTTGAAGATAACGCGAAGGTGATGAGGGAGTATGAGCAATAATGAGAGGCCAGTTGATGTGATGGTCGAGAGGATCTTAGAGAACGGGACAAAACGGAGGCGTTGTGTTGAAACTGTATGTTCCACTCCGATCTCAAGGGAACAATGATAATAATGTACATCGGTGGCACAGCGGTTAGGATTCTCACCGACCATGAACATGGTCCGGGGTTCTATCCCTTGCCAACGCACACCTGATATCAATGGTCGGCCTGAAAAATTTGGGCTACCGATATCACATTCTGAAAATTCCATACTTGTACCAAAAATACGGTGTAGAATCAAGCTATAATGAAAACTAAAAATATAAGATAAGATAGTGAAATAAAGCGTCAAAGATGTATTTGAATTCGTAGACAAAATCATGATATCTCTAGATATAACATTGTTATTCATCTCATCCAACAATTATACGACAATGCTACATGCCAAGTAATCCACAACGGGAAACTCACGGAAGCCTTTGAAGTGAGAACGGGAGTGAGACAAGGCTGTCTACTATCGCCAATGATCTTCCTGATTGCAGTAGATTGGATAATGAGACAGACAACGGGCAATGAGGAAACAGGCATAAAATGAACTCACACAAAAAGAGAATTGGAGGATCTGGACTTCGGCGATGTGATGTATATGTCTGATTTCCCACAAACTGAAAGATATCCAAGTGAAAAACAACAAGTTGGCGATGGAAGAAGCATCAAAGATAGGACTTCAGGTGAACATAGATAAAACAGATGTGATGAAGATTCCTGGCCAACAACAACACAAACAACAACAGACAACAATCAGCCAGCATAAGTGGGAGGAACCTGAAAGAAACAACCTCCTTTACCTACCCACCTGGGAAGCATCGTTTCAACTACAGGCGGAACTGACGAGGATATCAAAGCAAGAATTGGAAAAGCAAGACAAGCTTTCACTACTCTCAAGTATGTGTGGAGGTCAACAGCACTCGGCATCAAAAATAACATCCGGATTTTCAACTCCAATGTGAAGTCAGTCACTGCTACTCACTACACGGATCAGAGACTTGCACTGGGCGTCATAAAGAGCATCTCAACAAACTACAGCTCTTCATTAATAGCTGTCTCCGCTCAATACCACTCAAGATCATATGGCCGGCCAGAAAAGATCAGCAACAGTGAAGGATCTCTGGGAGGGAACCAACCTAGCAGGAACGAATTGTGCAAGAAATATGCAAGAAGAAATGGAGATGGATTGGCCATACTCTGAGGAAACCATCAAGTGACATCACTAGACAAGCCATCACTCGAGTGGAATCCGAAAGGGAATTGGCGAGTTGGTCGTTAGTGGGAGGGTGACTTGTAGGAGGTCATGTGAAGAGGAGATGAAAGCATGTGGACAGACTTGGGGCGGGGTGAAAAGTTGGCAGGAAACCGAAGGCAATGGAGGTGCGCAGCTGAAGCCCTATGTTCCTCTAGGAATTAAAGGATATAATAATAATTCATAAATGTACCTCTAACAGAAACAGTGAACTACATATGTGAACAAGTGGACAAGCTGTCGATAAACATTGGCATCCATACTGAAATCCTAAAAGAATTGTTATTAAGATGTGCCATGAATGTAAACTTCAAATTTGACGACACGCTTTACAGACAAGTGGACGGGGTGGTGGCGGGCTCCCATACTGGCAGATTTCTTTCTAAGTAAACTAGAAAATGATCCTTTGAACAACCATATCAGTAAGCTCTCATTTTATTGCCGATATATATGTATGATACCTTCATTCTTTGTGATAATGGTTCTAATAGGAGTACAATAATTGCTGAACTCAATGAAGCACATTCAGATATGAAATTCACACACGAAGAAGAATCCCAAGACAGAATACTTTCCTGAATGTCCTACTAACAAGAAAACCAGATGGTAGCATAAAAAGAAATTTGCATAAGAAAAGCACATGGACAGGACAATATCCACACATTTTCACAGCTTCGTTCCTATCAAGTACAAAAGAAATTTAGTGAAGACCCTCAGCCACAAAGTTACAGCTATATGCTCAGAAGAAGTAATTGAAGATGAATTGAACATTGTTTATGAAACTTTGATCGGAAATAGCTATCCTGACAAATTTATCAGGAAACACATGACAAAGAAAGTGGAAAAGGACTACTCACTATCTGTAGACAAGAAGCCACTTTATATATGAGTACAATTCAAGGACGATATACCGAATGAGATAATTACGAAGAAGTTAAGAAAATCAGTTCAAAGAAATTTTTAACGTCTTATTGTCTACACGACCGATGGTGGTCTCTCGATTGAAATGTGAAGTACCTAGACTAGCTACTTCAAATTGTATCTACCAATGCAACCCCGATTGTGGTGGAGCAAGTTATATTGGCCGTTGCTCTAGGAACTTGATTTTTCGTGCTGACTCGAGAACATCTCCCACTATGGCTAAGAGTAAAGGTGTAGTGAAAACCATTAACAGTTCGATATTGGATCATCTGGTGCAAACCAGCCATAAAAGCCAGTCAGCATTGAAGAATCCTTCTCTATCATTTACCGAGTGCCTAATAAATTGCCAAAAACATCGAAGCACCGCATGCTAGAAAACAACAGAGGCTATTGCAGTTCGCCTCAAACAACCAGTGCTCTGTGTTCAAAAGAAGCAAGTCCAGCTAGCCACTACTACTTCCCTGGCCTTCATTAAAGACTATAAATTCATGAATTTGTATTATTATTATCTTTCCTAATTTTTCTGACATTCAGTTTATTGTTATTTTGATGCTAGTGAACTGTGATCCATTGATATTATTGATTCGATATTATTTAAACAACACTAATGTTGTTCATGCAACATCCAGCGCCAATCACTATCAACGGGAGGGGATTTGAAAGAGGTTACTTCATTCATTCACTTATCTAGGAAGCGAGCATTGTCTCAACTACAGTCAGTCGAATAGAGCGAGAATTGGGAAGGTGAGAAACACATTCATCAATCTGAAACCAATCTGGAAATCTTCGTCACTCAGCCAGAATAGACAACAAAATTCGGTCGGATTTTCAATACAAACATGACGTCAGTTCTCCTATACGGAACGGATCAGAAACTTGGCGGGCCACAAAGAATATTTCCAACAGCCTGTTGCAGAAGTTACCTTTATCAACAACTAACTGTCTTCGCTCTATACTGAAGATCAGATGGCCGAGCCGGAAAGAATCACCAACAAGAAACTATGGCTAGGAACAAACAAAACAAGAACTAATCGCCCAACAAATATGCAGGAGAAAGTGGAGATGGATTGGACACTCGCTGAGGAGGCCGCTGGGTGACATCGCGCGCGCATCAGGCCATTGTTCGAGTGGAACCCGACAGGGAAGCGGCGAGTGGGACGTCGGTGCAAGGATGACATGGAGGAGACCATGTGAAGAGGAGTCGAAACAGTATGGACTAATATGGATGCAGGTGGAAAGTACAGCAGAAGGAAGACAGAAGCAAGTGGAGACGTGCAGTTGGAGCCCTATGTCCCATTAGGAACCCAAAGGAACAATAATAATGTTGTTCATAGCCTTAATTCATTCATTCACTATAATGTATATATAACTGTAGAGCCTGATGATGAAAAGCAGGTTATTGAAAAGAGTATTCATTGTTCTGTATCCATTCTTTTGAAAAATTTTAATGGGCATTTTTAATCAATTAAAAAATAATAATAATAATAATAAATAAAAACATAATTCTAACGAATCCCATAATCTAAATAAACAAAAGAATTTTTTTTAATCAAATATAAAGTAAACATACCATCACCCTGAGGACTATATACAGCAGCAGTGACACTGTACATTGTCAGTGCAAAATCATCGGTTAAATCAGCTGGTATACTACTGTCATTAGTATTCCCACTGAGTAGTGCTGCTCGTGCACGCCCACCAAGACCACTAAGTACAGCACGTACACCACGACCCAATTGTGCAGTCAGTGAACTTAACAAATTTGTATCTGAATCTGAATCCGAATCCGAATCAATAGAAAGATGACGACGACTTGAAAGGGAATTCATCGCTACACGACGACTGACTGTATCTAATGTTGTAGACTGACGTCTATTTCCACGTAGATGTTCAACACCAAAGGTGTGTAATAATCCTTTCTTTGGATCTTGTTTGTTCACTTTACGTCGGTCATAAATTCTATTGAAGAAGCACAAATACAAATATGGAGAGAGACAAAGAGAGAGAGAGAGAGAGCGCGCGATGAAAGAAATATTTTAGGTCGACCATAATCTTTTCAAGCATCAATTATTATCATAGGGAGAAATTTGAGGAAGACCACTTCTCTCTCTCCCTCTCACCTATCTAGGCTAGGCAGAAAAGATAACCATGTCAATGACAGCCAAGATCGTAACAGTACAAGAGACATTCATCATTCGGAAATCGGCATGGGTATCTTCTGCTGTACTCAGTATAAACAGAGTAACATTCCGATTTTCAACATCAATTACAGGTCAGTCATTACTGTTTCTCAATATGTGAGAGCTTGCGGCGAGTTGTCATCTGAAATGGTGACAACTAGTGGTGTCCGGCAGGGCTGCCCTGCCAACTATCCCCATTTCTATTCATCACATTTCATCATAGATATACTAATGGAAGCTAACCTAAGTGACTTTAGCCACTCAGGCATTCGCTTGTTACCCGGGAATAATCTCGTTGACTTAGAATATGCAGATAATATAGTCCTCCCTCCTAGGTAAAGATGCTGACAAAATGCAGAGTCTTTTGATGAACACCTTGAGTTGCAATCTACGAATGTTTGGCATGCGGTTTGTTCCTTGTGTCAAATGTAAGGTGATAATGCTACAGGACTGGACTACATTGACTCACTCCTACCTTATAAATAGGCGTTGAGGTGGCACCGCACGTTGACCACTTCACTTATTTGGGAGGTTTCATCAGCAAACGCCAACAGGTTGATCGATGACGAAATCTCAGTATGGATACACAGGGCTAGTTTCGAATATACCAGTTTACACAGTCTCTCGCTGTGTAGACGTGATATCCGGCTGACTGTCCACCAAAGAGGGTGTGTACTGCTCAGCAGTCCAATCCGTCCTCCTTTATGGCTGGCTGTGAGACCTGGTCATTGAGAGTGGAAGACATGGGAAGCCTCGTTGGTTGGCTGTCATTGATCATAGGTGCCTGCGTTCCATCTGACATGTGAAGTGGTATGGTAAGTTAAGCAATACTGGGGTTAGGCGTCGAGTGCTAGGTAAGAAGGGGAAATCAATCGACAAGGCTGTGAAGTTACAACGACTGAGATTGTTAGGACATATGTTACGCATGCTGTATGTCTAGTCATCGCCTTCCTCGACAATGGGCAATGTTAGCTGACATAGGGTCAGGTTGGAGAAGAGTTAGCAGTGGTCAAACCAGAACATGGCTTCATCAGTCAATGAAATCCAAAACAGTTAGTTTAAGCCAGTCAGCCAGCCACATTGGGAGGTGTAGACTGGCTGGGGTCTTAAAGATGGTAATAATCAATGGAGACTGGAGACAATTGGTGATATGGCTCAAAATTGTTCTCAATGGCTGTGGCAGATGCATCCACTCTTTATGACTCAGGATTTCTAATGAAACTATATTTTCCTTCGTTATTACTATTCCTTTGTATCACAATTCTGTTTACTGTCTCTATTATGCATTTCTTCTACTTTCTTCTATTGTTTTGTGTGTTACAAGGAGGGAGTGTGGCGACTTGAACTGGTGCACGTCGGTGAAAAGTTCTATGTTGACAACAGACAGTGTTCCAATTCAAGTATCCACTAGTGTCCTATAGGAGGTCAGTCACGAGCCGAACTTCTCTGACTGGAGCCCTGTGTGATCCCAGTTCAAATCTTAGACGACAGGAAATGGGTTACTTTAAACTACTAACACCATTTGCTCAGAACCCAACGAAGGAGACTAGGCGTATGCATGACACTAGAGTTACTATATCAAGTATCTAATCAAAGCACACAAGTCTCACACTATTGACAGTAGGCAACTAGACAGGCGAATTTAGTTCAAACAGGTAAACAGTTTTTTTTAATATTCTGAATTATTCACAGAAGCGCTTTTTTCATGACATTCCCCCCCCCCCCATACCGCTTAGAAACATCCCCTCCAGGGTTAATTATCTCTCTAATAAGTAAATATTATTCGCATATGGAGTACATTTCATCATAACACAACCAAATAAAAATGCTTACCGTACAAGTGATTCAGATCTACCACACAATGCGAATTCATGTGAGCGTACTGGATTTGAAGCGATGGAGAAGAATTCAGAATATGCTAAATGAAGTATCCTGTAATGAAGATTAAAAAAAGAAGAGATAATTATTTTATTTGAAGTAAGCTTTAAACCTCACCTAGTTTACTGGCTGGAGGACTTCAGTCTAACCCAGAAAAAGAGAAAAGATTGGGCCTGAAGACTAGCACAACCCAAGTTTAAAGCACAGGAAAAAAAACGTATTTTAAGATTGGTTACAGGATTTCATCATGAGCTGACATTGGTTAGAGAACCATTGGAAAACATGCAGAGAGTACTTGACAGCTGTTTCGTCCTAGTTTAGCACTCTTCATCGGTAGGCACCAGAAGGTCCTGGGTTCAAACCCCAGTGGGTGCGTACTACTGAAGAATCCCAAACTAGGACGAAACAGCTGCCCAGTACTCCCTGTAGGTTTTCCAATGTTTCTTTAACCAGTGTTGGCTTTAGATGAAATCCTGTAACCAATCAATCAAATCCCTACAAACCAATACTGGATTATCCTAAGATTATTATTATTATTCCCTTGGGTTCCAAGTGGAACATCAAGGGCTTCAAAACAACATATCTCCACTTCCTTCTACTTTCTGTTGTTATTTTCATCTGGATCAACGATTGCCCATAATGTCTCATCTCTTCCTTCTCCTCGCCACACGATCTCCACCATGTCACCCTAGCACCAAAGATCTAACCGTTGCTTCTCCTTCAGATTCCACTCCAGCGATGACCCGCATTGCACACTATGTCATTCGACGGTCTCCTTAGCTTACGTCTAATCCATCACATTTTTCTCTCACATATTTGTTGAGCGACCAGCTCCACTGCAGAGTTTCGTGTCGCTAATTCTTTTTGGCCGACCGGTCATTTGATCTTCAGTATGAAGTCAGGGACGGCAGCTGTTGATAAAAGTCTACCGTAGCCTGTTGGAAATGTTTTCCGTGAGACGCTGGTCCAGTATCTGACCCATTTATAAAGTGACCAACGTCACATTTGTGTTGAATATAATCCGAATCCTATTCTTTATGCTGACTGAGTGCAGGGAAGAAGATTTTCAAACTGGTTTCAGATTGATGAAGGTGTAACTCGTCTTTTTGATTCTGGCTGACTGACTGGGTGGCTGGCTTTGACATTTTCATTCGCGCTGTCGTCTGTAGTTAAAATAATGCTTCCTAGCAGGAAAATTTAAGGAAATAACATCTTTCGAATTTCTCCCGTTGATAGTAATTGGTGCTGGTCGTTGTCGTTAGTTGGTTGGTTATCTTCATCATTTCCGTCTTCTCCATGTCAATCTGAAGTCCTGTATTCGCTGCCTACCACTCTCTTCTGCCAGTTCGTTGGTTTTCGCCTGTTAGTCATCGAGTCTATGAGACATTAGAAATAAATCATCCATGTGTAGAATCCACATCTTATAGTCTTCTTATCGGTGGTCCGACCTATTCCTGTCTTCTCACTCCCCACAATTAAGAATGTCATCGTAGGTGATAATAGGCAGGCAATCTTGTCTTACTTCTCTGTTCACTTCGAACGCCTCACTAAGTTTTTCATTGTGGATCACCTGACACCTGGCATTGTCACATAGCAAGCTGTTGAATGAGGTTGATAACAACTTCGGGACTGCACGTCGTAGTGCTGAAGTAGTTTTCAAATTACTCTTCAGTCAACGCTGTCGAAACCGTTGCCTTTTAGAAGTCGATGAAGTTAAGGTAGGAGTTTGACTGCCATTCTATTCTAGACTGTGTTTGATGACGATGCGTAGAGTTGAAATTTGATCAGCACTGGATTTGCCTCATCTGAATCCAGCTTGTTCCGGCGAGTGGCGAAGTTCTGCATGAAGTGCATGTTTTATTCTTAGGAGGACTCCTCAAATTCGAGGAGACAGATGACTCAAAAAAAAACTCTATGGAAGCAAAAGTAAACAGTATGGGGGCCATGGTAATTTCTGTCTATATCACAGCTGAGGTTGAAAAGACTGCTCACATTGCAGAATAATTGAACTATGGTAGATAAATGCTAAGAATTCATGAGAGAGAAGATAGAATGGAAGTGAATTATCTGAAACCCTCGAATGGGAAGTCAATAATCTACTCCGGCCACTTAGACGGCAAACACGCATACACACACAGAAGGGGTGAGTATCATGATATCATCGACTTAGTCTTTGTGTGCTTATGGAAGCATGCGGGCGACTATTACTTCCTATGTAGAACCAGATGCTAATAAGCATCGGATTAATTATCAAGTGATACGCATTTGAGCAGATACTCCCCTATGACACTGGCTGCCCCGAATTGAGCTGCATATATCGCAAATTCGCAGAGCTTGGGGTTCATGAGCCATTGAATCGCGTCTCAATAGCTGAATGATCTATCAGCTCGTCACATGACCAGAAGGTACCCAGATCGAATCACAGTGAGTGGGTAGAGCCGACGAGTCACATACTAGGACGAAACAAAAGTTCAGTATTTCTTGCTGGTTTTTTTTAAATAGTTCTTTCACTAATTTCAACTCTTGAAAAAACTCGTATACAATCAAATCGCATAAAAAACAAACACTTGACAATTGATCCGATGTTCACTAGCCAAAGTATATGTTACGCATGACTACCTACCATCTTCCTAAGCGGGAAATGTTAGTCTGCGTTCTGTCTCCACTGTTGTGTGGTATAACAAGGTGAGAAATATTGAGATTAGCCGTCGGTCGAATGCTAGGTGGGGAGAGGGAAACCAATCGACGAGGTTGTGAAGCAGTTGTATCGACTGAGTGAGATGGTTAGGACATGTGTTGCGCATGCATGCCTACGCATCGATCGCCTTCCTAGACAACGGGCAATGTTAGCTGACTGAGATAAGATGGATAGATCAGGTTGGAATAGAACTTCTAGTGGTGGTTGAACCAAAACATGGCTTCATCAGTCAATCAAATCCACAACAGTTAGTTTAAGTCAGTCAGCCAATCAGTCACGAACGGAGGTGTAGACTGCCTCACTGGCTGGTTGGAGTTCTCGGGATGGTGAAAACGAACGAAGGCTGGAGACGATTGGTGATATGGCTCAAAATCCTTGTTCTCAATGGCTGGCGACTATGCATTCACTCTTTGTGATTTAGAATATCCAACGAAATTCTATTGTTCTTCTATATTGCTATTCTTTTTACCACCTATCTATCTATCTCACCATGTCAATGACAGCCAACATCGTAAAATCACAAGAGACATTCATCACTCTGAAATCGGTATGCATATCTTCTGCTGTAATCAGTATAAACAGAGTACCATTCAAATTTTCAACATCACCGTCAAGTCAGTCAGTGCTGCTTCCTTCTATGTGTGACTGAGAGACTTGGTGAACGCATCATAAAAAGCATTGCGAACAGGCGTTAGAATGTCGTTAAAAGTTACCTTTGCTGACGTCATAGTGAAGATCAGGTGGTTAGTCAATAAGGGTAGGCGTGTAACAATAGAAGACAAGGGGCAGGAAACAGATCTTTTAATTAGGAAATCAACACATATTTATAGATTTCCCTGTACATTACTATAGATTATTGGAAGCGAAAAGAAACAGTCTTCTGATTCGTGGTTCCTCGCTGAATGTTAATCTTTCATCTCTTTGTGGCCGTATATTGAAGTTCAGATCATCTATCTGTGATCAGATCATCTGTGATACATCTAATAAACTAACTGATATAGAATTACTGTCTACTAATTTTGGCTAGCAGCCAGCTCACACCACAAGAGTACATAAGCAACAAGGAACCCGGGCAGCTAACCGACAGACAAAGAATCTGTTAGCCAAAGAAAATGAAGATGGATCGGCAACACGTTGAGAAGACCGCTGAGGAGCGGAGTAGTGACGTCGCACACTGGCCAGGCACCCGAAAAGGGGAAACGACGAGTTGGGTGCGTGTCCGAGGATGACATAGGGGAGATTGTATGATGCGAAGATGACAATTCAAGCCAACTAAAGAGGTCTGAAGAGAACAAAATGAAATAGAGGTGTGTTGTCCTCGGCACCCAAGGGAATCATAGCAATAACAGTGATAATAATAAATAAAAAACTATATATATATATATATTACTTGTGAGCCGTTGAAGTTCTCACATCACTTGAAAATACTCGTCCATCTGCACCAGCTGATAGGACAATATTTGGTTCACCTTCTGGAATCGATAATTTATGACACGATCGTGTATGCTTTGCCAACAGTCGAGTTGGTCCGGCTAAACCGCCTGCAGGCGATAACAGTGCTAATCTCACCTCTGAATCACATGCACATGAAACAATTTTTAAATCATTTGATTCTGGTATAAATTTCACCTGAAAAAAGGGAAAAGAAACATAAATACAAGAGAGAGAGAGAGATGTCATTTAAATTATGCAGATATAAAGTACCATTACTCCAAACCTCATTCACCGATGTCGTTAACACTATGGTGACTCTTCACTGTGTAATTCACTTCAAGCGGCTATTCAACAAGACACTCCTGTCTGTCTGTTTTCGACATAGAACTCTGCACCGGTGTGCAGCAGTTCAAGTCGCCCCACTCCCTCCATGTAGCACACAAAGCAAGAGAAGAAATGCCCGACCAATAGCTGCTACCTTGACGTGGTGGTCGGAATTGCACATCGCGATGATCCAACACGCGACACTGGCTGGAACAAGTTCCTGCAGGTCCTACTGTGTCAGGAAGGTTGTTAAGATAGCGATTAGACTAAAAGCAGTTACCAGCATTGTGTAAGAATCTTTCTTACACTATGCTGGGAGTCTGAGGGAGAAGTCGCACTGCTGGGGAACAGGGGTGTAATAGCAGTGAGGTGTTTACCTCAGATGACCAGCATGCCAGCCAGCTATGCTGTCTTTCCATTCCGGAGAGAGGGGGTTAGAAAAGGTCGACCCCAAAAATTATACATCCCGACTTATCCTGGTCCGTAACCGGCGGTAATTTCACTAATCAGAAACCAGTTCATACAGGCCATGTGTGACCGGCCAGCATCAAGCAGTTGTCCCCTGAGCTTTGTGGTCAAGCAACACTAATTCTCTTTCTGTTTCAGGTACCCGAAGAATCAATCAACTTTCACGGTGTGGGCAGCCGGGAAATAACAACCGCCCACACACTTCCAAAAGCATACGAATCCTTCCTGAGCATCATTCTCTAAAAAAACATCCCACCCCCAGTCTTTTAAAATCACGTCAACGAATCCTGAACCTTATTTGAAACCTGACAATAGATTTCACAAGCCAAACTCTGGTATCTTGAGCATTTGGATATAGGTTGTTTCTCAGAGACACATAAAGAACATCCAAGTGTGACTGTTCACATTTAACTCTATTTGGTCAATACAATGAATCTATAAAATTCATTCAATAGGTGTCAAGAGATCCTTTGGCTAGTTCACGTGGGCTTAGGTCATTTAGAGAGGAAGAGTTATGAGCAATTAGGGTGGAAAACTTAGCACTCCACTGGACACCAATAGACAATCATATGTGTGCTGTCCGGCTAAAAGGATCTATGTCGATGGCACTTTATACTGTCGCTGTTGACGCATCACCAGTCGACTGTACTTCAGATGGAGTAAAAGATGAATTTTATGAAAAGTATGTTGGTAAAAGCAAAACGGCTTGATGTAACCATTTTAGCCGGTGATTTCAATGTTAACGGAGAAGAGTTGGTCCAGTCCAAAAAGTTTATTAACAAATAGTCTCGAAGTCTCATACCACAGAATCGATAATGCTGATCATCTTTTACAATTCTGTTCAGAAAACTGTCTACTCCTAGCTAGAACTAATTTCAAAAATGCATAAGGAGAGATATTAAAAGTATAATTCTATGTGACATAACTGTGTATTACAGTATTATTCATTAATTTTTGAAATTTTTTGAGCATATCTTATTGCTCAAAGTGCTCACGTAACTTTGGAAATCCTATTCTTACATTAAAGTAACTAACTCCGATAGCATACACCAGTCCGTGCATCTGCATACACTCATAACTGAACGGATGTATTGGAGAAATAGTTACGAGACCTTACATTATATGCGATGAAAACATAAGACAGTATTCATTATGATGCACTCTGGAGTTATATGTAGTCCTACTATAGAAACAATGGTAAACACTACTTTATTATAGTTGGTTTGTAAGGATTAGTTTTGTTTTAACGAGCTGATCACGGATTGATATCAGTTAGAGAACCATTGAAAACCAGCCCACAGGGACTACTGGACAGCTACTTCATCAGCCTAGTTTGCGAATCATCGGCAGTACGCACCCACCACTAGGGGTTTCGGACCCAGGACCTTCCGGTTACAAGGCAAGCTAGCTCGTAATACCATTGAGCCACTGGGACTCGACTCCTTAATGGCCAGTGCATGAATTCTAACTTCTACCAATTCGTGATTTAGTGCGACCCCAACCAATGTCATTGGTGGGACATCCATCCTCACACTTGACTGGATGGACCCTACCGGTCACGACTACTTATTAGAACTCTAAGAAACTCTGTCCTATAGCCAGTCACTCGCTAGCGAGCATCAGATTACTTTTCTATAGTTAGCATTCATGAGCCATTGAGTCGGGTCCAAGTGTCTGGATGACATATACGAGCTAGCTTGCCATGTAACCGGAAGGTCCTGGGTCCGAAACCCTGGGTGCGTACTGCCGATGGTACCAAAACTAGGCTGATGAAACAGCTGTTCAGTACTCCTTGTGGCCCGGTTCTCAATGGTTCTCTAACTGATATCAATCCGTGATCAACTCGTAAGTACTATTGTCAACTTGAAAGTAAAGGCTGATGCTGCTGGCAATGAATTTCCGCAAATTTATCATGAATTGACAGATGCAAAGAGACTTATTCCGATGGGCTGTTGCTGCTGCTGCTGCTGCTAATATGATAAGCACAGAAAGCCGTTCAAAAGCAAACTGATGAAAAGGCTCTCCACAATGACTACCACCAACAATAAAGGGCGATAAAAGCGAATGAAATGGAAGAGGGGTAGGCGATGGGTTAACACTGGTGTGTCACATGCTCATAGAGTAAAAGTTTTGGGGCTAGTTACTAACACAATGCGATAAAAATCTACTCAGTTTGTGATAGTGATGGTGAATTCTACTCAAAAGTGACAGTGTTTATAAATCACCTACAATTAGCTTGGTCATTTATTCAAATAAGCGTTTATATAGTGATAGTTTGACAAGATATTGAAATTGAAAAGCCTGACTGGCTAGCTGTCTTTAATTATAGGTACCTGCGTTCTCTCTCCCGTGTTAGGTAGGTGGTCTGTTCAACAGCGCTTCAGTCGAGCGCTAGGTAAGGAGGGGAAATCAATTGATTAGGTTGTGAAGCAGCTGCATCGATTGAGTGGGATGGTTAAGACGTGTGTTACTCACTCATACCTAGCCATCCATCGCCTCCTTCGGTAGGCAGTGTTAGCTGAATGACCTGTGATGGATTGATCAGGTTGGAATAGAACTTCTAGTGGTGGAATGGAATCAGTCAATGAAATCCATAACAGTTAGTTTAAGTCAGCCAGCCACGTATGGAGGTGCAGACTGTCTCATTGGCTGGTTGGGGTTCTCGGGATGGTGGAAACTAACGAAGGCTGGAGACGATTGGTAATATGGCTCAAAATCCTTGTTCTTAATGGCTGGTGCATATGCATTCACTCTTTGTAATTTAGAATATCCAAATGAAAAAATCCTATTGTTCTTCCATTTTAAACTATTCTTTTTCCCTCACTCACACTTCTGTTTATTATCTCTCTCTTTCTGTTTTGAATCTCTCTTCACTCTCCTCTCTTGATTTGTGTGCTCCCAGAAGGGAGTGTGGCCACTGGAACTGGTACACATCTGTGCGAAGTAGTTCTACGTTTGAAACCAATCCGTCAGTCAGTCAGTCTTCTTGATTACATAAGGTTATTCACTATTATTACATACATTGTTATTTCTTGGACACTGACTGTTTTTGTTTAAAATTGACAATAACCTCTAACCTTTGTGATGCCAACTAATAGTTTACACACCGAAATTCCAAATAACTATAGAGCTTCAGAGTGAATTGACATGAAGAACAGATCATTTTTCCAAGGATTGTGTACTCTTACAAAGCAAAATACAAATACAAAGTAGATGAGTCATTTACAGTTGTGTATCGAGTACCGAACAATCTCCCCAAAGACACAAGATTACGCCTCCTAACCATATCTGAGGCTTTAGAGATTAATAGAGAGAGACCAGACCTATGTGTACAGAAAAAACTTATTTACTCTCTTTGTCTACCCTGGCCCACTATAAGGTCACCAGGATCATAATTTTACATACTATTATTATTATCAACATTATTATTTTGTGATATCATGTCTTTATTATCCACTTCTCAACCCAGTTTATTTCACTTCATTGTAAACCTTTATGATTTTATACTAAGCCTACCAATTCTGTAGCATTTTATTACAACTTACAATTTAGCCTCTTTATTTTATCATTAGACATTATCAGTCAACCCTCACATTCAGTGCCTCCTTTGTTAATGTGCGTTTGTATGTATTTTGTGGTTATCGCATTTATCTCACCCCAATGACACTTGTATCCTGTTGACTATAAAACAACACTATACACCACCCAATTGTTCATTCACACTTCATCACATTTTATTCTGACTATACACCCTATACACATTTGATTGACTATGTTAACTAATGGACTATCACCTCAACTTACACATGCACCCCAATACAGTTTCTGATATTATTTTCATTTGCCTTCATTGGCTATATGTGTACTCTATTATTCATGGATTTATAACTGTAGAGCCTGAAAAAGAAGTTATCGAAGCCACAACTGTTCGCTCAAAATCTTATTTCAATACATAGTTATGTAGTAGGTGAGATAACTAGATACACATAATTGCAGTATCATGTTATCCTACTTAACTTGTTACTCACGCTTCATTCAAACATAATCATAACATTCAAGTATTGATTTGTAAGGATTTGATTTATCGGTTACAGGATTTCATCGTGAGCTGACATCGGTTAGAGGGAACCACTGGGAAACCTGCAGAGAGTATTGAGCATCTGTTTCGTCAGCATAGTTTGAGACAGTGCCTCATCAGTACATACCCACCACAAGGGGTTCAAACCCGGGACTTTCTGGTTACCAGGCGAGCTCGTAGATCACTGAGTCGTTGGAACCCGATTAAATGGTTTACGAACTCGCCCTGTAACCAGAAGCTCCTGAGTTCGAACTCCGACGGTGGGTGCGTACTGATGAAAAGTCCTAAACTAGGCTGACGAGACATCTGTCCAGTATACTGCCTTCTTGTTTCTAAATGGTTTTTTTTTAACTGGTATCAATCATACAGCCAAGAGTTAATGTCTCCTGCTAACCAAGTGATATGTATCCATATAATATGTGTGTTTTGTTTGACAGTCTGGTCTTGGTGATATGTATCCATATAATGTGTTTGTTTGACAGTCTGATATATTTTGCTATGTATATATGGATCGATACTCCATTATAATTAGCCAATCATGTTAAGACTGTCTATTGATTTGTTTATTTTGAATATTCGCTCACACACTTGTTCGGACATTCACACTAAATTGCTCTCTCACACTTGTGTGACATTGATTCTCCTTGTGTTTGGTAAATAGAAGTATCATCGCAAACCTAGTGGTCTTCTGATTTCCGTCTTTCTTGCGTCAGGACTATTAAATTCTCGATCAGTACATAACACCAACTTACATGAAATATATTCATACTATGACCTGTACGATAATTCCACATTTGTTCACCGGTCATCCAATTTGTTATAACAACTCTTAAATCATCAGATCCAGAGGCAATTAAATTTCCTTTTGAATTAAAGTTCAACGCATTCACACAACCATAGTGACACTGTAAGAAAAAGCAGAAACAAAGAAAGATAATAATACTGGTCATCGACATAACAAAAAGTGAGCACTCTATATTAAAAAACAAGGAAAACCAACTAATAGTTAGTCACAAAAATCAATAAGTGAAACGCAGAAAAATAATCTCAACTGATTTGAAATTAGCTGATCGCCAATGATTAACACCAGAATCCCAGATGTGCATTTCACCCTATTCGGGACTCATCAACTGGATGGACCTGTGAGTATAGGTCCCACTGAGATTTGAAATCCGGAATAATCGTTTCGAACATCATATTACTCTTCAGACATTGTTGTAGCGTTTGTACTAGGAGCTGAAACGTCAATAGAGGCCGAGCCGAATATTTTGGTCCAATTTAATTCGTAAACGGAAAAAACAAAAATGGTGGTGTACTACTAACAAGATTTACTAGTAGTATACATATATACGTGCAGATTGATAAGAAGTGGCCGAAATTCAAATCAACATTTCAAGTTAACAATATCTGCAAGGGTAGAAGTGTCTATTCCTCAAATCTGGATCTAGTTTACAGTGTGGACACAGAGTAACCTCATTGGACAAATTTTTGTCTCATTGTTTAACCTAGGGAGACAATCGCCAACCAATCAGAACGATTTACTGTTCGCTGAACTAGCCAAAATTTTAATGCGGCTACATATGTATTCATCAACTAAAACCCTCCCAGAAATATCACTAACAGCACTCAGAGAACTACGTGCCGGTAGAAACCAATCCTCCAAAGAAAGCCAAGTAATATACTAAGTCGCATCATCCTGGAGAGAATAAAGCATGCACTGGGTACAGAACTCCACCAGCCCCACCAGAACAAGCTGGATTCAGGTAAGGCAAATCATATGCTGATCATATTGTAATTCTAATCATAGTCATCGAACACAGACTAGAACAGAATGATAGTCAAACGTCTGCCTCAACTTCATCGACATCGAAAAGGCAACAGATTTGACAGCGTTGACCGAGAAGTAATTTGGAAAATACCTCAACAGACGATGGAGTCCTGTGCACATATCTTTGTCAAACTCATTCAACAGCTAGCTAGCTATGTGACGGTGCCACGTGTCAGGTGGTCCAAAACAGAAAACTCAGTAAGGCGTTAGGAGTGAATGGAGGAGTAGGACAAGGCTGCCTGCCTATTATCACCTACGATGATATTCCTAATTGTGGTGGACTGGGTTATGCGTCAGACTGTGCACAGGGAGCGGGGGAGGGGCAGGAATATACTGGAACACCGATAGGAGGACTCTAGAAGATCTGGATTTAGCAGGTGTATGATTTACATCTGATGTCACACAAACTCGAAGACTAACAGACGAAAACCAACAAACTGGCAGAAAAGGTAGGCATCGAAGACAGGAATCACTCCATGTGAACATAGAGAAGATGGGAGCGATGAAGATAACCAACCAACCAACCAACCGACAGTAACAATAAACAACACCAATCACCATCAACGGGAGAGATTTGACAAAGGTTATTTCCTTCCCTTATCCGGCTAGGAAGCACAGTTTGTGATTGTAATATTATTCTTTGTTTCATACATTTTTATTTTTAGTTCCTTCAAGTTTCTCTCTCTCTTCTCTACTTTAATGTGCGAACATTTGAACATGAATGGGGAATTTTAGGTTGAAAGCGTATTTACGCAGTGAAGTGACTGGTTTTGGTGGTAAAGTTATCAAACTCTTTAAACGTTTCTTCGTTCCCATGAACACGCGTCACTGGCCGTTATAGAATGAAGTATGTCATTGTGTGAATAAGTAGAGAAATAAGACATTAAATAAGTTTAACTACGAAACTGCATGCATGTATGTGTGTGTATGTAAAAGAGTGGCCTTTGGCGACAAAATCCTGTGATATTCAACTGTCGATCAAAGAACGTGTGTTATTGCCCAGCAACAGTTTACTCCATCCTCCTTTATGGCTGTGAGACACATGGCAATTGATAGTGAAGGGGGGAGATATGATAAGGCTAGTTGCCTTTGATCATAAGCGTCCCACTTCTATTCCCTTTATCAGCTGGTATAATAAGGCGAGTAATATTGAGGTTAGATAAGGAGGCGAAGTCAATCGACAAGGTTGGAAAGCCACATCGATTGAGATGTCTAGGCATGCGTAACACACGTACGAACCGTCACCTTCCTCGACAAGCAATGGCAGCTGGTTGATATAGGATTAGTCTGTCTGTCTGTTTTCGACATAGAACTTTGCACCAATGTGCGGAAGTTCAAGTCGTCACACTCCCTCCTTGTAGAACACAAAGCAAGAGAAGAAAGTAGGAGAAATGCATAATAGAGAGTAAACTGAGGTGTGAGACAAAGGAAGAGTAATAACGAAGAACAAAACAGTTTCATTGGAAATCATAAGTCACAAGGAGTGGATGCATCTGCGCCACTGAGAACGATTTTGAGCCATGTCACCAATTGTTTCCAACCGTTTGTTTTTACCGTCCCGAGGACCCCAAACAGTCAGGAAGTCTACACCTTCCTACGTGGCTTAGACTAACTGTTGTGGATTTCATTGACTGGTGCCAAGTTTTTGTTTGACCTCCACTAGCTCTTTTCCAGCCTTACCCTGTATCAGCTAACATTGCTCGTCGAGGAAGGCGATGACTTGGCATACGTAACACATGTCCTAACCATCCCAGTCTTTGTAACTCCACAACTTCGTCGATTGATTTCCCCTCCTTACCTAGAACTCGACCGAAGCTTAACCTCAATATTGATCACCTTATTATGCCACTTCACACATGAGATAGAACGCATGTACCTATGATCAAAGACAGCTAATCTTTTCATGTCTTCCACTCTCAGTGGCCAGGTCTCACTTGCAGCCATAAAGGAGGAGGGAGTGGACTGATGAGCAGTACACCCGCCCTTTGGTCGATAGCCAGCCGGATATCTCGTCTACGCCATAGACGGCGTAAACTGGCAAATGCGGAACGAGCCCCCTGTATCCGTGCTGAGATTTCGTCAGAGATCAACCTGTTGGCGTCTGCTGATGCAACCTCCCAAACAAGTGAAGCGGTCAACGTGCTCTACCACTTCACTTCCTATTTTTAAACTAGGCGTCGATGTAGTCCAGTCCTGTAACATCATCTTGCATTTGGCGGGAGCGAATCGCATGCCAAACATTCGTAGATTGCGGCTCAAGGTGTTTAGAAGACTCTGCATTTCGTCAGCGTCTCCGCCTAGAAGGATTATATCGTCTGCATATTCCAAGTCAACGAGATTATTTCCTGGTAGCAAGTCAATCCCTGAGTCGCTGAATTCACTTAGGGTTAAGTCCATTAACACATCTATGATGAAGTTGAATAGAAAAGGGGATAATGGGCATCCTTGACGGACACCACTAGTCGTCACCAGTTCAGATGACAGCTCACCGTAAGCCCTCACCTGGCTGTATGAGTACGAGTAGAGTTCCTTAATCAGTGCAATATATTTTCTCAGGATTCCCTTTACAGCCAAGCATCGCCAGAGTACGTCACGGTCGACAGAATCGAATTCCGCCTTTAGCTCACGAAATATAATGATTGTTGGACGCCGGTAAGAATGCCTATGTTTCAGAATCTGTCGGAGGGTGAAGATATGATCAATACACCCTCTTCCTGATCTAAAACCTGCCTGGTTCCCTCGCGTTTGCGCCTCCCGAGCACCACTCAGTCTACGCATGACTATTGAGCCTAGAACTTCAGATACCATATTAGTCAAGCTGATATCCGTGCGACTATCACAGGAAGACTTGTCTCCCTTCTTGTATATCGGGATAATCAGTGACTTACACCAACCCGACGGGACTTCCTCTGATTCCAAGACGCTGCTTAGAACCTCAGTTAATGCAGACAGCAAACTGCCTTCACCGTACTTAAATACTTCTGGAGTCACTCCATCGAGTCCCGCTGCTTTGCCTTGTTTCAGACTAGTGACAGCCTTAGTAACTTCGGTTAATTTCATTCAGGGAGGCGTTGGATGTTTGGTAAGTTGAGTGTGGGTGTAGGCAAATTAAACTGCTCCTCATAATGCTCTTCCTAGCGATCCAGTCGTCTATCCTGGGAGCTAATTGTGATATCATTTCTCTCAGAGATTGTTTCACTGATGATTTGTCTTCTCACACCCGTTTCCCTGATGAGTCTAAATAGTTTCCTGGTGTTGCCTATCCTCGAAGCTTTCTCCATCTCTTTCGCTTTTGTCACCTACCACTGTTCACGGTCCTTGCGGAGACTTTTCGTAAGTTTCCTTTTGTGCAGCTTTCGCTCCTCATTGAATTCGGAGCTCGCCGGAATAAGTCTTCTAGCATCTATCAGTTCGGATGAGGCGGTGGAGATCCAGTGGTTTTTACTCACCTTTGGGTTTACCTTATTCACAGCTTTTACAGCTGTATCTATGGCTGCCTGGATCAGATTGGGAAAGAGCTAGTCACTAGTGCAAAGAAAACATGGAATTAGTCCATAAAAACTTTTAACACAGTTAATTTGAGTCAGTGAGTCAGCCATTTAGGGAGGTATAGAGACTACTTGGCAATTTGGCATTCTCCAGATTCTAAGAACTATTGACTGGAGGCAATTTGATAGTATAATTAAATTGGATTTTTGATTTTCCTGTCGATTGATTGGACCGAAGTGGTCAGTCTCAGGTTGACGTGTCGGCTTCTTGTGCAGATGCTTCGACGATGTCTGGGCATTTAATTAGCATTTAATTGGTGGATGGTGACTAGTAGTGAAATCCAGGATGCGCATTTCGTCCTATTTGGGACTCGTCAGCTGGATGTACCTGTATTTCTCAGTGAGTGATGATTTTTCCACAACTGAGGCTTCAACCCAGTACCCATAGTTCCAAACTCCAAAGCGTTATCCACTAGACCACTTGGGCCACGAGAGCCACCTCTTGTGCAATGGGTCATAATAATTTAATTGGATTTTTGATTTTCCCGTCGATTGATTGGACCAAAGTACTCGGTCTCAGGTTGACATGTCGGCTTCGGCATTTGAAACTATGGGCATTGGGTTCGAGCCTCAATTGTGGGCACATCATCACTCACTGAGAAATACAGGTACATCCAGCTGACGAGTCTCAAATAGGACGAAATGTGCATCCTGGATTCCACTGCTAGTCACCATCCACCAATTAAATTTGATAGTATGGTTGAAAATTACTCTCAAAGGCGCCGACGTATTCACTTTTTGAAATATCCATTAGATCCTATCAATTTTCTGTATTAATATTCTTTATCCCTGACATTTCTGTTTACTTTGAAGCCCTTATGAATCCCTTTGTCACTATTTATTTTGTATTCGTTTATGTGTTATAAGTGGAGTGTGACAATTCGAACTTTGGGTGCACTTCTGTGCAACACTTCTATGTTGAAACCAGTCAGTCAGTCAGTCGAATCCCACTACAATTACTTGCCTTTAACAAGGTTATTAGCTTTGATTGGACACTATAATAAAGGTTCTTATTTGTATTTCCCATTGAATGAAAAAACCTTTATTATGATGAATATCATATGCTCAAAGCGTAGGCTTTTTTCAAACTTTTAAAAGTGTACTTGGTTTAGACATATATAACTTGATTGGACACTAGTAACTAGTGTGACGTGTCTAGTCCTTTATTTGGTGCAGGCTGAATTCTATCAGTCAGCCAAGTTTGCAGTTTTGCACATACCAATATTGAGTTGACTATGGAACATAAAAGCGATGGAAAGCTCGACTTCCTCGATATTGCCATGCAACGCCTAAAAGACGGTAGTCTTCAGAAGTCAATTTACCGAAAGCCTACTTGTTGGATAGGATAATACTTACATTTAAATAGTTTTTATTCAAACCGCTTTAAACATGGACTAGTCAAGACTCTGTACTATACAGAGAGGAGATAATGCTTTATATAGAGAAATTAGAGGAAGAAATTTTTGTGTTTCTTGAAAAGATGTTGAAAAGCAATGATTACCCTCAAAGGTTCATTAACAAGTATGGAAGATCTGAAGTCTCAAATGTCAAACAAATCATAGTGGGTAAAAAGTCAATCTACATTCAACTTGATTATAAAGGTGAAAACATTGCAACGATGATCAACAGAAGGCTGAGTACATCACTAGCCATAGCCTATCCTGCAGCTAAGCTCATCCCTGTCTATCGAATAACTTGCTCTTTAGTGGAATCAAAAAATCCATAGATATCCTTCTCATGTTAACGCCAAGTGTATATACAAATTCATGTGTATCTGCGATAGCGGTTACATTCGGTGGACAAAAAAGAAGGGTATAACTCCGACTTTCTGAACAATAAACTGAAAAGCCTATGCATAAAGGGGGATCAAATGATTTTAACTGTGTCATCGCCAGGCATCTGCTTGACACAGGTCATGAGATGGACGTTGCAAGATCACTCAAAATGTCAAGCGCCTGAAACCTGATTTATGCGTTCAGAAAGAAGCAGCTATCAATCTTTCCTTGCCAACTTGGGGTAACTGGATATTTTCACCGTCTCTCTTCCATTTGCTTACGTAATGCCGAAAGTTTCTATTGTGTATGATCATTGTTGTTCGGAATAGTATTTAGTATTGTACATATTTATATATGATCATTGTATGCATATATTGATTGATTTTTGTTTAAAATGAACTCTGTGCAAGTATGTTAAAATTGTTTCTGTAGATATACTTAATAATGACTATGGGCTATGCAGAGCTGAGGTGATGAGAAGCCAACGAAATAAAAAATAATGATAGCATTAATGCAAAAACCACTGTTGTTTTTACTGTTAATTGAGAATTATCGATCAACACTTTTAGATGAACTCTAAGCTGATAAGAAGTCAAGTCAAGCTATAAATATCACAACGTGAAAAACCATTACAACACCAACACCAACAAATTGTCTTCTGATATCTGATACATCAAATATGTGCATATATACATTATCGCCTTTTTACACCAATTTACCTATGTATATATATATATATATATATAATTAACAAAGATGGAATTCAAAAAGTACAATAGTGATATTAGATAGTTAAGTGCAATCAATCACAGGAAGCCTTGCTTGACCTAGGTTTCGTGCTAGTTGGCACTCACCACCAGTCAGCATGGTGTATTTGCAATCACCTTGAAGGAACTCATGCCACTCCTTCTGAGATTCGAATCCGCGGCAAAGTATCCAAAAAAGTCCGAGAGGAGATCAATTACGAGGCAGTCCGAATAGCTCAGTGGTAACATCTCTGATTGCACCCGGAACTGGGTGATACGGGTTCGAATCGCAAAAGGCACATGGGTTCCTTCAAGGTTGCAGATAGGCCCACTATCCCCATTTCTATTCAATTTCATCATAGATGTACTAACGGATTTAACGCTAACTGACTTCAGATACTCAGGGATTGACTTGTTACCATCAGGGAATAATCTTGTTGACTTAGAATATGCAGATGATATAGTCCGCCCTCATACGTAAAGACGATGGTGAAATACAGCAGAGTCTTCCGAACACCTTGAGTTGCGATCTACGAATGTTTGGCATGCGGTTCGCTCCTTCTGTCAAATGTAAGATGATGATACAGGACTAACTGGACTACATTGACTCACTCTTAGCTTATAAATAGGCAGTGAAGTGGTAGAGCACGTTTACCGCTTCACTTATTTGGGAAGTTGCATCAGCCAACCCCAAAGGGTTGATCTCTGACAAAATCTCAGCACGGATACAGAAGGCTAGTGTCGCATATACCAGTTTACACCGTCTCTCGCTAAGTAGACGTGATATCCGGTTGGCTATCAACCAAAGGGAGACTGCACTGCTCAGCAGTCCGCTTCGTCCTTTTTCATGGCTGTGAGTGAGATCTGGACATTGATAGTGAAAGACATGAAAAGCCTGGTTAGCTGTCTTTGATCATAGATGTAATTGACTGAGCAATATTGAGGTTAGGCTTCGGTCGAAAGCCGGGTAAGGAGGGGAAATCAATAGATGAGGCTGTGAAGCTACATCGACTGAGATGGTTAGGACATGTGTTACGCATGCCTAGTCATCCCCTTCCTCGACAATGTTGTTGGCTGACATAGGATGATTCAGGTTGGAAAAGAGCCAGTGGTGGTCGAACCAAAACATGACCTCATCAGTCAATGAAATCCACAACAGTTAGTTTAAGCCAGCCATACAGGAAGGTATAGACTTCCTGGCTGGCGTCCTCGGGACGGTAAATACCAATGACGGCTGAAAACAATTGGTGATATGGCTCAAAATCCTCGTTCTAAATGGCTGGCGTAGATGCATCCACTCCTTGTGACTTATGATTTCCAATGAAACTGTTCTTCGTTACTACTATACCTATGTCCCACACCTCTGTTTACTGTCTCTATTATGCATTTCTTCTACTTTCTTCTCTTGCTTTGTGTGCCACAAAGAGGGAGTGTGGCGACTCAAACTACTGCACATCGGTGAAAAGTAGTTCTATGTCAAAAACAGACAGACAGATATGCCTTGCTGACTGCTGAGTGCCAACTAGAACACGAAACCTAGGTCAAACAAGGCTTCCTGTGGCCAAATGCCTACAACTAATCTAATCTAATATCATCAAATCAATGTGCACCATGATGGCGAGCCATCTATTTTGATGGTGGCCATATTGCAAAGCTGACTGACTGATAGAATTCAGTCCGCGGTAAATAAAGGACTAGACACATAACACTAGTTAGTGATTAGTGTCCAATTAAAGTATAATAATTATACAAGCAAACAAACAAACTGAAACAAAAAATACCTCAAATTTATTTTCTAAATGCAATCGATTAACGGCCCATAAACTGCCTTGAATATTCTCTTGAAATGTCTGTGCATCAGGATACAGGACACCTTTACATCGATTACCATAAATTTGTAAACCATTATAGCGTTGATGGCCTTCAGTTATCCAACGACTGGCTCTATAACGTAATCGACGTGATTTTGATGCTGCACCAATATCACCTTGTTCACGAGCTAATAACAAGTTGAATGGATGTCTTAAAAAAGCTTGTGATCTGACAGTTTTGTCAACATCTTTCATTGTTTTGTGCTGTTCAGTAGAAGGATTGAAATTTGGATTTATTGTAGTGCCTATATAATAAGCACTTCCAATGCGTAAATCACAGTCCAATTGTTTCTGAAAATCAAATCACATATACAATAGAAATAATAATCATACTAATAACAAAGTGATATTTAAACTAACATTTTCAGAGATAACGTATATACCACTTATTTTACCCACAAAGTTATATATATAATGGGCTCACACTGTTTACTATCCTCACGAAATAGTTGCAGCGAAGAAATTTTTCTTTTTCACGAAATCATCAACTAGGCTGTACATTCGCGCTCGTGAACACTTTCCAGCCTGGTTAGTAAAAGGAGATCGAAAATGGGTATATAGTTCAGTGATAGAACAACTGGTCAATTCAGGACATTCTGCGCCATTCGGTAAAATCCTTCAAAGTAGTTAATATACAAGATTCGATCGAACCTATGAAAGGGAGTAAAATTAAGACATTTGGGCATAGTCGAGGCACTAGCCATCCAAAATCTTAAACCCACGCTATGTATCCAAAAGAAATACGTTCAACCATTGCCTCTGCCGTGGCCATATTAAACAGGTAATTCTTCTCCAATGAATTGTAGTCACGATTTGACAGAATAGTTCTAAAATATTTGGGCGCCGAGTGAGAAGTAGACATTAGTAAAATCTCAGCGATAATATATAAACCTCTGTTAAGGTAATTTCGATTAATTTCCCTGAAGATGTTCGGACCAGATTGCCGAACGAAACGTTGGAATTACTCATTTCAATATCACTGAGATTTTACAAATATAATTTTTTACAAAGGTAATTCTTCTAATAGTGACTATCTTATTGCCCTTCTTATTCAAATTTCCTCTTTATTCATGTTATTTTTAGGTTTTTCTTAATCCCTGCTATTCACACTACCATATTTTCATATCCGAACTTACTGTCTCTTTTGTTATTTTATTATTACTACATATTTAGACCCCAACTGCATAAACAATTATTCGTCACAGTTACGATCCCACTGGATTTTTTATCCAAACATCCTGTCTATTTCTACATTTCCCACCCCTAAATGCACAATATGTATCAATCTTCTCAGTAATTATGATGCTACTTTGTCTGAGCTTTATCCATCCCCCAGTTTTAATTCTTAATTGTAATTTTATTAATCTGACCCTGGAACCTTCCTACCCATTTATTATAAATACACGAATGTACACAGCCTAGTTGATGATTTCGTCGAAAAGAAAAATTTTCTTCGCTGCAACTGTCTTTTTATCCACACAAAATAATCAAACAGTTATATAAAGATGGGGGAAATGAAATGGTTAGGAAACAAAGTGAAATGTGGAAAATAATGCTTGTCAAAGGAGGCAAATGATTTTAGAAAAGACAATGATGATTGGGCACAGGGGTAGATGTGTCAGAGGTGAGATACAATATGGAGACCTGGTTTTTGGTACACTATTGCAAATAACATCTGTTATTCCTATCTGAAATGACAGGACTCCCTCATACAATATGAACTCACCGGGCGTACAATTAGGCAGCTTTATCATCGTATATCCGAACATCATCCAGCATGGTTAACCATGCAAGGGATAAACAAGATCTATTCATAGCTAGCTATATTTTAGTACACCTTGTATATAACACTGAGCATAAGGTTGACGTTAATACTGCATTTAAAATTATTTATCGCATTCCTATTAACCTTAATTTTGTTTTGTGCTGCGAATGTCATCCCAGAGCCTTCCGTACAGGTCTCTGTTCTCTAGCCCTGGGACGGAATGGAAAAGGTGGAGGGGTGGTAAGTCCATGACGTGGCTTCGTGGGATGAAGGGTCTGTTTTCTAAATGTCTAAATTGGGAATTTTTTTCTATATTGAAATCTTTTATATTGTTTAAGTTCATTCTAAACAACGCATCGAAATTCAAGACCGATAGGTACAAGACAGATTCTATAGAGAAGTTTACAAAAGTACTCACAAAGCTTTTGCATAAGACTAGAACACGACCGATAGTCACACGTACAACAAATTAAAGCTTAAGAGGTTTCATCTGACATATATCTGTAATCTACTAAAGTTTTGTGCATCAATCCGATATAAAATCAATTTTCTATCAGATGCCTCATAAACAGAGAGTAAGACGGATCTGCAGAGATGACTGACTGCCTAGAAAATGTATTAGGATACATCGAAAATATTCTGATCCAAAATGGGTGATTCTAGTCTGTCTGTCTGTTTTCGACATAGAACTTTGCACAAATGTGCGGAAGTTCAAGTCGCCACATTCCGTGTAGCACGCGAAGCAAGAGAAAAAAGTACAAGAAAAGCATAATAGAAACAGTGAGCAGAGGGGTGAGACAAAGGAAGAGTAATAACGAAGAACAAAACAGTTTCATTGGAAATCATAAGTCACAAGGAGTGGATGCATCTGCGCCACTGAGAACGATTTTGAGCCATGTCACCAATTGTTTCCAACCGTTTGTTTTTACCGTCCCGAGGACCCCAAACAGTCAGGAAGTCTACACCTTCCTACGTGGCTTAGACTAACTGTTGTGGATTTCATTGACTGGTGCCAAGTTTTTGTTTGACCTCCACTAGCTCTTTTCCAGCCTTACCCTGTATCAGCTAACATTGCTCGTCGAGGAAGGCGATGACTTGGCATACGTAACACATGTCCTAACCATCCCAGTCTTTGTAACTCCACAACTTCGTCGATTGATTTCCCCTCCTTACCTAGAACTCGACCGAAGCTTAACCTCAATATTGATCACCTTATTATGCCACTTCACACATGAGATAGAACGCATGTACCTATGATCAAAGACAGCTAATCTTTTCATGTCTTCCACTCTCAGTGGCCAGGTCTCACTTGCAGCCATAAAGGAGGAGGGAGTGGACTGATGAGCAGTACACCCGCCCTTTGGTCGATAGCCAGCCGGATATCTCGTCTACGCCATAGACGGCGTAAACTGGCAAATGCGGAACGAGCCCCCTGTATCCGTGCTGAGATTTCGTCAGAGATCAACCTGTTGGCGTCTGCTGGTGCAACCTCCCAAACAAGTGAAGCGGTCAACGTGCTCTACCACTTCACTTCCTATTTTTAAACTAGGCGTCGATGTAGTCCAGTCCTGTAACATCATCTTGCATTTGGTGGGAGCAAATCGCATGCCAAACATTCGTAGATTGCGGCTCAAGGTGTTTAGAAGACTCTGCATTTTGTCAGCGTCTTCGCCTAGAAGGATTATATCGTCTGCATATTCCAAGTCAACGAGATTATTTCCTGGTAGCAAGTCAATCCCTGAGTCGCTGAATTCACTTAGGGTTAAGTCCATTAACACATCTATGATGAAGTTGAATAGAAAAGGGGATAATGGGCATCCTTGACGTACGGTGATTCTAGTAGATTTGTAAGGAGACACATGAACACTAAGTATAATAATAGAGAGAAACTGACAACACAGTTAAAAAGAAACAACTTTTTTTTCTAAAATTGCAATTTAATGAGGGTGTGGCTAGTGAAGTCCTATATCTAAGATTATCGGGAGCAATAAAACGGACTTATACTGCCTCAAGTCTTCGTTTATCATTTTTGCAGTCGACCAATCATGATTGCTCAAGTGAAAGACAATCTACCCAGCTGTACCATTTCTATGTGTATCTACAAATTTAGTTGGTCCAGCACAGTGAACTACTAGACAGTGACATAGCACATAAACTAAGTAGTACCAAAGAAAATCTAAGACAGGAAGTGATACATATAAGAGAAGTCTTGAAACTTAATAATTACCCTGATAAATTAGTCGGAAAGTATGTAGGGAAATGTAAAAATAAAATAAATAATGACAGTAGTGATAGTGATAATAATAATAGTAATATTAATGATGACATGCATGTCAAACATCCGTGGGATAATGAAAACACCAACAATGAGGAATCTAAATCATCAGTAGTAATTTCATACAAGGAAGGAACCTCAGAAACCTTACGCAAAATTCTTAACAAGGCGGGCAGGAATAAAAGTGGCTGGCATTCAAACCACTCACAAACTCAATTAGAAATAAGCTTTGTTAAAGGATCAATCCCGTGGAGCGTATGAACCGGACTCCGGTCACTGGCTGGCTGCCAATGGATAGTGGACTCCCTACTCCACTCCTACTGCCTTGTAGGTCACACTTGGTTGTGTAAAGGCTAGAGCTGCACTCTCAAACAAAAGGCCGAGCGATGCTGGGGACATCACTCGTACCAAATTCCCATGAAACTTCATGAACTCTCTTGTTCATGAAGCCGGCTCATCCTCTCGTAGGAGATAGCCGAAGTAAAGTAAGTAAGTAAGTAATCCCGTGGAGCCTTGAAAACCCTGCAATGATTGTCAGGTCAAATACACAAGTCAAAGTAGTAAAACAGGAGCAGTCACACTAGCCGAACATAAAAACCTAGCAAAATCTAGATTAGTTGACCCGAATAAGAAATCTAGAGAATAGTTCAGCTGCACATAGTACTGCATGCAGTTACACACACACAACCATACAACAGGATGGGATAAGATGACAGTTTCATAATCTAATGTCACTGCTAGGTGGAGGGAGAGATTGACAACAGACTGAGGCTTTGTTTATCGAATCAACTGAATGAAAATACGTGTAATACGAATGATTCAACACCTGTCCAGTTGCATATCTGGAAAATTCTACTACCCGAATGACGACAAATAGGAGAGGACAAAGAAAACTATAAAACTCAACTTTCAAAGTCGTGTGATTACAATTGATGAAATGATTATGAACAATCAATTTTGTTCGAAACGTCATCCAGTAAATAATACTGTCCCACTGACTGTGTGAAACGTCTTGCCCGACCGAAAGCTGCTACCTTGACGTGGTGGTCGGGCTTGAACACCGCAATGACCTAATCAAGCTATACTGGCTGAGACTTATGTCTCTTGAGGTTCTACCATGCCAGGCAGGTTGTTTGGATAGCGGTTAAACAAAAAGCAGCTACCCAATCCAACATCATGTCCAATACAAAATTACAAAATTTCATGCCGGATCGGCCGTGGCCCGGATTAACAACGACCGCGCTTCCTGCTGCCGTGTCACAGGGCGGGAGTGATAAATATGCTACTGAGACACACCAAACAAAAAGAACAAACAAAAACAGGCCGCGTGTGACCGGCCTCAAGCAGTTGTCCCCTGGGCTCTGCGGTCACGCAACCAACTTCCACGGTGTGGGCAGCCGGGAAGTAACAATCGCCCTCACAATCCGAAATGCACACGAAACCTCTCTATTACTCACTCATCTTTGTCTTCATCTTCATCTCTATCATCTTGCCTTCCTTCCACTGATGCAACTCCTCGACTTGATAGCTCTCCACTTCCTCTCCACTCTGCGTCCACTAAAAACGATGGAAGCCAAAAAACCACCACCGACAGCCTCTTAAAGCCGCGCCACCAATTTCATATAGGAGCTCTTAATGTTAGGACACTTTGCCAAATAGGACAACAAGCATCACTAGCCAAGACCCTGGCATCACGAGCCATTGATGTATGCTGTGTTTCAGAAACACGCATACAAGACCCAAGTGTGGTTATTCACCTAACCCCACCTGGCCAACAGGTTGAATCTGCAAAATTCACCCTGAGGGTGTCAGGAGATGCCACAGCTAGTTCACGAGGATTAGCTGGCGTAGGGATAGCTTTGAGTACTAGGGCAGAAAAGACATTGCTTGACTGGATCCCGGTAGATAGCCGAATGTGTGCTGTCCGCCTGAACGGATCAGTAAGAAGGAGGAAGGACTGCACTACTCGCCGATGCCTTTTCGTAATCTCCGCCTACGCCCCCACTGACTGCAGTTCAGATGAAACGAAGGATGAGTTCTACCAAAAGCTGTCTAGTTTGGTGCGAAAGGCTAAACGCTCAGACATAGTCGTTCTAGCTGGTGACTTTAACGCTCAAGTAGGGAAATTGTGTCAATCTGAGAAGGATGTCGGTGGCACCTATGGAGCTCCGTGCCAGCGAACCGACAACGGTGACCGTCTCCTACAGTTCTGCTCTGATAATCATTTGTTTCTTGTAAGCACTAACTTTAAACACAAGGAGAGACACTGTTTGACTTGGAGACCCCCTTCATCAAACCAACGCTGGACACAAATAGACCACATAGCAATAAGCTATCGTTGGCGTGGGTCGGTAGGAGATTGTCGCTCCTTCTGGAACACGTGCGTAGATACCGACCATGCACTGGTCCGCGCTCGGGTGTGCTTACGACTGAACGGACGTAGGAAACAGCTGGCGGTAAAACCATCACGTCCCCAGCTCGATCAGGAAACTAAATCCGTATTTGAGGAAGAACTAGCTAAACACATATCTGTGTTCGACAGCTGTGCTCACCCTGAAGAAGCTTGGAAAAATATCCAGGCAGCCATAGATACAGCTGTAAAAGCTGTGAATAAGGTAAACCCAAAGGTGAGTAAAAACCACTGGATCTCCACCGCCTCATCCGAACTGATAGATGCTAGAAGACTTATTCCGGCGAGCTCCGAATTCAATGAGGAGCGAAAGCTGCACAAGAGGAAACTTACGAAAAGTCTCCGCAAGGACCGTGAACAGTGGTGGGCGACAAAAGCCAAAGAGATGGAGAAAGCTTTGAGGATAGGCAACACCAGGCAACTCTTTGGACTCATCAGGGAAACGGGTGGGAGAAGACAAATCATCAGTGAGACAATCTCGGAAAAAAATGGCACTATAATTAGCTCCAGGATAGACGACTGGATCGTTGGAAAGAGCATTATGAGGAGCAGTTTAATTTGCCCACAGCCACGCTCAACCTTCCGAGCATCCAACACCTCCCTGAATGGGATATAGACACAGGTCCTCCGTCACTAACTGAGGTTACTAAAGCTGTCACCAATCTGAAACTAGGCAAAGCAGCGGGACCTGATGGAATGACGCCAGAGGTATTTAAGTACGGTGGAGACAGCTTACTGTCCGGATTAACTGAGGTACTAGGCAGCGTCTGGGAATCAGAAGAAGTCCCATCGGGTTGGTGTAAGTCACTGATTATCCCCATATACAAGAAGGGAGACAAGTCTTCCTGTGATAATCACAGAGGGATTAGCTTGACTAATATAGTATCTAAAGTCTTAGGCTCAATAATCATGCGTAGACTGAGTGGTGCTCGGGAAGCACAAACACGAGAGAGCCAGGCAGGCTTTAGACCAGGAAGAGGGTGTATTGATCATATCTTCACCCTCCGACAGATTCTAGAACATAGGCATTCCTACCGGCGTCCAACAGTCATTATATTTCTTGACCTAAAGGCAGCATTCGACTCTGTCGATCGGGAAGTTCTCTGGAGATGCTTGGCTGTAAAGGGAATTCCGAGAAAATATATTGCACTGATTAAGGCACTCTACTCGTACTCATACAGCCAGGTGAGGGCTTACGGCGAGCTGTCATCTGAACTGATGACGACCAGTGGTGTCCGTCAAGGATGCCCATTATCTCCTTTTCTATTCAACTTCATCATAGATGTGTTAATGGACTTAACCCTAGGTGACTTCAGCGACTCAGGAATTGACTTGCTACCGGGGAATAATCTCGTTGACTTGGAATATGCAGACGATATAGTCCTTCTAGGCGAAGACGCTGACGAAATGCAGAGTCTTTTGAACACCTTGAGTTGCGATCTACGAATGTTTGGCATGAGATTCGCTCCTTCCAAATGTAAGACGATGATACATGACTGGACTACATTGACTCCTAGGTTAGAAATACGGAGTGAAATGGTAGAGCACGTTGACCACCTCACTTATTTGGGAAGTTGCATAAACCAACGCCAACAGGTTGATCGATGACGAAATCTCAGCACGTATAAAGAATGCTAGTTTCTCTCGCTAAGTAGACGTGATATCCGGTTGGCTATCAACCGAAGGGCGGGTGTACTGCTCATCAGTCCGCTCCGTCCTCCTTTATGGCTGAGTAAGACCTGACCATTGAGAGTGGAAGACATGAAAAGATTAACTGCTTTCCATCACAGGCGCCTGCGTTTTATCTCTCATGTGAAGCGGTATAATAAGGCCAGCAATATTGAGGTTAGGCTTCGGTCGAATGCTAGTTAAGGAGGGGAAATCAATAGACGATGCTATGAAGCTACAACGACTGAGATGGTTAGGACATGTCATGCCTAGTCATCGCCTTCCTTGACGGTCAATGTTAGCTAACAGAGGGTCAGACTGAAAAAGAGTTAGCGGCAGTCAAACCAAAAGATGGCACCAATCAATGGAATCTACAACAGTTTGTTTAAGCCACCCACGTAGGAACGTGTAGACTTCCTGACTGATTGGGTCCTCAGATGCATCCACTCCTTGTGACTTATGATTTCTAATAAAACCATATTGTTCTTCGTTATCACTATTCCTTTGTCTCTCACCTCTGTTTATTGTCTCTATTCATGCATTTCTTCTAGTTTCTTCTGTTGCTTTGTGTGTTACCTGAAGGGAGTGTGCCGACTTTTGGTGGTGCACATCGGTGCAAAGTTCTATGTCAAAAACAGAGACAGTGGCAACTCGACCTACCGCACATCTGTGCAAAGTTCTACGTGAAAAACAGACAGACAGATCTCCTTTCTCCTTATCGAAACTTGAATTTAAACAACTTTTATCGTGTGTATCAAGAATATACCATTCCAGTCCAATGAAAAAATGGATTGCTGAATTGATGGAGTGGCAATGGTAGTCTATTGGCTCCTTTATTAGCAGAGATATTTATTTTTCATGGCTAGCCTTGAACCGATAAAGCTTAAATATGCAATTGATGAAACGATAACCTCCTACTGATACGTAGACGACAGAATTATTCTATGCAATGGTCTGAGTGATGTATAGTACTTACTCTGGTTATTCAACAATATACATGAAAATTGACTGACTGACTGGTTTCAACATAGAACTACTTCGCACAGACGTGCATCAGTTCCAGTGGCCACACTCTCTCCTGGGAGCACACAAGCCAAGAGAAAACAGTGGAGAGAGTTTTAAAAGAGAGATAATAAACATAAGTGTAAGTAAGGGAAAAAGAATAGTTTAAAATGGAAGAACAATAGAATTTTTTCATTTGATATTCTAAATCACAGAGTGAATTCATATGCGCCAGCCATTGAGAACGAGGATTTTGAGCCATATCACCAATCGCCTCCAACCTTTATTGGTTTTTACCATCCCGAGAACCCCAACCAGCCAGTGAGGCAGTCTACACCTTCCTACGTGGCTGGTTGACTTAAACTAACTGTTGTGAATTTCAATGATTGATGAAGCCAGTTTTTGGTTTGACTACCACTAGAAGCTCTATTCCAATCTGATTTATCCATCGTATGTCATTCACCTAACACTGCCCATCGAAGGAGGCGATCAATGGCTAGGCTAGTGAAACATGTGCTAATGATGTCACTCAATCGATGCAGCTGCTTCACGACCTCGTCGATTGGTATTCCCCTCCCTACCTATCACTCAATCGAAGCCTAACCTCAATATTGCTTACCCTATTTCACCGACCACCTAACACGGGAGAGAGAACGCAGACACCTATGATGAAAGACAACTAGTCAACCAGCCTTTTCATGTCTTCCACTTTCATTGGCCACGTCTCACTCGCCGCCGTGATGAAGGAGGACGGAGGGAACTTCTGGTGTGCAGTACACACGTCCTTTGGCAGACGGACAGCCGGATATCAGCAAGCCAGAGGTGGCGTGAGTTGGAGTATGCTGAACGATTCTTTTATATCCGTGCTGGGATTTCGCCATCAATCAACCCGCCGGAGTTGATTGATGCAACTTCCCAACTAAATAAGTGAAGTGGTCAACACACTCGGTCACCACTCCTTATCTTTAGGCTAGGAAGTCAAAGTAGCCTATTCCTGCGGCATCGTCTTACGTTTGACAGCATGAGCGAATTGTATGCCAAACATTCGAAGACTACTGCTCCTCAATGTGTTCAGAAGACGACTCTGCTCTATTTTGTCAGCATCCTCATTTAGGAGAAAGTACAATCTCATCTGTATATCCTAAAGCAACGACATTATTCCCTGGTGGAAATAAGTCAATCGGTGAGTCGATAAAGTCAGTTAAGATTAAGTTCATTAGTACATCTATGATGAAATTGAATAGAAAAGGGGATAATGGGCATCCTTGACGGACACCACTAGTCGTCACCAGTTCAGATGACAGCTCACCGTAAGCCCTCACCTGGCTGTATGAGTACGAGTAGAGTTCCTTAATCAGTGCAATATATTTTCTCAGGATTCCCTTTACAGCCAAGCATCGCCAGAGTACGTCACGGTCGACAGAATCGAATTCCGCCTTTAGCTCACGAAATATAATGATTGTTGGACGCCGGTAAGAATGCCTATGTTTCAGAATCTGTCGGAGGGTGAAGATATGATCAATACACCCTCTTCCTGATCTAAAACCTGCCTGGTTCCCTCGCGTTTGCGCCTCCCGAGCACCACTCAGTCTACGCATGACTATTGAGCCTAGAACTTCAGATACCATATTAGTCAAGCTGATATCCGTGCGACTATCACAGGAAGACTTGTCTCCCTTCTTGTATATGGGGATAATCAGTGACTTACACCAACCCGACGGGACTTCCTCTGATTCCAAGACGCTACCTAGAACCTCAGTTAATGCAGACAGTAAACTGCCTTCACCGTACTTAAATACTTCTGGAGTCACTCCATCGAGTCCCGCTGCTTTGCCTTGTTTCAGACTAGTGACAGCCTTAGTAACTTCGGTTAATTTCATTCAGGGAGGCGTTGGATGTTTGGTAAGTTGAGTGTGGGTGTAGGCAAATTAAATTGCTCCTCATAATGCTCTTTCCAACGTTCCAGTCGTCTATCCTGAGAGCTAATTGTGATGTCATTTCTCTCAGAGATTGTTTCACTTATGGTTTGCCTTTCCTCATTTATTCCCCTGATAAATCTAAATAGTTGTCTGATGTTACTAATCGCTGATGCCTTTTCCATCTCTTTCGCTTTTGTCGCCCACCACCGTTCACAGTTGTTACGAAAGCTTCTTGTTAGTTTTCGTTTGAGTAGCTTTCGCTTCTCATCATAATCGGAGCTCGCCGGAAGTTGATTGAGTCTTCGGGTACCTGAAACAGAAAGATGATTAGTGCTGCATGAGCGCAGAGCTCAGGGGAAAGCTTCTTGACGCCTATCACACACGATCTGTATGAACTGGCTTTTTTGGTTTAGTTGCGTATGAGTAACTTACCACCGGTTACGGAGCACCGTAGGGTAAGTCGGGATTTACAATTTTCTGGGTCGACCTTTTCTAATCGCCTCTCTCCAAAGTGAAGAGACAGCATAGCTGGTGGGCGTGCTGGTCATCTGAGGGAAACACCTCACTCCTGTTACACCCTTGTTCCCCAGCAATACGACTTCACTCACAGACCCTCCAACATGGTGTAAGAAAGATTCTTGCACTATTCCGGTAACTGCTTTTAGTCTAATCACTATGCTAACAACCTTCCTGGCATGATAGGACCTGGAGGAACATTGGTTCCAGCCAGTGTAGCTTGCTGGGTGATTGCGATATGCAAGGCCGGCGACCATCACATCAAGGTAGCAGTTATCGGTTGGGTGTATACGAAAAGCATCACTTTCACGATGGAACAGGAAGACGGTCGAAATTTCCACTTCCTAGATACGGGCTTGGAGAGAAGAAAATACATAACTCTGAGGAGATTAATTTATCACAAGGAAACGGAGTGGTCTCTCCTTAAATCTCAACAGTTTCTGTCCAGCTAGCTACAAAAGAACGCTGACGAAGACGATGTTCTGTAGGGTAAAAAGAATACATTCAGCAGATAAACTGGACAGTGGACCCATGTTACTGGAAAATTGCCTGAAATAAAATGGCTACCCGCAAAGCTTCATAAACAAGTATGACAAGAAAGAATGTAGAACTCCACATACAATTATAGTCAGCAGGAAATAGACTTTCGTTCAACTTAACTGAAAAGGTGATGACACTATGAGAATGATAAATAAACGTCCAAGTACATCACTGGTGACGACATATCCGGCAGCAAAACTAGTTTCTCTACTCCAAACATCCTCCTCGTTAGTTCAGTCAAAGATCGACTAGTGTCCCATATATTTTACCCCCACATGTGTATATTAATTCACGTTTAAATGTGAGAGCAGTTACAGTGAAAGAACAGAAAGAAGGGTCTATGTCGGATTCTCTAAACATGTACCGAAGAGCCTTCAGTTAAGGAGATCAAATAGTTCGAACTCCCCAATTACCGAACACCTAACTGACACAGCACACTGAGTGGATGCAGTAAAAAGATTTAAACTGATTAGCAGACAAAAAAGCTACAGTCTTCTTTGGTGTATCGAGACTATCAAAATAAAATAGTTGAAACCCGACCAATGAATCGAGAAGAAATCTGTCGTAGGACTTCAGTTGCCCTGGTAACTGTCACCCTAAAGACCGTTTGTCTTCTGATTTTATCATTTTGTTTCGACTCCCACTTTTTACCTAACCTTTATATCACATTTGAGTCCCAACTCTGAATTGTACTCAGAGTATTACATCATTTTTTTACTCGACATATATATATATATATATATATATCCCAAAATAGAATTGTTTACCTGGATTTCCTCCTTACAAGAAAACCAGATGGTAGCACAAAAGGAAATTTGCATAGAAGTACATAGACAGGAAAATATACACATTTTCATAGCTTCGTTCCTCTCTAGTACAATTATATCAGGAAACACATGATCAAGAAAGCGGTAAAGGACTATCCTCCATCTGTAAACAAGAAGCCTTTGTACATACGATTGCAATTCAAGGGCGATATACCTAGCAAAATAATGACGAAGAGGTTAAAAAAATCAGTTCAAAGAACTTTCAATGCTGGCGGACTTCACGTCTTATTCTCTACACAACCAATGGTGATTCCTCTATTGAAAGATGAAGTACTTAAACTAGCTACTTCTAACTGTATCTACCAGTTCAATTGCGTTTGTGGAGCGAGTTGTATTGGCCGTTACTCTAGGAACTTGATTTTTAGTGCTCACTAGGGAACATCTCCTAGTATGGCTAAGCAAAGATGTAGTAAAATCCATCAACAGTTCAATATTAGACCATTTGGTCTAAACCGGCGACAAAGCCAGAGTGGAAGAATCCTTATCATCTACCGGGTGCCAAATAAATTGTCAGAAACATCTAGGTACCACATGCTCCAAACAGTAGAGGCTATCGCAATTCGCGTGAAACAGCCAATGCTTTGTGTGCAGAAGAAGCAAGTCCAACCCTGGCCTCCAGTAGAGACTACAAATTAATGAATTCGTAATATTAGCTTGCCTAATTTTTTTGAAATTCAGTTTATCCTAGATTCTGCCAATTCACGACACAGCGCGACCATTTCGCAACGTCTTCTTCGATGAGCTACTGCCTCATGTTCAACCTGCTGTACCCTACTGGTCATGGCTCCCCACTAGGACCCCATGCCACTGAAGAGTCCCAAACTAAGTTGACGAAACAGCTGTCCAGTACTCCCAGGTTTCCCAGTGGTTCTCTAACTGATGTCAGCTCATGATGAAATCCTCCAAGCAATCAAACAAAACCTCTACAAAACCAATACTTGAAAATTAATCTGATGCTCAGTAGCGACTGGCACTATTCAGGCAGTGACCTGGGGTTCTAGTGGGAAGCCGTGACCAGTAGGGTATATTTAGTTTATTGTTATGTTGATGCTACTGAACTGTAATCTATTGGTATTATTATTGATTCGATGTTATTTAAACAACAATAATGTTGTTAATAAAAATAATTCATTCACTATTATGTATATATAACTGTAGAACCTGATGATGAAGGGGTTATCGAGAAGAATATTCCTTGTTCAGGAAACATTCTTTTGAAAATAAATATTTTTATTTTTTTATATTTTTGATTACAGCTTGACTCCACACCGTATTTTTGGTACAAGTGTGGAATTTTCAGCGTGGATATCGGTAGCCCAAAATTCGCAGGCCGACCAAAGATATCAGGTGTGCGTCGGCGTGGGCTCGAACCCCGGACCATGTGCATGGTCGGCGAGAGTCCTAACCACTGTGCCACCGACGCATATGTATATAACTTTATCATTCTTACGCTTTGTTTCGCTTTGGCTTTCTCACAACACCACTCACTGAAGGACTGATTCACGGTGATAAAATAAGTAAATGTTAAAATTGTTACGTAAATGGTTCTATTAAATAATACACATTGTACGCAGATGATGAGGACCGACGAAACAAACTGGATTCAGATTATTTCGCACCAATGTTCAAATTTATTACGGGGAATTCGTGTACGAAATACTTAAAGGAGTAACAACGTAAAAGGGTCGACGTAATTCGTGTGACAATCATAGGGGTATCAGTCTGTTACCAGTCGCGTCTAAAATACTGGCTGCTGTCTTGCTTCGCAGACTGTGCAAAATACGTGAAGGATTGATTCGCGAAGAGCAGGCTGGGTTTCGTTCAGGTCGTGGATGCATTGATCAGGTGTTCACCCTTCGTCAGTTGTTGGAACACCGCCACACGTATTGCAGGCCAACGATCGTTGTGTTTCTTGATATTAGGGCTGCCTTCGATTCGTTGGACAGAACTGTGCTCTGGAACTGTCTGTTAGAGAGAGGTGTACCTGAGAAATTTGTTAACATCCTGAAAGCCCTATACAGAAACACCTCAGGTAGAGTGAGGGCATACAACCAACTATCACCACTGTTCCCAACCAACAGTGGGGTTAGACAGGGTTGCCCAATCTCTCCGTTTCTCTTTAACTTTGCCATCGATGACATTCTGGAGTCAGCTCTGAAGGATGTGCGTGAAGGTGGTGTAGATCTGCTACCTGGAGATAGACTTTTCGACCTCGAGTATGCAGACGATATCGTCTTACTGTGCGATAGCATGCAGGCTGCCCAAATCGCACTTAATCAGTTGGCGATCAGTGTCTGTAAGTATGGTATGTGCTTTGCGCCGTCTAAGTGCAAAGTACTGTTACAAGATTGGCAGGAGCCTGTACCTGCACTCACTCTTGCGGGTGAACCGCTTGAAGTTGTTGATAAGTTTGTGTACCTGGGTAGTTGTGTGAGTGCTGGCGGAGGGGTGACGGATGAGATTTCCAACCGTATAATGAAGGCTAGGGTGGCATACATCAACTTGAGCCACCTCTGGCGCCGTCGCGACGTTAGCCTGGCTGTCAAAGGTCGGATATACAATGCTTCGGTGCGAGCTGTCCTGCTCTACGCCTGTGAAACCTGGCCTCTCCGAGCTGAGGATGTGCGGCGACTCTGCGTGTTCGATCACCGCTGTCTCCGCAGGATTGCTTGCGTTCGATGGCATCATCGCGTGAGTAATTCTGAGGTTCGGCGGCGTGTGTTTGAACAAAGTGGAGATCACTATTCCTTGAATGTCGTCATCTGGAAACACCGGCTCCGGTGGCTTGGACATGTGCTCCGAATGTCACCCCAGAGTCTTCCGTACAGGTCTCTGTTCGCTAGCCCTGGGACGGGATGGAAAAGGCGGAGAGGTGGTCAGTCCATGACGTGGCGTTGTGGGATGAAGGATTTTTGTGCTAGATTAGCATCGGTTGGTGTGTCACGACTCCCTGGTTGGGGTCCGAGAGATAGCTCAAATCGATGGCTCGAAACGTTATCGGATATGGCCAAGAATCGTAATCAGTGGCGAATGTGTTGTGATTTCCTTCTTTCTTCCCTTCCCGATGATAGCTAACGAACACTGTTTGAACTTGTTAAGCATGACTGTTTTCCTTCCAGATGAAGTTCTTTATCCGTTCTCTACTTATATATATTTTTTCTTTTCCTTCCTTCCTTTTTTTTGATCTATGTTGTTTTATTATTATTGTGTGGCGCATCTTTCTTGGTGCCATATTGTACCAAGTTTTTTGTGCGTTTAAATAAATAAATAACAACGTAGAATTTGACATTAAAGTACAACATTCCAAGATACAGAAAGGGATTTCTATTATTTGAATTAAGACCAATTAAATGACTTCTTCAGATCTAGACTCTTGAAATGTGAAATCAAGAACCCCTCCCCTCCGCCAGTTAGTACCAAGATAGCTGTCGATCGCGATGGTTGAGACCACCCAGTTAATGGTTAAGCTCTTTTTTTGTAACTGCATTCAGAACGTGATCAGTCAGTGTCTAGGAAGAGATGTAAATAGGACGACACCTCTAGATAATCGATTCTTATTCTAGTATAGCTTCTTAGCATAAGATTGATGAATGTTAATGAAGGTTTTGAACAGTAATACAGCTTTGACATTAACGCTTAGTGGGATACAGATACCAGCTAAACCATAGAAACAGCTTGGGAACAGATCACATATTTCTCATTTACTAACTATACCAGAAAGGTCGTTTACATAGTGGTTAGACTAGAAGCAGTTACCAACATAACTTAAGGCTTTTACATTGTATTGTGGGACTATGAACGAAGTTGTACTGCTGGCTAATAGTGATGTAACAACAGTTAGGATTTACCCTAGAACGACCAGCAAGCTAGGCATGCTGTCTCTTCAATCTGAGGAGGATAGTGGTCAGAAAATTCCAATCGCAACAAATGTACATTCCAACTGACCTAGTGGCAGACTGTAGTCTGATTTGACTGACTGACTGACTGGTTTCAACATAGAACTTTGCAACCACGTGCAGCAGTTCGAGTCGCCACACTCCCTCCTTGTAACACATAAAGCAAGAGAAGAAAGTAAAAAGAAATGAAAAATGCAGACAGTAAACAGAGATATGAGGCAAAAAGAATAGTAATGACGATGAACAATATAGTTTTATTGGAAATTATAAGTCACAAGGAGTGGATGCATCCGCGCCACTGACAACGATTTTGAGCCAAATCAACAATTGTCACCAGCCGTCATTGGTTTTTACCGTCCTGATGACGCCAACCAGGAAGTATACACCTTCCTATATGGCTGGCTTAAACTAACTGTTGTGGATTTCTTTGACTGATGGAACCATGTTTTTGGTTTGACCACCACTGGCTCTTTTTCAACCTGAATCATCCTGTCAGCTAACATTACCCGTTGTCGAGGAAGGCGATGACTAGGCATGGGTAACACATGTCCTAACTACCTCAACCGATGTAACTTCACCTTAATATGGATCAAACTCAGGAAACTATTTAAGAAAGGTTGTGTGCGTGACCAGTTTTAAGCGGTTGTCGCCTGAATTTCACGACCACAATACATTAATGCCTTTTCCATTTCAAGAAGAAACCAACCGAAACGATGTGGGTAGCTGAGGAGTGGAAACTCGCCGAAACATTCATAAGCATGCAGAGCAGAACAACTGGATCTCGTCTTTCCAACTCATATCATTTATGGGTACAACGTTTTTTCTTTGTTTCTTTTCCTTGTCTCTATTTCTTTTTTTGTTGTGGTCATTTGTGTCTCTCTTTCTTACAAACTCTACTTATAACATTCTTCTTCGTTCTTTTACACTCTGTATATCTCGACCTTTTTGTCACCGTTTACGTCAGTAAATATGCTAGCATCTACTTTTCTAACACCTTCAAACACTTTAATTTTGACTACCGACATGCTAATATGTTGTTATCAAAACTAACTCAGATTACACTTAATCTAAGTAGAATCTTATTTATTGTTAATGTACTAACTGGATGCAATACTGTAGTGAAATACTGAGAATTCCATTCTGTATCACAAGTATTGTTTTGGAATAAAGCAAATAATTATTATTGATATAATTATTTAGTTTACCATCTTGATCAAGTGCAGTCCATCGAAGTTATACAGAATTTGATATCTGTGAATATCTTATCTTTCTGTGTAAAACACTCATTCAAATGATTCACACACCAGACAAAAGCATACTCTGGAAAAGGGTTTAACCGTGAATATACACAGAAATAAACAAACTGCATTAGACTATAGAAAAAAAATTGATTAATCACCTGCAAGTACACAAAGCTGTTGTGAAACAACAAAACAATTGATAGACTACAAGTTTTTCACAAAAGTTAATTCGAATCATACATACGAAAAATAGAAGTACAAAAAGAACTTGGTCTAAACTTATCATACATCAAACGAAACAGCATTTTCGCCATTCTACAATTCCAATGAGACCATAATAGCTTGTCTGTCAGCAGTGCTAGACAATTCCATTATTTAAATGGATATGACACAAAGTAGACAAGTAACAGTGTCACCAAATTACAGGGAATAATACATATAGCTTTAGATTGAAGAACTATGAATAATTTCAAAATATTGTTTGGTACAAGGAATAAGGAAGTAGTAAAAAGGCATATTTTTATCAGGTTTTATCTGGAATGTGAACTTATGCACATGTTTCTCGCTCCTATAAAAAAACCATATCTTGATTGCTTTAAGCACCATGACCACTGTTACTGGTTTTTATCTTACGTAGAGTTCTTTTCTGGAGTACTTTAAAATCTAGTCTCAGAAAAAGCTTCATTTTACGATGAGCTGTCTGTCTGGAATCAACATAAAACTTGGCACCGAAGTGCAGCAGTTCCAGTTGCCACCTTCCAAATAGCACGCAGAGGTAGACAATAGCACACACGATGAGCATCACTACTGATTCACTGAGAGATCCATTTACGATAGTACAATCACTTATAGTGACTCCTTCAATGGATGTGTTTAAGATACTTGATATTCACCAATACAACTGAGGCAGGAAGCATTTATTACTCCTTAGTCCTGATTTCAGTATCCCTACCACAGCAAGAGTAAACAAGGAATACCATAGCCCAAATGACCCTGAGCCAACCAATCAGGTCACTAGTTGTTGCGAATGAATGCTTTCCATAATCTTTATTGTAAGTTTCAGTCTAATTCAGGGTTAGGGTAGGTTTAAGGGTAAAAAATGCAACGAAGGTTGTGAACAGTATCAGCTTGAAATGCTGAGCAATTTCACTATCATCATTAAGTTATATTCAACATAAAGTCAATTATTTATTAGAATTAGCGGGTCACATAACCACTACTCACAAGGATTCTTTTGCAGGGTCTTAGGGATATCTTAGAAACCGATTAGAACGGTTTAAGTGCTATATCCACTCCTATGGAAAATTGACACTTCTTTTTGAAACGTATTAGCGACATATATTCTAGGCACCTCATTGTAATTAGGCATACTTGCTTGTGCTATAAATACTTCTTACCTACAAGTGCATGGTTGATTAGTTCAAGGTCATTTGGATGTTATACTTATTATTCATTATTGCCCGAAGACAGTACCCCCCCTCAGTAACTTGTTGATAGAATGTTAAAACTGCCTTACACAACGCAACTCAAGGATATTTTATATTTAAAAACTAACTGACACACTAAAATACGAGGAATCTTATTTTTAACGCGTTACGGAATAGCAATGCTAATCAAACGTCTTTACTTAAGTAAATGATATTTCAGATTAAGCATGACTATGATATTTTACTACCAAAACAGTGGGTTACCTACCTTGTATTTACTATAATTGCCATCTCTCGGTTGGAGATTAAATGAACTCAAGGAATGAACTGAGAGAATTGGGAAAAATAATTCGGAATTACCATTGCGTGAATATGAGTCGTCATCACTGCTAGATGACATTGAATTATTGACTAAATCTTTTAGAAAAAATGAATAAGTTTATTACCAATGTTATCATCCAGTGATTCTTGTGAGTCCAACTCCGCGTCGACGACATGCATTCTTCAGATAACCAGGAGTAGCGTGCACTTCGAATCCAGCTGAAGTTTCGACACAGCTTTTTTTGAAAGGAATATTCCGAAATCGAGTCATAAGAAAAATCTTAAACAGGCGAAGAAAATTCCGCTATCAAGCACTTATTTTCTGAAGGCTTGCAATCGTGTTTCTAGATTTTCATTTACTCTTGCCTGTTCCTACCGCTACTGCGCGAACTTTGAAAAAGGAGTGATTTTTACACGCTTTTGTTTAATTTCAGCTTTTGCTGTATCATAGGCTCTAAACGTCTATAGATTCACTTTGAATCAGTGTATAGTGATCTAAGTTTACTATTCTGTTTTGAGTCCATTTAATTATCGGATGTGTGTTCATATAAAATGATAGTTTTTTATATACATTTTTGTACACTAATTGGATTTTTATCACTGGTTTATGAAGGTTACATACATAAGGTCAATTTGAATCGTTTTGTCCTAATTCATCCTGGAAAGGATGCCTGTCAAAAGGAACCTCTGTGGAAAATTTATGTGCCAGTTTCCAATTGAAGAAGGGATGCAGTGCAACAACTGCAAGAGATGGTTCCATACCACGTGCACAAATTCAACTCCTACAGCATACAGGCGCTGCTGGAAACTCTAGAGAACTGGATGTGCAATGACCGCATTAGTACCACTAAGTTTCGCTTAAAGGGAGCCATCGCCACTCTAGGTGAGGCGCTAAAGCTCCTGGACTGCAGGGGTCTACCACCACAGAAGAGCGACTACTGCTCAGACACCGACGACGTGACTAGCGTCAGAGAAACGGCAATACACGTCTGTGTCAGACAGTGAGTCCCCTGTAGCACAGAAGAGCACCCGCTACATTCCAGACAGTTATGATTTCACCGTGATACCGATAGGCCCTCCAGTGATTGTAATGGAAAGGCTGGCACGAGGAAAAGGTGTACTTGGGGTCAAAAACCAGCACCTGAAGTCACCCAGGGACTTGTAGATCAAGGGTTATCACCACTGGTGGATAGCAGGCAGACACAATCGACTACGGATAGCGACGTGGGCGCCAATAAATGGCGTAATGTAGTCTCCCGCAGAAAGCAAGACAGGAACACCTTAAACGCCACTGTCCCCGAAAGATGGAAAGATACTAACGCCGCAGGGCAAAAGGGCCACGGCAAGCAAACCTGATCTCCTGTACAAGTGGCTTGGTCTCCACAAAGTGGAAGGATCATCGGCCTCCGATCTAACTGAGGTTTGAACATGACCTTAACTTGGTCAAACCCCTCTTAGGCAAGTTACTGACAACAACGGTATCAGGTGTAGCCATACACAGCTTATACAGAATCGGCCATGATCCTGACTCGGCAGTAAATCAGACGTTAAGCCTTCTCGAAGTCGTAATTAACTCCAAAGAACAGAGTGATTTCATTCTACGCTGCTCTCGCTCGCTTAAATAATCAGGCATTTACGTCCATGCCGACTTATACTTAACAAACCGCTTCGAAAGACAGTCTGCGACCCTAGAATTAAGCGAACGACGCCGAAACGGCTAGAAAAACCTTGAGGTTGAGGGTTTTCGGGTTGTCATAGTTCAAAGGTTGATGATCCCTAAACCTCCGTGGGTAGGCAGCGAAAGCACCGAACTGGGTTGACAGTTTTCCACACAAATGTCCGCAGCCTGCTGAACAAACGGACTGAACTGTGTAATATGATAGATTCCGGAAATCCGGACGTAATTATCAACACAGAGACACGGCTCACACTTGATGTCGCTGACAACGAAGATAACCTTCCAAACTTTGAAGTACATGGAGTGGACCAACTAAACCGCAAAGGAGGTGGCGTAATCATCTACCTCAAAAAATACTTAACTGTGCGTAGCATCTAAGCACTCCGCCATGGAAGTGAATCGTGCGAACTGTTACGCTGTAGACCAAGGTATTGACCCCACTGCTGTATACTGCGTTGCAGACGACTTCCTAATAGAGAAACTAGGCTCCTGGACACCGGAACGTCAATAGCCGCTTAGTCGGCGACTCCAGCGCTCCAACAGTTGACCGAACAGGCCTTACAACGCCATCTTCAGACAACTTTGACCGCAATCTGCTGGAATCTATTATTTCGCTAGCCCTAGTCCGACATGTAATTAAGCCCATCCTCTATGACTCACAGCACTCCTCTTCAGCCATAGACTTAGCTTTCTCTCATGGTGAGGATGTGGACCCCATAAAACATCTTCCTCCTTTAGGAAGAAGTGACCACACTGTGCACACTTTCAAGTTCACAGCAATGGCAGCAAGGGTCAAAACCCCAGCTCTACCAAACGCTTAGAAAGCTGGTGTAAATGCTCTCGCCTCAGCAGCCGACTTAGTGAACTAGTACATAAACCCAGAGTCTCAAGTAGAAGCCGTACGGAACTAACTTAAACAACTTTACGCCCAAGCAACTGAAACTTTCATCCTTGATCTGTTCCAAAGGGTCTAAAACATTGCCTCCTAGAATAAACTGAGAGTTTTGTAAGTTACTCAGACGCAAACACAGATGTCGGAACCTGTCTGTCACACATGTGACTCCTGATATCAGTAGATTATACAACACCGCTAGGAACAAGGCTATTGCGGTAATTCGCCAATTAAGGATGGAGCACATCTGGCTCAAAATGCAAAGGCATAAGCTAAGAAAATTTTCTCGTACATGAACTTCAGGAACAAGACATTCAATGGTGTCCAAACGTAACTATTGACAATGACAGTCGAAGAAGACCAGGAAAAGGCAGAATTTGTGGCTGACTACTTCTTCCATGTATTTACTCAGAAGTCGTCACTCCCCATTGGATCACCTCTGGCTGCATCAGAGGAAAACGAGATAGATCCCGCTGACGTCGACTAAGACACTGTGCTTAACTGTATAAAAAACCGGATTAGGGGAAATCGAAAGGTCTTGATAATCCTCATCCAAGGCTACCCAAGGAGCTATCAGCTCACAATGCCAGCCCATAGACCATGATCTTTAGGCTCTCCCTCCTAGATGCAGTATTAGCGCGTGACTGGAAAGACGCCATAGTGACCCCTGTCCACAAAGAAGGATCAAGAAAAAGCCTTTCAAATGACAGGCCTATTAGTCCCAGCTGCACTTTAAGCAAGACACTGGAGAGAATCACTAAGGCAAGCATATCTGGAAAACAGTGGCTTGTTATCTAAAGCACAGCATGGCTTCCGAAGGAACTTCTCATGCCTGTCAAATCTCCTCACTGCATGAGAAGGCTGGACCAAGTCAGGCTGTAACATAAGACCCATTGACTTTGTCTTCATAGACTTCCGGAAAGTCCTCGATAAAGTTCCTCACAAAAGACTACTAATGAAGTTGGAAAGTCTCCGTGTCAAGGGCAGGTTGCAAAACTGGCTTATGGAATCCCTCATGGATAGGCAGAAAAGGGTTGGAATCAACTCAAAACTCTCCTCTTGGACAGCAGTGTGTGGCGGGGTACCACGAGGCGCGGCACTCGGAACTCTCATATTTGTTTTGTATACCACTGAGTTATCGCTGCTCACCGATTCCCCTATAGTCCTTTACGCAAGTTACTTGAACATCTGGAGAGAGCTGAAGGGCAACAGTGATACGCTCACGCTGCAAGGGGACCGACAACAACACGACAACTTGCTTCTGACAAATCACAACTGGAGAGGAATGGATTTGACTATGTGCTCATCCTTGGTATCATTAGGCCATTGAATAGCCCATGGGTATCCTCACTTCATACTGTCCCAAAAACAGGGTGACGATTGGTGACCTCCTGGTGATTACCAGAGTTTCAACTCCAAGACAAACCCCAACTGACGTAGATTACCTCAAGTACACATCTGGGTACTTATCCATACGTTGATCATGATGGCAAATGCAAATCACTGGATTCGCAGCGCCAGTTAATCAGGATATCTAGAAAATAATGGAAATTTGTTGACAGCTGCATTTAGAATCTCGCTAACTCATTTGATAATAACAATATACTGCCCCCCCAGGCCTCATTCGTCATTTTTTTATAGACTGGTTTGTAGTCATTCTAGTTCGGACGTTACAATCTCTCCCCATAACGTGGATATATTTTTGTCGATTTCTGGAATATTGTAGTGGATATTATACCACTGCTCAACTATAACTTATATTGGCTGCTACTCTAGCTTCCAATTCTGCAGATATATCACCGCCAGTTATCAAGTTTGGATCCACTCTTTCGCAGGGCTCATCCTCCTTATTGTAACTTTAGAACAACGTCACAGAAAAGAAAACTGTAGAGAAGTTCATCATTTTTTGGTTTACATACCAGGATCAATTTACAGGATAATTGGTTTCTATATACTCTGTATCTTACTTTTTAGTACTTTGTAAATTTATTGTTTATTTATAAGCAATAAAATTCCATACGGTATCCATAGTAGTACTTAATCTGTATATCCACTCGATATACTATTTTTCCATATACCCGTTTTCGATTTAGCTCGGCTTTAACTTTAAACCATATTGATTAGTTTTCAGCAATGGCACAACGTAATAAACGAGTACTTTCCATACGTAAGAATAGTTTGGGTCACTCAGCTAAGAAGATACGTACATCACTGTGCGTTCCGCGTAGCCTCAACAATGTCCCCGAAGTCATTGTTCCCGACTTGTTGTCAGAGGTATATGCAACTGCTGAACAAAATAAGTTGGACCTTATATCTCTAGGAAACTCTGTGAAGGAATTAAATGAGAATATAAACACCATTAAGCCACTACTGCTTCTTTGTAACCCAACTCATGATGCTAATCCGGAAAGTCTGCTGAAATCTGAGCGTATGTTAGACTTTATAGCCAGTGAAGTTACTAAACGAATCATGTCCTCGTACAACGTTCTCGCTTACAATCTGCCTGATCGGACGCCTCTGGACAAAATCAAAGTGACATGTCTCCAAGCGTGTGGCATGCCATCAGCGAATTGCCACCTAATCAGACTCAGGAAAAAATCAGGAAAGTATACTTGCCCTGTGCTGTTTAAATTCAGTAGTCCTAATGATGCTAGGAAATTTCAGTCGTCAAATAAGTTAATTAGTTCATCCACACCTTATGGTAATATTAAACTTGCCCATGACCTAACGCCATGTCAAAGACGTAGCCGCGCAAGTGTACCAAGTGTCGCAAAAACTTACGTAACAGCAGAATGTCCTATAGAAGACTCTGTCGCCTTAAACTTGAGTAAACCTAATGGTACAGACATACATGAAATACTCTTAAATAATAAAAATTTACCTAGTAAACTCAACGATGAAGCAACTACGGTCATAGACTTAGATGCATCTTCAGAGTTATGCTCGCTAGCCACATCACCATCAGCCGCTAATACCACTACCAACGTTAAGCAAAAGACTAAGCTCGAGCATGTAGCATTAAGCATATCCTCCCCGAGCAGCACTCAGATTAGTGAGCATACAAAACGAAGTAAAATAACCCTGCCATCCAGAATACCTGTACTCAAACACATCACTGATAGGTTTCTCAGCAGCGAACCAGATAACATTAACTTAAGCGACCCCAATCATACCACTAAACCAGGGAAGCAGAATAAGCCCTCATACCGCCATAAATCTAACGTCAATGAAAAGAGAGGTAACCCGCCGATTCATCCAACATCAAACAAGTCTTCGTCCGATAGACACAACAGACGCTATATGTCTGGGCACCCTAAAAATAAGTCGAAGCCCGACGGGCAGGCATACACCTACCCCGACACAACTTTCCAATCTATGGCTACTATAGACAAAAGTTTGATCCAGGGACCTCTACAACAAGGAACAAGTGCGCTAGGCATGTTTCCTAAAGGTGGCCTTTTGACTCACCACATCCCCGAAAACCATCGCATACAGACCACCCAAGACCGTCAATGGACTAATATTTACGAAAATAACTTAAACACACAAAATATTAGTCATAACTGCGATACACGTAACTCTACCCCAGCATACTATCCACAAGGAATACCTACCTCCCCCCCATCCAATCTAAATTTTCTCAGCCAACACGAAATTTCAGCCTCAATATTGACGCAAATAGCACACATACTGTCAAGCCACTTATCACCGGATGGGAGGGCGATGCATTGGAGGCACGGTATTATGAACACCTCACACCCGCCGGGGTAACAAACGATGGCACATCTCTCTGTGCTGATACTGGTGTAGGGCACTTTTCCAGCACTGCTAGTAAGTGGCCACCATCTGAGTTAGCACCCATCAAACAATCTGTTCTAGACGCCATAAACCTTGGAGAGAATATTTTTAAAGATATATGCGATTTCACCGTCACCCCTAACTCTCTCTCATTCTGTCTTATCAATGCTCGCTCCTTACTCAACAAAATGTTCGACTTCACGACATTATCCCTAATTTGCAATCCGTCTCTCATAATGATTACTGAGACATGGTGCACTCCTCAGATTTGCGATAAAGATATTTCTATTGATAACTATTATGTATTCAGAGGCGACAGAAACTATGGTAGAGGAGGAGGATGTGCTATGTATATCAGGTCTGATATTAAGGCCACACAGTGCTTCTACCCAGAGCTCATCACAGATAACGATTCAGTGTGGGCTATTCTAAGACTGTCTCACTCCAGTTCCTATCTTATAGGTTGCATCTATCACCCCCCGTGCTCAACCGTTGAAGGTAATATGAAGCTTGCTAGCACGTTCGCTTACGCCACTTCACTACCTCACACGGCTAAAATTATATGTGGGGACTTTAATATGCCCGATGTAGTCTGGCAACCACTTTCCTCACCAAAACGGTACAATGAATTTATCAACATAATAGAAACAAAAGAATGGCAACAACACGTACAGTATCCTACCAGGCTATCTAAGATTTTAGATCTAGTTTTCACTAATGGTATCATCCCCACTACCCTTCGAGTAGGTAAAGAGTTTCCTGGCAGCGACCACAGAGTAGTATTCGGTACATTTAATATTTGCACTAGCATGAGTTCGACAATAAACGCCAACAAAGTATTACTCAGGGGTTACAGACATGCTCAGTGGGATGAACTGAAACCATACATACGCACCCTAGACTGGGAGCCATACTTTACGTGCAGCTCGGCTATAGAGACAAACAAATTACTCTATGAGAACCTAGGATTTGCACATGACTTCATCGCTCCAGTAAGACTTGTGAAAACGAGGCCTAAACAGCCCGACTTCATCCCCGTAAAGATTCGAAACCGACTGCGTAAGCATGCTAGGCAATTCTACAGATATAATGACTTTTCATCACTCATTACACTCAAGCAAACTTATGATTCATACAAATCTAATCAGTTATCTGAGTCCATCAAACTAGAACGCATCCTCCACTCACGACCTGATAATACAGAGGCATTAGTTAAACTAATTAAGTCACGAATCAACAACAACAGAATAAGTATCCCTAACTTATTACTAGATGGAGAAAAACTACACGAAGACCCGCAGGAGATATGTGAGTTATTCAGCTCCCACTTTTCTAGCTACTATACTATCGAAGAAACAGTAGATAGTCTTGAAGTTCCGACAATACCAAATCACTTTTTGGGTAATATAACATTCACCCAACAAAAGATTTCCTCCGCTATAGCATCCCTCCGGACATCATATAACGCTGGGCCCGATGGAATTCCATCTATCTTGTTGAAAAGAGGTGGTGAGGATATACCCATTATCCTACTAAAGTTTTTCATTCTGTCCTTAAATAATGGCAGTTACCCAGAATGCTGGAAACTGTCGTTTATAACCCCTAGGCACAAACAAGGACCAACTTCTAACATCGAAAACTACCGACCGATTAATATCACGTCAGTAGTTTCCAGGGTTATGGAAAAGGTTATAGGGCAAGATATTGCTTTATACCTCCACCTTCACAAAGTGTTTACTCCAGCACAACACGGCTTCTTGAAAAATCGATCATGCTCCACCTGCCTACTTGACTACTTTGATGATGTTACCGCTAAGCGTGATCATGGTTTGTATGTCACAACTCTCTTCTTTGACTTCAAAAAAGCCTTTGATAAAGTCCCACACAAGAGACTAATCCTTAAGCTAAAGTCGTACGGGTTCCAAGACCCCTTGTTATCCTGGCTCATTTCTTTCTTGGAAGATCGTTCCCAAGTTGTGAAATTTGCAAATAATTACTCGTCACCCAGACCTATAAGAAGTGGAGTGATTCAGGGTAGTGTACTAGGTCCACTGCTTTTCGTAATCTACATTAACGACATCTGCAGCGTAATCAAGCATGGTACCCCATACCTCTTTGCTGACGACTTAAAGATTGTATACAGCTTCCCCCATTCTACACTAAACGAAGGATTCACACATATTCAAGATGATCTGGATAGGTTACATAACTGGAGCAATGACTGGCAACTGCCATTCAATTCTGATAAATGTGGTGTCCTATATTTCAATAACTCCCATCCGAATTTCAGGTTACACCTAGGTAACTCTTTTCTCCAAACCCTCAGTTCCATAAAAGACCTGGGAGTTACCTACTCACAAAACTTAACATTCAGTCAGTACGCAAAAGCACTTGTTTCTAAATGCCGAAGACTCACAGGCTTGTTACATCGAAAAATGTACACAAATGAGGCTAAAGTCCTTTTATACAAAGTCATGGTTCGTCCAGTACTTGAATACTGCACAATTGTCTTCGGTTTCATGCATGGGTATGACAGGGTTCGTATTGAAAATATTCAGCGAAGTTTTACTCGACGCCTATTATACAAACATGAAGGACTGACTTACGCTGATAGGTGCAAAATGTATGGACTTCAGCCACTTTGGTTAAGGCGCCTGAAACTCAACCTTACATTCCTCTTTCGCCTTTTACACGGCTACACCAAAAGCAGTAATCCAATAGCTTTCAATAATTTACCCATATATACTCTTAGGAATCATGAAAATACTCTATCCATAAGCCGGTTCCGGACAAAACTGCGATCACGTTTCTTTAAAATACAGTACAGTGCATTATGGAACGAACTTCCACTTACTGTACGTAGTTGCCGATCTCCTACTGAATTCCAGCGTCTACTTAACGAGTTCCTATCAACAAAAGAGCTTCGGTCTACTTATCCATACTTTATCCATATGGGCCGCTCAACTAGCTTTAGTACTACAGACCCCAGTGCAATACCCCCAATTTGAGGAAACTCATTTGCCCCGGCAACCGTACCTCATCTATAACGTGATAAAACCAACCTAATCTCTCCCACATGCCTTTACCTAAGGTCCGGTTATTCAGCTTACTAGAGATCCTATCGATATTTCTTCAATCGGGTTTATAAACTCATTAGACTCTCCTGGATGTATAATCCCAAATTAGTTGTGATAGTTCTCCCATAATATAAGCAAACTGGTACTTTGTAATGTCTAAAGCATGCCATATGAAAAGTGGCCAGGAATACCTAGCAATAACAAACTCAACCAACCAACCATTTTCCCCAAGTTCATTCAACCTACCCTTATCCCTAATCGTACCACTACTCACTACACTCTACTCAGTAGAATATGACTTAATTTGCTCCGGTGCTCAAAACTCTTCTACCCTTTACTTTTTAAAAAAGACGTTTTAACTACTAACTGCACAGTAGCCATTTAACTAACTCACTGGTTTCCTCTTCACTGTAATCTTCAATAAGTTCGTCAGTATAATTATTTCCGAAAACCATTACATTAGCAACCATATCTTTTAATATTTTACGAATATACTTATATTATTAGCATAATACACTGCACTATTTTTGAGTTGAATTGATTATCTTCAGTCAACAGTTACCCATTCTCATATAATTTTCTAAAATTCATAATGTTAAAGCTATGTAGTATTTCTGTTAATATCTTTTATAATATGTTTAGACACGTTACTTTGCAATGTCAGATGTCTACTATATACAAGACTGTCATGATAATTTAGTACACTAAGTCCTGCCAACCGACCTTACCTTCAGTTCATACTACCTACATTGATCCCTAACTATATTGTTCTGCTGAATCTTGCTTCACTATTCACAAAACCTATTCTTTTTATTCTTTAAGGTTTTAACTTCTTGTAAAGTAATCTGTTCATTAGGACGCATGCATACATATATAATGTTCATAAAGATGTATGTGGAGACCTATTGGAAGCACTCATTAAGAAAGCTAGGGAGATGGAATATGGGGTACGAACATGTCTGGTACCAAGCAGTATATTTGCGGTAGCCATAATAATCATATTCTCAGAGCTTAACATCAAAAAAGGAGGGAGGGTGGCGTTAGCTGATCAGTAGATATGGTGGGGGTCACTAAGGTGAATCGCCCCATTCTGCAGGAACAGCAATATACAAATTAAAGGCTCGAGATATTTCTGATTTTTATGAGGGCTTAGATCTTTATCTTGAAAAAGATAATAATGAACGCCTTGACAGATCATGCTTCTACCTTTAAATATATACCATTCGCTCAGCCTATTGTTGAGATGCGACCATGTGGGATCTGCACAGATTTATGGGGCATCTTATAAATCAACTTGCTGTCCATTGTCGGATCTTTAAATACCACTTCACAATGTCTTATCGGATTCATTTTCTAATAACGTCTTTACTTAATCCTCATTGTATCCCATTAAACCTAACATTTTATAGCTCTTTATGAATTTGATTCGACTTATTCTATTCCTATTCTCTGTGAGGTACGGTTGTGCACCAAATGCACAAAAAAGCATAAAATAAAAAAACAGACATAAGGAAAAAATGTATTAAAACCAAAAGTGGACATCATGATACTACCAGATATACGCGTAGCATTATACATTGCAAATGAACGTTGTCAGCCTAGGGAGTTTTCTATATTAATGCATTTATTAGTGATACTTGCACTTACCCATTTCATTACACTTTATTGATTCACCTTAGCACTTTTACTTTTCTAAAAACAGCTTTCAATCCGTTGTAAACGTTGTACTTACCTCAATATTGGTTGGTTATCGTATGCCGACAACCACGGGATGAAAACGAAACGAAGTCGATTTTCCCGCTCAACCTGGAGGACAATTGTACAATTCAATAACTATACAGCCTAGTTCAGACAATGTGTATTTATATATATATCAAATATTTAACTGTTGAAACATTATTAACTTGTAGACAATCTACGATTTGATATTATATCATACTTGATCGTGCCTGTAAAAATGGCATGCATTTTCATGTAAATTTATATGTTTATATGAGAATATATATTATTATTAAATGAAATGAATGAGATTATCCACCGGTTGCTGATCATGGTGATACATTAATACTTTACAAGTTTAACTGGATACTAATTGCTGCGGTGGGCGCGTTGAGGATGATATTGCTGAAAACATTAATGTTGGTAAACCAGCGACCGTTCTATAAGCCGTTTCTATACTTACGTGAATAGCCCACCTGTCAATGTAGTTGAAGATTGAATGATCAATTCATGGTTGTTTGCCCAAACCCAAATCCATAATTTTCGCGGTAGTCATCAACACGGCAATCATCGTCTCATCGTTCGCTGTTCGTTGGAAGAGAGAAAACTATCAGAAGTATTATCATGATTTATTGTTATAACATTTATTCTTAGAACTTATGTATGTGTGGTCGCCAATCTGTGTTCTGTTTTTTCGCGTTGGTTATTACACACTGTTTCTGAAAGTCTTCCAGGGATAGCGTGAGGTCCAGCGTAGTACGACCTGGTCATTTACACCACTATATGGACCACATGTAACGCATCCCTCAGTTGATAGCCGCGCTTTCGAAAAATTCACACGATAATGGGATTATGTCCTGCAAACTGATTTAACCTGGGTAAAGTGTGCTTACTAACATTATTCCACCACCTTTCTTTTTATATAGACCTTGTGTAAGTGAAAAGTTGCTATTTCGCCTAATCAGCATACATATTATTTGTCATATTTTTGATGCCTGCAAACTGGCGTCCCCGTGTACATAAGGTGAGAATGTATTATAATTGTTATACATGGCTCAACGGCGACACTATCTGGTGCAACTATTTATCCCTAAATACACTTGGTAAAAGCACACAAACAAATCCCGATGGAACAAGGTGACATTCTGAAAACGGTTATCATATAACTTTTCGGACTGTCTGAATCTCTAGGCAGGCCATTTGGATATGAAACTGAGAATTCAGAGAAAAAATTATTTTATCGATGATTTCATTTTCATAGCTGCACAATCGTATATAAGTGAATTACAATAGACAATAACAATCAGTCTTTTGGTGTGTGAGTTAAAGTTTAACCGTGAGCAGAAGTACTTAAGTGTGTAGGATAATGAGTCCCAGTTGTTTAGTTATATGCATATACAACTAAATGAACGGAGGTCAATTGACATGTGTGAAATAGATGATCGGAAAATAAAGTACGTTCAGAAATGTGAATGTGCTAATAAAATAATAATAATAATAATAATAGTATATTCTCATTTTGTACATGAGAGACGCCAGTTTACAGGCATCATCAATATGATAAATTACATATACGATTAGCAATCATAATTAATAATGTTTTAATAAAGTACACATTTTTCCCTACTTGTGTAGGACACACCAAATATACAGCATGGATAAGCATTAATTAAATTTCATAAATTCGGTTTATGGTTAAGTTACATGGTTGCTGGCGTTTTTGTTTTAATAATAATTATAATAATGTATATTCTCATATAAACATATAAATTTACATGAAAATGCATACCATTTTTTAGGTCTGTGGGAACAATATGATAACCAGTCATTCAATGGAGCACATCATGAAATATAGGAATATTAACTTCGCATTAACAAAAAAAACCCAAGTAAGTTCTGATGGATTAAAAATACTTGGGAGAAAATAAAGCTTGAAATAATTCCTCAATATAACTTGGGTGTGTACAAATCCGAATCTTATTTTTGATTTGATTTATATCCAAATTGGTAATAAGGAAGCTATTTTTACAGATACGATCAGTTATGTTATAAGCTACAATCGTGACGTTGTATTACAAATAGATACTTTTCCATTGGTATAAGAGTATATTCCACAAATGTAATCCAGGTTGCGTCGTGGAGAAAGTTAATTCGTTATTAACTAGGCAACCGAAAGATACTGGACCAATAATGTTTGCAGATCATTTGTCATTGTAAATGGTCAAATATCCACATTATTCATTCTCATTCAAAAAGTCAAATGGAAGCTGAAATGGTGAGAGAAGAAAGAAGACAAACAGCAGCAACGCAAAGGAAAGCAACGGAGTCCTTAAGGAGTGATTAATAAATATATACATATATATTCTAATTTGTAACTATGCTTATTTTTTGTTCATCAACTAACTAGTCCCGTTATGCTAACTTTTATATTATGTGTGAACTAATATTACTGTCCTGTGTAGAAATGTTTATCATCTGGTTCCAATAATATTAAAATTTATAATTGTAGTTTGTTGTAACTACACGTTTAATGAACTTAAAATATCTATGTATGGTGAAAAAGAAGGTGTAAGAGTCAGGCGCAAAAGTGCATTGTCATCTTTGAGTAGTCTGGTGACTGAGGAGATGAACACTGGAAGTGTGTTTGCATCGCACACATTAGCTGGTAGTCTATTCCAAATGACTGAAAACTTATTTAAGAAGAAGTTGTACCGCACGTAAGTCTGACAGTGCTCCATAGCAGCTAGGTTGTGATGATTTCTAAGATTGTAACTGATGACAGCGGTAGGTTTAGTTATTGGCTCGGACGAATGCAAGAGAAGATTAGTCAGCTTGTAGTAAAAGATAAGGTTTAGCTTAAGGCGTCTTTTCCAGAGGGGCTCTAATTTTAGTCTGTCGCATCGCTCATGGTATTCCAGACCACTTTCTAAACAAAGAGTTCTTGAGGTAATTTGCCGTTGCACTCCCTCTAATTTAGGCTTGTCATTTTGTCTGAGTCCGCTAAGAACAAACGGGCAGTATTCTAAGATAGGTCGGACACATACTTTGTATAATAAAACCCTAGTTTCACAACAAAAGAAATTGCGTGTTATCCATCCTATCAGCCTTCGTGTTTTACATCTGGCATAATCAGTCTGATCAGCGAACGTTAGGTTACTAGAGTATCTAATACCGAGATCTACGACTGAGTTGAGCTTAGCTAGTTTTCGCCCATTTATTTCAAGAGTTAGATCAAGGTTACTGTTGCCGATACAAATCCAGCCGCACTTGTCAATGTTAAAGTTTAGACAGGATTCAGCATACCATGTTGCGAGACTACTTAGTTCAAGATGTATTTTAGTAACCATATCGCTTAATTCATGAGTGCAGCAGGAGTAGACGACTTTGAGGTCGTCAGCATATAGGAATGGTTTAACTGAGGTGAAGAATTTGCTTAGATCTTTATCTTGAAAAAGATAATAATGAACGCCTAAACAGATCATGCTTCTACCTTTAAATATATACCATTCACTCAGCCTATTGTTGAGATGCAACCACGCGGGATCTGCACAGATTTATGGGGCATCTTATAAATCAACTTGCTGTCCATTGTCGGATCTTTAAATACCACTTCACAATGTCTTATCGGATTCATTTTCTAATAACGTCTTTACTTAATTCTCATTGTATCCCATTAAACCTAACATTTTATAGCTCTTTATGAATTTGATTCGACTTATTCTATTCCTATTCTCTGTGAGGTACGGTTGTGCACCAAATGCACAAAAAAGCATAAAATAAAAAAACAGACATAAGGAAAAAATGTATTAAAACCAAAAGTGGACATCATGATAGTACGAGATATACGCGTAGCATTATACATTGCAAATGAACGTTGTCAGCCTAGGGAGTTTTCTATATTAATGCATTTATTAGTGATACTTGCACTTACCCATTTCATTACACTTTATTGATTCACCTTAGCACTTTTACTTTTCTAAAAACAGCTTTCAATCCGTTGTAAACGTTGTACTTACCTCAATATTGGTTGGTTATCGTATGCCGACAACCACGGGATGAAAACGAAACGAAGTCGATTTTCCCGCTCAACCTGGAGGACAATTGTACAATTCAATAACTATACAGCCTAGTTCAGACAATGTGTATTTATATATATATCAAATATTTAACTGTTGAAACATTATTAACTTGTAGACAATCTACCATTTGATATTATATCATACTTGATCGTGCCTGTAAAAATGGCATGCATTTTCATGTAAATTTATATGTTTATATGAGAATATATATTATTATTAAATGAAATGAATGAGATTATCCACCGGTTGCTGATCATGGTGATACATTAATACTTTACAAGTTTAACTGGATACTAATTGCTGCGGTGGGCGCGTTGAGGATGATATTGCTGAAAACATTAATGTTGGTAAACCAGCGACCGTTCTATAAGCCGTTTCTATACTTACGTGAATAGCCCACCTGTCAATGTAGTTGAAGATTGAATGATCAATTCATGGTTGTTTGCCCAAACCCAAATCCATAATTTTCGCGGTAGTCATCAACACGGCAATCATCGTCTCATCGTTCGCTGTTCGTTGGAAGAGAGAAAACTATCAGAAGTATTATCATGATTTATTGTTATAACATTTATTCTTAGAACTTATGTATGTGTGGTCGCCAATCTGTGTTCTGTTTTTTCGCGTTGGTTATTACACACTGTTTCTGAAAGTCTTCCAGGGATAGCGTGAGGTCCAGCGTAGTACGACCTGGTCATTTACACCACTATATGGACCACATGTAACGCATCCCTCAGCTGATAGCCGCGCTTTCGAAAAATTCACACGATAATGGGATTATGTCCTGCAAACTGATTTAACCTGGGTAAAGTGTGCTTACTAACATTATTCCACCACCTTTCTTTTTATATAGACCTTGTGTAAGTGAAAAGTTGCTATTTCGCCTAATCAGCATACATATTATTTGTCATATTTTTGATGCCTGCAAACTGGCGTCCCCGTGTACATAAGGTGAGAATGTATTATAATTGTTATACATGGCTCAACGGCGACACTATCTGGTGCAACTATTTATCCCTAAATACACTTGGTAAAAGCACACAAACAAATCCCGATGGAACAAGGTGACATTCTGAAAACGGTTATCATATAACTTTTCGGACTGTCTGAATCTCTAGGCAGGCCATTTGGATATGAAACTGAGAATTCAGAGAAAAAATTATTTTATCGATGATTTCATTTTCATAGCTGCACAATCGTATATAAGTGAATTACAATAGACAATAACAATCAGTCTTTTGGTGTGTGAGTTAAAGTTTAACCGTGAGCAGAAGTACTTAAGTGTGTAGGATAATGAGTCCCAGTTGTTTAGTTATATGCATATACAACTAAATGAACGGAGGTCAATTGACATGTGTGAAATAGATGATCGGAAAATAAAGTACGTTCAGAAATGTGAATGTGCTAATAAAATGTGGTGGAGATATGAGATATGTGAACTGTTTTCAAAGTAGCAGACTGAATAAAATGTCACAATGTGATAACATAAAGCGAAAAAAAGGACGAAAATGGAACCTGGAATAAAGGAGGATAACAAAGTTTTTATATGAATTGCATAGTAAAATCAGTACCATGGTAAAGAAAGAGACCGTACAAATTTTTTCCTGGCTTCATATTCTGTATTGTTAAGACCTCTGCTATACAAGGCAAATACACCCGTGTCTCTTTTTCGGCAAACCTTGCCTACCTCTGTAGATTACGTTGAACAACATGTCAGATGCTGCGTGGTCAGTATCTGCAACAAGTTAATTATCGATGAATCAACGACTCTACGCTCTAACTTGTCTAGCAAACCTTGGATGTGCTCAGCTGGAATTCAGCGGGATATGTTTCCCGAAGACGGTCCTATGTACGTAGCTCCACAAGAGCAGGTGAACATATAAATATACGTGGAATTAGACAATCGAGGTAACATTTCTATGACATTAAGTTCCACACGTTCTATCTTTTCTCACCCTTGATGTCACTTCTCACTAAACTATCACTTATATACTTCAAAACAATTTTTACTTAAGCGCTGCTTTGCTGTGCTATAACTCGACTGTTTAAACCTTTAATGGAGCTAAAAATCACCCTGTTCGTTCTACTTTCCGTTGTCATAAAGGCTGGCTGTGTTGATGGAAGACAACAACAACACTTTGACCGATTTTTTCACGGAAAAGTCATGGATTCTTTGGCTAAGACTAGTGTGGTCGCCATAATATATCGCAAACGTATATTATTATTCCAAGGAGTCTGCAGCTTTTCCTTGTAATGATAATGATAATGATAATTTTATTTTCATATAAACATAAATTTACATGAAAATGCATGCCATTTTTACAGGCAAGATCAAGTATGGTATAATGTCAAATCTTAAATTGTCTACAAGTTAATAGTGTTTTAACAGTTAAATATTGTATATATATACATAATTACACCCATTGTCTGAACCAGGCCGTATAGTTATTGAATTGTACAGTTGTCCTCCAGGTTGAGCGGGAAAATCGACTTCGTTTCGTTTTCATCCCGTGGTTGTAGGCATACGATAACCAACCAATATTGAGGTAAGTACAACGTTTACAAGGGATTGGAAGCTGTTTTAGAAAAGTTAAAGTGCTAAGGTGAATCATTAAAGTGTAATAGATTAAGTGAGTGAAATATATCATTAATAAACACATTTATGTAGAAAACAGATTGGGGAAGTAATTAATCCTTAGGCCGACAACGTTCATTTGCAATGTATAATAGAACTAATATATTTTGTACTATCATGATGTCCACTTTTGGCTTTAATACAATTATTTTCAAGCCAGTCGTTTTTATTTCATGCTTTTTTGTCTATCTGGTGCACGACCGTACCCTACAGAGAATAGGAATAGAATTATGTCGAATCAAATTCTTAAAGGGCTATAAAATGTTAGGTTTAATGGAATATAATGAGGATCAAGTAAAGACGTTATTAGAAAATAATTTTTTATATGTCTTGGAAATACAATTCCAGTGAGGTATTATCCATAGTTATATTTCATACCATTCTTCAGCTTCTCAGGACGTCCTCTTCCTCAAGTAGCTTTTAATCAAGCAAAGGCATGACACTCACGAAAATATAGGCTCTTCATTGCTTGGCCATAACTATTAGTGGGAATCAAACGAAGTTTAGGTTGGCACTAGGCCTTGATGGTGACCTAAGTGAAGGGTCCACAATTTAACACTTAAACGAACTTACTCCTACTGCTTGTACCAATCTAAACTTTTCAAAACTGCTAATTCCCGATACTTTCAGGCTGTAATTTGCGCCATTTTCGATTGTGACTGTAAAAATGGCACGTTTTTCGTGTGGACTTACCCGTTTATACGAAACATATATTACTTTTATTACACGCCCAAGGATTTTAACTCCTGATCCCATTGACGGATGAGATATGGTAAAACATAACTACCCCTCAGTGCACCATATGGTGGGCCCTTCAAAGTTATGGCAAGAGACCCAAAACACTTTGTTTTTCAACGAGGTAACATTATGGACAGTATTAGAATAGACTGACCGATATTGGGTTATGTAGGCAACGGTCCTCCCTACATGTTGGTTTAAAGGCTAGCGACGGCGATAGCCAGCAACGCGTATGATAATGAGAAAACTATCAACACTGGCGAGCGAAGAAAATGGGCTGAACCTTTAACTTGTGAAGAATTGCTAGAAGGACTATGGAACGGATAATTCGCGGAATAAATTCATAAATTCATTTGGCTGATTTGATCCTTACAGAAAGATAACGATTAATGTTTCTTCCCTAAGATGGTGGAGAATATAAAAGAATTCAGAAAATTACTCGTAAATCGCTGCTGTTTTTTGCAAAACATATCATGATTGCTTTTCCTTTAGTTCTTAGAGAAACAGGGTCTCAGCCTCACATCTCCATCGCGTTCGGGTCTCTAGCAACGTTTCCACTTGGCTCCACTTCTCAGTGTAGTTGAAGATTGAACGATCAATTCATTGTTGTTCGCTCAAAACCAACTTCCCCAATTTTCGCGGAGGCATCAATACGACAGTCATCGTCTCATCGGTCGCTGTTCAGAAAGAAGTCAGCAGTAAACCATCAGAAGTAATATTGTGATTTATTATTGTAATATTTGTTCATAGACCTTAGTTTTAAAGTTGGCTCTATGTTGGTGTTACAGTAAAGAATTCTCGAGTGGCAAATTGGTGTTTTGGTTTTTGCGTCCGTTATTACTAACCGTTTCTAAGAAACTTCAAGGGACAGCGTGAGCCCGAGCGTAGCAAGAGCTGGGAATTAACGGTTTACGAGACGTGGCTGACAGTTTCTGACGGAACGGCGTGAGTTTTAGACGATCTTGGACGGTTGGTGACAGTGTGGATAGTCACAGTTCATCTCTCCTGGTGCCGGTCAAGTCCACTTTGAATAAGCAATATCTGGAACATTTTTGGAATTGGGTCAAGTTCAACAATGCCTGGGTCAAAGAAGAGACAGAGCATCTTGGATGCAAACAGGAAAGTAAGTCATGGTGACTTGTCTGTTACTTGTGACGATGTGTCTGGTGTTGAGCATGACATGGTTGATGTTACTGTTTCGCCGTCCAGGGATAATAGGAACATCAAACTCCCTAAATTTGAACCACGGTGTTTCGACGGAAACCCAGCTGATTATTTACAGTTTTTAAGGGAATTTGAGATCATGCTGAGTAGTTTTTTATTAAGTGATGAATTGAAGTTGATGTGTGTGATGAGGTATGGCACTGGAGATGCTTCAAAAGCTATACAGTGCTGTAAGCTCATGCCCCCTAATGAGGGCTACTACGAGGCTATGAGCATATTACGTCAAAGGTTTAGAAGACCTTCAGTGCTTGTAAGGAACGTATGCGAAGCTGTCAAAGGTAACGGCAGTCAACCACAAGATGACTCCAAGGCACTTACTGAGTTTTTGGATAATCTTATGACCTATAAGAATACCTTGATTTCTATGAATTGCATGAGTGACCTCAACTCGAGCTCAGTCCTAGAGGTAATTGCGAGACGCCTACCTACTCGGCTGCAAAGGAAGTGGGTGAAGATAAGCTTTCGTAGAGAGGATGAGGGTGTCGAGCCAAGGTTTGATGATATCCTGAGACTGGTGAAGGACAGTGTCAACCAGGCGATGGGCAAATTCGCCAGCATTTTGCATTCTAAGGTAGAGCCTAAGGAACCAGTGAATATAAAGAAAGCATTTGTGGTGAAGTCTCAAGACACAACGAGAACGGGTGAGTGTATTGTTTGCCATAACATACATCAATCGAGTGATTGTAATCGCTTTATCGCTATGTCACCCGTAGAAAGGTTAAAAATGGCAAAGCAGAAGCGGCTGTGTTTCAGTTGTTTAAAGATTGGGCATACAAATTGGAATTGTAAGGCGACAAACAAGGGAAGTAGTGGTTTAACGGATATAATAATAATAATAAGAGTATATTCTCATTTTGTATATGAGAGACGCCAGTTTACAGGCATCATCAATATGATAAATTACATATACGATTAGCAATCATACTCAATAATAATGTTTTGATAAAATACACATATTTCCTACCTGCGTAGGACACACCAAATGTACAGGCATGGATAAGCATTATTTAAATTTCATAAATTCGGTTCATGGTTAAGTTACATGGTTGCTGGCGTTTTTGTCATTGGTTTGTGAGAACAATATGATAACCAGTAATTCAATGGAGCACGTTATGAAATATAGAAATATTGTCTTCGCATTAACAAAAAAACCCAAGTAAGTTTTGGATGGATTAAAAATACTTGGGAAAAATAAAGCTTGAAGTTATTCCACAATATAACAAGTCATTCAATGGAGCACATCATGAAATATAGAAATATTGTCTTCGCATTAACAAAAAAACCCAAGTAAGTTTTGGATGGATTAAAAATACTTGGGAAAAAATAAAGCTTGAAGTTATTCCACAATAAAACTTAGGTGTGTACAAGTCCGAATCTCATTTTTGATTTATATCCAAATTGGGTAATAAGAAAGCTATTTTTACAGATACGATCAGTTATGTTATAAGTTAATAATAATAATAATAGTATATTCTCATTTTGTACATGAGAGACGCCAGTTTACAGGCATCATCAATATGATAAATTACATATACGATTAGCAATCATACTCAATAATAATGTTTTGATAAAATACACATATTTCCTACCTGCGTAGGACACACCAAATGTACAGGCATGGATAAGCATTATTTAAATTTCATAAATTCGGTTCATGGTTAAGTTACATGGTTGCTGGCGTTTTTGTCATTGGTTTGTGAGAACAATATGATAACCAGTAATTCAATGGAGCACGTTATGAAATATAGAAATATTGTCTTCGCATTAACAAAAAAACCCAAGTAAGTTTTGGATGGATTAAAAATACTTGGGAAAAATAAAGCTTGAAGTTATTCCACAATAAAACTTAGGTGTGTACAAGTCCGAATCTCATTTTTGATTTATATCCAAATTGGGTAATAAGAAAGCTATTTTTACAGATACGATCAGTTATGTTATAAGTTAATAATAATAATAATAGTATATTCTCATTTTGTACATGAGAGACGCCAGTTTACAGGCATCATCAATATGATAAATTACATATACGATTAGCAATCATACTCAATAATAATGTTTTGATAAAATACACATATTTCCTACCTGCGTAGGACACACCAAATGTACAGGCATGGATAAGCATTATTTAAATTTCATAAATTCGGTTCATGGTTAAGTTACATGGTTGCTGGCGTTTTTGTCATTGGTTTGTGAGAACAATATGATAACCAGTAATTCAATGGAGCACGTCATGAAATATAGAAATATTGTCTTCGCATTAACAAAAAAACCCAAGTAAGTTTTGGATGGATTAAAAATACTTGGGAAAAATAAAGCTTGAAGTTATTCCACAATATAACAAGTCATTCAATGGAGCACATCATGAAATATAGAAATATTGTCTTCGCATTAACAAAAAAACCCAAGTAAGTTTTGGATGGATTAAAAATACTTGGGAAAAAATAAAGCTTGAAGTAATTCCTCAATATAACTTCGGTGTGTACAAATCCGAATCTTATTTTTGATTTGATTTATATCCAAATTGGGTAATAAGGAAGCTATTTTTACAGATACGATCAGTTATGTTATAAGCTACAATCGTGACGTTGTATTACAAATAGATACTTTTCCATTGGTATAAGAGTATATTCCACAAATGTAATCCAGGTTGCGTCGTGGAGAAAGTTAATTCGTTATTAACTAGGCAACCGAAAGATACTGGACCAATAATGTTTGCAGATCATTTGTCATTGTAAATGGTCAAATATCCACATTATTCATTCTCATTCAAAAAGTCAAATGGAAGCTGAAATGGTGAGAGAAGAAAGAAGACAAACAGCAGCAACGCAAAAGAAAGCAACGGGAGTCCTTAAGGAGTGATTAATAAATATATACATATATATTCTAATTTGTAACTATGCTTATTTTTTGTTCATCAACTAACTAGTCCCGTTATGCTAACTTTTATATTATGTGTGAACTAATATTACTGTCCTGTGTAGAAATGTTTATCATCTGGTTCCAATAATATTAAAATTTATAATTGTAGTTTGTTGTAACTACACGTTTAATGAACTTAAAATATCTATGTATGGTGAAAAAGAAGGTGTAAGAGTCAGGCGCAAAAGTGCATTGTCATCTTTGAGTAGTCTGGTGACTGAGGAGATGAACACTGGAAGTGTGTTTGCATCGCACACATTAGCTGGTAGTCTATTCCAAATGACTGAAAACTTATTTAAGAAGAAGTTGTACCGCACGTAAGTCTGACAGTGCTCCATAGCAGCTAGGTTGTGATGATTTCTAAGATTGTAACTGATGACAGCGGTAGGTTTAGTTATTGGCTCGGACGAATGCAAGAGAAGATTAGTCAGCTTGTAGTAAAAGATAAGGTTTAGCTTAAGGCGTCTTTTCCAGAGGGGCTCTAATTTTAGTCTGTCGCATCGCTCATGGTATTCCAGACCACTTTCTAAACAAAGAGTTCTTGAGGTAATTTGCCGTTGCACTCCCTCTAATTTAGGCTTGTCATTTTGTCTGAGTCCGCTAAGAACAAACGGGCAGTATTCTAAGATAGGTCGGACACATACTTTGTATAATAAAACCCTAGTTTCACAACAAAAGAAATTGCGTGTTATCCATCCTATCAGCCTTCGTGTTTTACATCTGGCATAATCAGTCTGATCAGCGAACGTTAGGTTACTAGAGTATCTAATACCGAGATCTACGACTGAGTTGAGCTTAGCTAGTTTTCGCCCATTTATTTCAAGAGTTAGATCAAGGTTACTGTTGCCGATACAAATCCAGCCGCACTTGTCAATGTTAAAGTTTAGACAGGATTCAGCATACCATGTTGCGAGACTACTTAGTTCAAGATGTATTTTAGTAACCATATCGCTTAATTCATGAGTGTAGCAGGAGTAGACGACTTTGAGGTCGTCAGCATATAGGAATGGTTTAACTGAGGTGAAGAATTTGCTTAGATCTTTATCTTGAAAAAGATAATAATGAACGCCTAAACAGATCATGCTTCTACCTTTAAATATATACCATTCACTCAGCCTATTGTTGAGATGCAACCACGCGGGATCTGCACAGATTTATGGGGCATCTTATAAATCAACTTGCTGTCCATTGTCGGATCTTTAAATACCACTTCACAATGTCTTATCGGATTCATTTTCTAATAACGTCTTTACTTAATTCTCATTGTATCCCATTAAACCTAACATTTTATAGCTCTTTATGAATTTGATTCGACTTATTCTATTCCTATTCTCTGTGAGGTACGGTTGTGCACCAAATGCACAAAAAAGCATAAAATAAAAAAACAGACATAAGGAAAAAATGTATTAAAACCAAAAGTGGACATCATGATAGTACGAGATATACGCGTAGCATTATACATTGCAAATGAACGTTGTCAGCCTAGGGAGTTTTCTATATTAATGCATTTATTAGTGATACCTGCACTTACCCATTTCATTACACTTTATTGATTCACCTTAGCACTTTTACTTTTCTAAAAACAGCTTTCAATCCGTTGTAAACGTTGTACTTACCTCAATATTGGTTGGTTATCGTATGCCGACAACCACGGGATGAAAACGAAACGAAGTCGATTTTCCCGCTCAGCCTGGAGGACAATTGTACAATTCAATAACTATACAGCCTAGTTCAGACAATGTGTATTTATATATATATCAAATATTTAACTGTTGAAACATTATTAACTTGTAGACAATCTACCATTTGATATTATATCATACTTGATCGTGCCTGTAAAAATGGCATGCATTTTCATGTAAATTTATATGTTTATATGAGAATATATATTATTATTATTATAAATGCTCTTAATGTAGACTGTGAATAAAAGTGGCCCTAGGACACTACTTTGCACAACCCCACTTGAGATCTGCCTAGGATGAGACAATACAGATCCAACTTTGGTTATTTGTACCCTGTTGCTTAGAAATGATTTTAACCAGTTCAGTAATGGGTTGCGAATTCCACAAGAGTACAGCTTCTCAAAGAGAATACTGTGAGATACCATGTCAAATGCCCTAGATATATCGAAGTAGAGAACAACGACTAGCTTACGTGCTTCGCGACTACTAGTGATGCAGTTGAAAAAGTCGAAGTGGCAAGTAACGCAGGATCTATTTTTGAGAAATCCGTGTTGAGACCTTGTAACAAGATCTTCCCTAATTAGGTAGTCTGACAATTGATCTTTTACAACTTTCTCCATGATTCGTGAGATAACTGGGGTTATATTTATGGGTCTGTAATTGCGGACGTTTGCCCTATCACCAGATTTGTAATGTGGAATTATGAAGCTAGTTTTCCACTCACTAGGGTAAGTGCCAGTGTCCATAGATATTGAGAAGAATTTAAGAAGTAACAAGGGTATATCACACCCACTGTTTTTGAAAATTATCGAAGCGAGGCCATCCGGTCCCGTACTAGTGGAAGGTTTAAGGCTTTTAATTGCTTGTACTATTAACTGATTAGTGAACACAATGCTTTCAAGGGAAGAGATAGTAAGGGGGCGGTTTCACCAGGCATATGTGTTTCTAAACTAAAGTTTGCAAACCAATCACTGAAAGTTCACAGATAGTGGCAGGTTCATTGTAGATTACTTTGTCGTGAAGTAAGTATGGGATTTCCCTCGCCGACTGCATTCGTTTTTTAAGAAGTGCCGTTAAGTTATAAACTTTGGAGGTACTTTCAAGTGCCGTTAACTCTTCGTCGAGGTCCTTTTGAGAGCGTAGGCGCTTGATAGATTCAAGAGACTCGTGGATTGAGAGCAATAGTGATATATCCTTAGTGGAATAGTACTGTTTCTTCAGCTTCCTTAACTTATTACGGTGTGCCCTTGGAATATATTCAGTTCGGTGTCTACTTAATTTCACTATTTTCTTTGGAGCAACTGTATCTAGACAAAGGGTAACATTCCTGTAAAACAGGGTTACTAAGGCCTCCAGGGAGTCAGTGGTAAAATAGTCATCCCATTGACAGAGTCGAATAAGTTCTTGGACTAATCCCCAGTCTGTATATTTGTAACTACGACATATTGTGCTTCCTGAGTCTTGTTTGTTTCCTGTATTTAGTGGTGAGAAAGGCAGAGAGCAGAGTACCATTCTATGGTCACTACTGGAAAATCTATTACCAACATACGTGGATACTGGGATTGTGTCATGACAAAAAACAAGGTCCAACATGTTGTCACCACGAGTAGGTGTCTGGACGTGTTGTTGCCATCCATAACAGTCTATAGTGGCAAGTAATTCGTCGAAGCGTTGGGGGCCGGAACTAGTTAGCCAATTGACTTCTGGAAGATTGAAGTCCCCTGCAATTATTTTGTAATTAGCACTAAACGAGGATGCGTGTGCAAACGATTTAGCTAATAACGCATCAGTTTCTTTTGTTGCGCTTGGTGCTCGATAAACACAGCCTATGAGAAGTTTGTACTTATCTCCATGTAAGACAACCCAGAGTGAGTCAGGTACATTATTCATTGTTTCATCTTCCACCTTACTGACTACAAATGAGCTATGTATATATATGAGACATCCTCCACCACGCTTGCAATCTCTGTTTGCACGGTGTACAGTGTAATCATCGATACCTATATGCACATCAAGTACAGAGGATGAGCACCATGACTCAGTAATCAGAGCTACAGTAGGCTTGGCGACTAATAATAATGTCCTTAGTTCAGATATCTTATTGATTAAGGAACGTGCATTAATTAGCAATATCGTGAATAAGTCACGGGATACTACAAACTGGCTTAAAATGTCACCATAACCTAAATCTATTTGTGCGTCAGCACCGCAAGAATTTATGAATGAAAAGGAGGTCGGACTGGGTGTCTGTACATCGGGTTGGTGTGCAATGAGGTGGTCCTAGGTGCCATGGGTCGTACCAGTGATTCGGGACACCTGGAAAATTTACCATGTGTTCCTGGATATAAGGGTAGTACAGGTTGGGCCTAGGTTGACGGTTAAAAGGCATAGCATCAAAGGTCTACCCATCCAACTGCTATTCGTCATACCGGTATACACCTTCGGGTTGTTTTTATAACTTAAAGGGAATTGTGAAGGAAGGTGCTTTGGCTGCAAGACTTTAGGAGTCTTGGAGCCTGACTTTCTATAAGGTGGAGCATGCGGAACACCTCCAGATATACTTATGTTTCGAGAGGAGTTTTTCGTAACAAGTGATGGTTTGTTGGCATTCTTACTCTCAGCAGGCTTATTGAATACAAAGTATTCTTCCCCATCATTAGTCTCAACCCTGCGAAATTTGTTCATCGTGGTGAGGTTACTACGTTTGGGGGGAAATTTCTTAGAACAACTTGCAGAAGTTCTAGTCATTTTAACATCTTTCGATGAGGCTTTATTTACAGGGGTACTGGTATCTAAATCAGTTCCTAGTTCCATTGGCAGGTGTGGTTGTTGTGTAGTTTGCTGAATGCTAGTTTCAGCACTAGGTGTCTGTTGCTGTGCACGATCCTTATTTGGTAAATCAAAGCTAGAGGAGGTGACCAGGTTATTACTACGCATTATTCTGCGCTGACACGGTGTTTTATCCTGAGCTACGGTTATAGACTTATAACTGCTATTCAGTCTTAAGTGATCCTGACATTTAGTAAACTTACTAGCATCAAGGGAATTACTGAATTTAAAAATGATGGGGCAATTAGCCTGGTTAGACTTTTTACGAAGTCGTTTGCATTCACATGGAACACTAGCCATGCCGCAACAAATCAGGATTTTGTGTCTTACAGTTTTCAGGGGCAGAGAATCTGGGACGTTGTAAACTATAGCTTGGTGAGAAGAAGTTAAACGCTTCATCAACTCTGTAGCTAAGCAGTCAATCAGATTTGCAGATGACCTAAAAGTAGCTTATACATTCCAAAGTGATGACTTAGGGAACTTCGAGAATGTGGTGCAGAAGGAATTAGATAAAATGACTGCTTGGTCGTCCTTATGGAATCTCCAATTCAATCTGAACAAATGTGGCTGGATCTGCTTTGGCGCACCCTCAATTGACCTAAAATTAACGCTTCAATGCGCTAACCTAACCAGACTCCGAAGTGTCGTTGACCTAGGCCTTAGGTACTCTAGTGACTTGACATTCTCTGAGCAAGTAGCATCACAGACTAGAACATCGAGGATGCTCTTAGGATGCATACTCAGGAACTTCCACGACAATGAAGCCAAGCTAATTCTGTACAAAACATGTGTCAGACCACTACTAGAATACTGTCCATTTATTATAAGCAGCACTCGCACACGTGACAAGCTAAGGATGGAAAGTATCCAACGATATTTTACCTCAAAACTACTTGGCTATGATTGTAAGAAAGACTACATGTCACGGTGCATGATCCTAAAACTTGACCCACTTTGGACAAGGCGACTTATTATAAACCTAATATTCTTCTTTAAGGTCCTTCACAAAATATCTTTCTCAGGGAACAGGGACATACAATTCGCACAGGAAGGTTCTTACGATCTGCGTAACCAAACTTGCACAGTGACAACTCATTCCTTTAAGTCAACACTCCGTGAAAACTTCTTCACAGTCATGTATTCTAAAATATGGAATAGCCTGCCCCTAGATGTCAGAACTTGCTCTTCGGTTACAAGCTTCAAACGCTGTCTATACAGACTGTTGCACTCTACAGATTATATTAATAAACTATTTACTCCTAGAACGAATCAAGCACTAATCTACTACAGCACCTAAAAGACGCACTTCGACACCCTTAGCAATCTAAAAACTATAAATAAACTAGCAGCATGGATGCATAAAGACTGAGTACGGAACATACAGGATTAGTTTACCCTTAGAAATAGGACGTGTCACTTTATTGTAACCTTCAAACGCTTGCTATATAAACTGTTTTATTCCAAAGACTACCCCTAACAGAACCCATCACTTATTTCTAAAACGCATCAGTCATTAGAACACTAAAACACTCAGACTCATTAATACACATTATGACATTAAATAAACTCTAAGACTTCGCATAAATACGTGAAAAGATAAATAAAATAAAGGTAAATTTTTACTAATGTATAATATACAATTGACATAAACATTTACATATATACATTAATATCCTTTTAATGTCCACATACTTTCTCTTTCTGGTATTCTGCTGCTCCTATTCATCTTCTGGTCGAGGTCGAACAACCCTGCATCTAAACTGAAATGAAGCTGGATTCCAAACCATCTATCTCATAACCACTCAAATTCTATGAACGATCCAATTCTACCATTTGAAGACGCTGGCGAACTTGCTGTAAATGAGTATTCATGATCTGAAATGAAGAAGCAACTGGTTTTCAAACAGTTTTCAACATTTTTCTGAACTTACGAATACAGTCCGCCATGCAGACACAAATGGCGCAAATGGAGAATTCTGGAATCGACCTCGACACCATTTGATGCAGTAAAACAACTTCACATGACCTTATCTAGTTTTCGCCTCCACGATCAAATTTCTTTCCTGTTATAAAACTACGATAAGACTGCTGAAAAATGGAATAAATATATCACTGATCTCAACATAATACATCAATAAACTTTAAACTAAAGTGTTGCTCACAACAAAGTTATATAGGAGAATTGACTTCAAGCTTTATTTTTCCCAGATATTTGTATTACATTCATCTGATGTCTGGGTTTTTTGTTAATGCGAAGACAATATTTCTATATCTCTTGATGTGCTACACAAACAAACGTTATAGGAGACTGTTCCGACTGACTCTCATGTCAGAGAGAACAACCAAACTGTAAATTCATCATACAGTAAATTGGGTAATTTATATAATAACTTATCCATGCCTGTACAATTGGTATGTTCCTGCATAAACAGGAAGAAATATACTATTATTATTATCTTTGGTGTAAATTACTCTGTTTCTACGCTTGGTTGACCAGATACGTCGTGTGTTTGTTCATCATCTATATTCTACGATACAATGACATGAGCGTGTTGCCGTTCAGACTTGAGGATATAGCTCACAGAAGGAAGTTAGCAAATGAATTCTGCGACGATTTTCCAACCTAGAGCGTCAACCTGAGAAGGGTTGTAGGCGTACTGCCGTAAGTCCTACAATTCTTCAAAGGGTAGCGCATCAATGAGCAGTGCAATGTGCTTGGTGTGTGATTTTGTACATATGTTCACATTGTATATACTGGATTGCTATCATCTGTCGTCTAGCTGTTGGTAATTCTGTTTGTGTCCGGACGACTTCCACTTGGATCATCAACCTGAGAAGGGTTGTAGGCGTACTGCTGTAAGTCCTACAGTTCTTCAAGGGTAGTTCGTCAGGGCAGAATCCACCACTTTGATGTGTTGACTGTACACATGTTTGTGTTAAATAATTGTGTGAGTTCCAATTATTGTAATTGTTGGTTAATCTTGTTTGTGTCCGTACATTCCACAACTTACAATCGTCAACCCGTGAAGGGTTTTAGGCGTACTGTTGTAAGTCCTGCAATTCTTCAAAGGAATTCCATCAAGACATGATCCGCGAGTTTGTGTGTACTGTTTGTATATATGTGTGGTGTGTCCTATCAATTGGTGTTTTTTGGATTCATTGTGTTTACTCGTTGTTTTCGTACCTTGTTGTTATCACATAATTTTGTTAAAATTTTCGTCGTGATTACTTCTGAAGTTGTTTCGAGTCTCCTACATCCGTGAATGAATTGATTGATGTTGGAGACAGCAGATGGGTCGTATACGCCGGGGAGGCTATTGCTGAGAACGAAATGCATACGGAGATAGTTGTTATCTGTGGTCCCACACGCCGGGGAGCGGGAGTGTAGACGACTGAGGTTTGCGTACGTCACCGTTACTAGAACTGAGGCAGAATGAGTGACAGGCGATTGCAGTGGTACTTGGTAGTGAGTAGATACGAGGATGTGCGTAGAGTATCGTGAGGTGCTGCCATGGTCACGTTGCATTCTGCAAGAGTCATTCTAGTAAGTGGCGATTGTGTTGCAAGATGTCAAGAGGAGGTCTCCATCTGGAGGTCAGTAACAGTAACTCGTCCATAACCTGGGCTAATCCTAAATCGTATGGACTACGCAACCATAACTACCTTCTCAAGGTTAACACCCATTAACTCACCACTAGAGCTAACTTCTTCACCATTAAATATTGCAAACTTTGGAACCAACTACCCTCTGAGATAAGATCCTGTGAAAGGCCTGACAGTTTCAAAAGGAGCCTAGAAAAACATATTAACATGTCCACCCTAGTCCGCCTCAAAGATCTCAACTGCTGGTAGAGCGGTGAGACAATGGCATTTCAATATTTAACTACAGAAAGTACACTAGCTCCCAGACTAACATAATAATACTTAGTAATTATGTAGGTTGAATACTCGAAATTAGATTGACATTAAAATACCTAAAATGATTAAAATACATACGCGGCAAATGTTCTCTTGGTTTACCACTCTTATTTCCCTTAAAGCACTCAGTTATTGAGCCTAATGTATTCTTTGATAATACGAATTATAACACTGATTATGCTCTTATTATACATAGATTAATTTACTTTACGACTACCTGTAGTACTAACTACCCTTCTGTAGTACTGCTAACCAAATGCTGAAATTTTGTTGGTTCTGTTAATATCTTTTTATAACATATTTAGACAGGTTACTTTGCAATGTCAAATGTTTACTATATATATATGCTGACGACCTCAAAGTCGTCTAATCCTGCTACACTCATGAATTAAGCGATATGGTTACTAAAATACATCTTGAACTAAGTAGTCTCGCATCATGGTGTGCCGATTCCTGTCTAAATTTTAACATTGACAAATGCGGCTGGATTTGTATTGGCAACAGTAACCTTGATCTAACTCTTGAAATAAATGGGCGAAAACTAGCTAAGCTCAACTCAGTCGTAGATCTCGGTATTAGATACTCTAGTAACCTAACGTTCGCTGATCAGACTGATTATGCCAGATGTAAAACACGAAGGCTGATAGGATGGATAACACGCAATTTCTTTTGTTGTGAAACTAGGGTTTTATTATACAAAGTATGTGTCCGACCTATCTTAGAATACTGCCCGTTTGTTCTTAGCGGACTCAGACAAAATGACAAGCCTAAATTAGAGGGAGTGCAACGGCAAATTACCTCAAGAACTCTTTGTTTAGAAAGTGGTCTGGAATACCATGAGCGATGCGACAGACTAAAATTAGAGCCCCTCTGGAAAAGACGCCTTAAGCTAAACCTTATCTTTTACTACAAGCTGACTAATCTTCTCTTGCATTCGTCCGAGCCAATAACTAAACCTACCGCTGTCATCAGTTACAATCTTAGAAATCATCACAACCTAGCTGCTATGGAGCACTGTCAGACTTACGTGCGGTACAACTTCTTCTTAAATAAGTTTTCAGTCATTTGGAATAGACTACCAGCTAATGTGTGCGATGCAAACACACTTCCAGTGTTCATCTCCTCAGTCACCAGACTACTCAAAGATGACAATGCACTTTTGCGCCTGACTCTTACACCTTCTTTTTCACCATACATAGATATTTTAAGTTCATTAAACGTGTAGTTACAACAAACTACAATTATAAATTTTAATATTATTGGAACCAGATGATAAACATTTCTACACAGGACAGTAATATTAGTTCACACATAATATAAAAGTTAGCATAACGGGACTAGTTAGTTGATGAACAAAAAATAAGCATAGTTACAAATTAGAATATATATGTATATATTTATTAATCACTCCTTAAGGACTCCCGTTGCTTTCCTTTGCGTTGCTGCTGTTTGTCTTCTTTCTTCTCTCACCATTTCAGCTTCCATTTGACTTTTTGAATGAGAATGAATAATGTGGATATTTGACCATTTACAATGACAAATGATCTGCAAACATTATTGGTCCAGTATCTTTCGGTTGCCTAGTTAATAACGAATTAACTTTCTCCACGACGCAACCTGGATTACATTTGTGGAATATACTCTTATACCAATGGAAAAGTATCTATTTGTAATACAACGTCACGATTGTAGCTTATAACATAACTGATCGTATCTGTAAAAATAGCTTCCTTATTACCCAATTTGGATATAAATCAAATCAAAAATAAGATTCGGATTTGTACACACCGAAGTTATATTGAGGAATTACTTCAAGCTTTATTTTTTCCCAAGTATTTTTAATCCATCCAAAACTTACTTGGGTTTTTTTGTTAATGCGAAGACAATATTTCTATATTTCATGATGTGCTCCATTGAATGACTTGTTATATTGTGGAATAACTTCAAGCTTTATTTTTCCCAAGTATTTTTAATCCATCCAAAACTTACTTGGGTTTTTTTGTTAATGCGAAGACAATATTTCTATATTTCATAACGTGCTCCATTGAATTACTGGTTATCATATTGTTCTCACAAACCAATGACAAAAACGCCAGCAACCATGTAACTTAACCATGAACCGAATTTATGAAATTTAAATAATGCTTATCCATGCCTGTACATTTGGTGTGTCCTACGCAGGTAGGAAATATGTGTATTTTATCAAAACATTATTATTGAGTATGATTGCTAATCGTATATGTAATTTATCATATTGATGATGCCTGTAAACTGGCGTCTCTCATGTACAAAATGAGAATATACTATTATTATTATTATAAGATTGTCATGATAATTTAGTACACTAAGTCCTGCCAACCGACCTCTGCCTTCAGTTCATACTACCTACATTGGATCCTAACTATAGTGTTCTGCTGAATCTTGCTTCACTATTCACAAAACCTATTCTTTTGATTCTTTAAGGTTTTTACTTCTTGTAAAGTAATCTGTTCATTAGGGCGCATGCATGCATATATAATGTTCATAAAGACGTACGCGGAGACCTATTGGAAGCACTCATTACTAAAGCTAGGGAGATGGAATATGAGGTATGAACATGTCTTGTACCAAGCAATATATTTGCGGTGGCCATGATAGTCATAGTCTCAGAGCCTAACATCATAAAATGAGGGAGGGTGGTATTAGCTGATCAGTAGATATGGTGGCGGTTACTAAGGTGAATCGCCCCATTCTGCAGGAACAGCAAAATACAATATGATGGCTCGAGCTATATCTGAATTTTATGGGGGCTTAGAACTTTATCTTGAAAAAGATAATAACGAACGCTTTGACAGATCATGCTTCTGCCTTTAAATATATATACCATTCGCCAAGCCTACTGTTGAGATGCGACCATGTGGGATCTGCACAGATTTATGGGGCATCTTATAAACTAACTTGCTGTCCATTGTCGGATCTTTAAATACCACTTCACAATGTCTTATCGGATTCATTTTCTAATAACGTCTTTACTTGATCCTCATTTTACTCCATTAAACCTAACATTTTATAGCTTTTTATGAATTTGCTTTGACTTATTCTATTCCTATTCTCTGTAGGGTACGGTTGTGCACCAGATGCACAAAAAGGCATACAATATAAAAAAACCGGCATGAGGAAAAATGTATCAAAACCAAAAGTGGACATCATGATAGTACGAGATATATGCGTAGCAATATATATTGCAAATGGACGTTGTCAGTGTAGGGAGTTTCCTTTATTAATGCATTTATTAGTGATACTTGCACTTACCCATTTCATTACACTTTATTGATTCATCTTAGCACTTTAACTTTTCTAAAACAGCTTTCAATCCGTTGTAAACGTTGTACTTACCTCAATATTGGTTGGTTATCGTATGCCGACAACCACGGGATGAAAACGAAACGAAGTCGATTTTCCCCCTCAACCTGGAGGACAACTGTACAATTCATTGACTATACAGCCTAGTTCAGAAAATGAGTGTATTATATGTATCAAATATTTAACTGTTGAAACATTATTAACTTGTAGACAATCTACGATCTGAGACTATATCATACTTGATCGTGCCTGTAAGAAAGGCATGCATTTGCATGTAAATTTGTAAATTTATATGAAATACATTATTATTATAAGCAAACTAATATGGAATTACTTACTACCGCAGTGCCCAAGGTTTACATATATATCCACTTTATCCTGCTTGGCCTGTTCGCCTTGCTTTAATGATGATAGTAGCGTGTTTCACAGAACCCTCTACATAGCATATCAACCTTAAATGTACATTTTTAATTTTTGACTAAAGCCTGATTCCACTCAGTGCTTTTGGCAGAATAATGGAAATTGAAGCAAGGGATGTCAGTAGCAGGCATAATGTTTATGAGTTAAGTATGCAAATGAAGGTAAACGCTTTTATGGAACACTCATTACTTATAAGACTGATTAGCGGAGTATATAAGAAACATGACTTGACCGTTTAGAACGTTTAATATATTTAGATGCAGTCAATATACGCCAGTTAGTTCTAAGACGCATTACCTTAAGCTACGTATTACATCATTATTATATCCATTTATTCCTAGAGGAATATAGGGCTTCAGCTGCGCACCTCCATTGCCTTCGGTTTTCTGCCAACTTCTTCACCCCTCTCCAAGTCTGCCCACACACTTGCATCTCCTCCTCGCATGACCTCCTCCAAGTCACCCTTGGACGACCAACTCGCCGCTTTCCTTTCGGGTTCCAATCGAGCAATGGCTTGTCTAGTGATGTCACTTGATGGTTTCCTCAGAGTATGGCCAATCCACCCCCATGTCTTCCTGCCTATTTGTTTCACAATCAGTTCCTGATTGCTTCGCTCCCAGAGATCCCTATTGGTGATGTTTTCTGGCCAGCCATCTGATCTTGAGTATTGAGCGAAGACAACTGTTAATGAAGGTCTGGAGTTTGTTTGAAGTGCTCTTTATGACGCGCCAAGTCTCTGATCCGTATAGTGAGTAGCACTGACTGACTTCACATTGGAGCTGAAGATCCGGATCTTATTTTTGATGGTGAGTTCTGTTGACTTCCACACAGACTTAAGAGTAATGAAAGCTTGCTTTGCTTTTCCGATTCTGGCTTTGATATCCCCGTCAGTTCCACCGGCCTGTAGTTGAAACGATGCTTCCCAGACAAATAGGTAAAGGAGGTTGTTTCTTTCAGGTTCCTCCCACTTATGCAGGCTGATTGTTGTCTGTTGTTGTTGCTGTTTCTGTTGGCCAGGAATCTTCATCACCTCTGTCTTCTCTATGCTCACTTGAAGTCCTATCTTTGATGCTTTTTCTGGCAGCTTGTTGCTTTTCACTTGCATATCTTCCAGTATGTGTGAAATCAGACATATATCATCAGCAAAGTTCAGATCCTCCAAGTCTTTTGACATTGAAGCCAAATGGCAGTACTGGAACAGACGACATACCATCTGTCATATACAAAAATGGTAGCACGGAAATGGTAGTCTTGTTACTTAGAATATTTACTCTGTCACTGGAAACTGGAACTTATCCTGAAGTGTGGAAAACCACATACATACTACCTAAGCACAAAGCAGGGGCCAAAACCAGTGCATGCAACTATAGACCTATTAATATAACACCGGTAATATCACGAATAATGCAGAAAGTGGTTAAAGACCAAGTGTCAGACAACTTACTAGAACATGAACTTATCAATCCATCACGACACGGATTCCTCAAAAAGAGATCATGTGTGACCTGTCACATAGACTTTTTCAACGAAGTTACACGAAGCAGGGACAACAGAGAACTAGTAATTGTGCTATATTTCGATATAACAAAAGCCTTCGATAGAGTCCCCCATAATCTGCTAGTCAGCAGGTTATGCTCACTAGGGATATGTGACCCTCTCCTGAGCTGGATAAAATCATTTCTCCGTGACAGGAATCAGATAACGAAAGTTGGCTCGATATTGTCAAGGCCTAAACCAGTAAGTAGTGGTGTAATCCAGGGAAGTGTATTAGGCCCACTCCTATTCATAATATATATAAACAGTATCTGTGAATGCTTTAGTGTTGGTAAACCAATACTATATGCAGATGACTTAAAAGTGACCTATAAATGCAAGAACACAGATCTCGGAATAACAGTAAACGCCATACAGTAAGAACTAGAAAAAATGGACAGATGGTGTGACACCTGGCAACTCCAGTTTAATGTCGACAAATGTGGCTGGCTCTGCATAGGTTGCAACAATTTAGAACTTGACCTGACAATTCAAGGCCATGCACTTTTACGACTGGAATCTGCATTGGACCTAGGACTGAAATACTCACATGACTTATCATTTTCTGAACATATCTCCAAACAAGTGTCAAAGTCACGCAGACTTATCGGCTTTCTACTCAGGAACTTTTACAGAAATGAGTCCAGAATTCTGCTGTACATGGTTTGTGTGCGTTCTTTATTTGATTACTGTTCATTCATGTATAGTAGTATACGCATAGAGGACAAATTGAAAGTCGAGGGAGTCCAGAGTTACTTCACGTCAAAATTACTCGGAACCGAAAATGGTGCGAACTACTCCACTAGATGTGATACCCTAGGATTAGAAACACTATGGCTAAGACGCCTGAGACTAAACTTAACACTTTACTATAAGCTTCTAAACCACTTAGTTTTTACCTCTGCTAATGGCATTCGACTTTCAGATGACAGTGGCTACAAACTAAGACACACTAAGGGTACAGTAGCTATCGAACAATGTAAAACAGCTACCAGGCAAAAGTTTTATTTGGTTAGGTATGCACAGATATGGAATAAACTACCAATGGAAATGCGTCAAGCAGGTACATTGGCCTCATTCAAAAAAGTGCTTAACGACAAACTACACGAGTTTGCAAACGACAGTAGTCCTAGTTCCTATCTGAGAGCCTCCGAAATTATAGGTCCATTTAATGTATAAGCTCAAATACTACACCTGTTGTTTTTGCCTATATTTATAATTTTAGATAAAACATTAACGATTAAGATACTTACCCTCAAAAAGACAAGAAGTTTCGTTTGTAAAACTTCTACCCAACACAATAAGTGGAATAAAATGGACATAAACCGACAACGTGAAAAAGATAGAACTCACCACAACATCACATGGACAGATGTACGCTCGTCGGACATCATATATGCCTCACCAACTACAACCCAACATTCCTGAGATAATGTGATGAACTTATATCCGTAATGTTGCTGAGCAGTCAATATCCACAACTCCTGTCGGAACAACTAAAATTCGAAAACCTTCCTCACGAGAAGTAAATACCCACAAGCAGCAGAAATCCATTACTTAATGCGTCTAAAGCTTATATATTTTACTCCCAACAATGACATTGCAGATCAAATGAGATAAACATATCACTGATTTCAAAATAACACATCAATGAACTATAATTCAAGGACTCTGCACACAACAAAGTATTGTACGAAAACTGACTTCAAGCTTTATTTTTTTCTCAGGCACTTATAACCCATTCTGTAACAATTTGATGATGCCTGTAAACTGGCGTCCCTCATGTACTGTATCATGAGAATGAATTTATTTAGTTATTTATTTATTTATTTTGTGTGAGTCCATTTTATGCCTGTTTCCTCATTGCCGGCCGTTGTCTGTCGCATTATCCAATCTACTGCAATCAGGAAGATCATTGATGATAGTAGGCAGCCTTGTCTCAATCCCGTCCTTACTTTGAAGGCTTCCGTAAGTTTCCCATTGTCGATTACTTGGCATGCATCATTGTCGTATAACTGTTGGATGAGATGTATAATTGTCGATGGGACCCCGAAGTAGCGGGGGATCAATGTTCACTAGTAATTCCGTTTCCGTTGTTGGTATCGTTGGGCGTGTTGTAGGTGGCGGACGATTTAGAAGTCTTTTGAAGTGTTCAGCCCAGTATTTTCTCTGTTCCACCTCTTTGGTGATTGACTTTCCATTGTCGTCCTTTATTGGCTTAATTTGTGTCGAAATTTTGCCCGATAGGTTCCTAGTAGTTTGGCAGAGTGTGGTGAGGTCTTTTTTGCCTGCAGCTTGATCTGCTTCACTTGCAATGACTTCATAATATTTTATTTTGTCTTCGCTGGCACTCATCTTTACTCTTTTGTTCAGCTTCTTGTAGCTTGGATTCGACTCCCGTTTTGTTGCTCGTCGATGCACTGTATAATCTTTTGTTTCACTAACCTACTCTCTTCTGTTAGTCTCCATGCGTCCGTAGTGGGCCAGTGTCTGTCGTGTCTCTTCTTTCTACCTAGAACTTCCATGCAGGTTTGACTCCATACTGCTTTCAGGTTGTTCCAGTGCTTTCAACGCTGGTCTCATCTCTAGTGTTGATTTGTGTTTCCATCTTTTTCCTTTTGTTGCTGTGAAGATGTCCTTTATATCCTGATCCTTCAGTTTTTTAGTATTGAACTTGGCTTGTTGTCTCTATGCAGCTCCTGTTGCTCTGAAAGCTTTTAATTTGATTTGGATTGTCCCTTATATGAAATAGTGATCTGCCTCTCCTCTTACTTTTGTGTCCAGTTGGCTACATCTTCACTTCCTTGAGATCGAGATTGAGTCATTTTGGTTTTTGGTTTGCCCTTCTGGTGACACCCATGTGGCCTTGTGGATACCCTTGTGCCTGTGTACGCTGCCACTATCAATCACCAGTTCATTACAGACGCAGAAGTCTGCGAAGAATTCTCCATTTTCATTCACTTCTCCAAGCGCTTCTCTACCTATGTTGTCTGGCCCCAGTTTGGCATTCATGTCTCCCATTAGTATTTTAATGTCACGAACTGGAGTGTTATCCATTGTTGCCTGTAGCTGTCTGTAGAATTCATCTTTCTTTTCGAGGTCTGTGTTGTTTGTGGGTGCATAACATTGTATAATTGACACTTTCCTTCCTTTGGAGTTGAATTTGGCGGTCATTATCCCGGACGAGATCGCCTCCCATTGTATCAGGGCCTTTGTTCCCGTTGGTGACATCATGATAACTACGCCTTCGCTGTGCGTGTGATTATCTTCTGGGTGACCGTAGTGTATCACTGACTCACCCGTTGACAATTTGGTGAGTCCATTCCCATTCCATCTGCTTTCATATATTTCCAGTACTTGGATTCCGTATCTTTTTATCTCGTTTGCGATCTGGGCAGATTCACCAATCTCGTACATGGTGCGGACGTTCCATGTCCCCACACAGACTTTTCCCTTTGGTGCAAAGAGGTTCATTTTGCTGAAATTTTTGTAGCAACTTTGTTTACAGGGTGGGGTTGCTAGCCCCACGCCTGAGAAAAGGATTGTTACATGAAGATTAAGTTTAGAGGGAAGCGACCTTGTGGGTTGCTCCCCTTAAAACCGGAAAACAAGAGATAAAACAATCAGAACAACACCGGCAAAAGGAAAATAATTCACAGCAAAAAGGGCAAAAGGCGACAACAACGATACAATACAACAAAATGCAATACAGTTAAGCACAGTTAACTAAAATGATACCAAAACCATAGACTCACTGACTTGGGGCAACTTGAACTTATAAATCCAACAGTATATACTATTATAGATATGAGCCAGTGTAAAAAAGTCACAAATTCCGGACAGTTAGTTATAGGTATTATCTCTCAATAAGATTATATCCACAAATTCAGTGTTCGAAAGGTAAACAATTGTAATAATTTCCACAAACTCTTGGCATGAAATTCTACAGAAACAAGAGTTTCTATGAAAGTAGGTAAAATGTAGGTAGGCTATGTAGCTACACTGAAAAAGCTTCCGCTGTAGGTAATCTCCTGTAGCTACTACATTTATGAGTGACGTAACGTCATTCCTGAATTACCAAGTAAGAGTGGGCATCCTGAGAACTTTCTTGGTGAAAAGACCTTCCCCTAGTCGAAAAAGTGTATATAACCTAATCTCCAAGAAAACCTTTAGAGGTATTTATGTTATCACCTTGAAATGACACTATTCTCGGTTACTTAAAAAGTAAAAATTAATTTACGGACGACAGTAAGCTTACGATTTCTAGGTGTTGTAATGAACCATGAGGAAAAAGCCATATCCATACGGTTATAACAGTTAGACGCGCCATATTAATCCCAAGAATAGCGACTACGGTTCTCAAACAAAGAACATACTACTTCTTTGAGAACCGTAGTCGCTATTCTTGGGATTAATATGGCGCGTCTGACTGTTATAACCGTATGGATATGGCTTTTTCCCCATGCTATCTATTCGTCTGATCATGTCAACAAATGTTTCGTTGAGAAAAAGATGACTATTGTCTCAAGGAAAATCTACTTAAAGTTTTCTTGAAAACCATGGACGTCACGTGATTATACTCACTGAGAAATTAAAAACATCAGGAAAGTTAGAATCTGGCTATTTGAACTGAAACAAACGATTTGTATTCAGCCGTTTTCACCCACAATAATCAGCTGTTTAGCTTGCCATAACCTCAAAAAACCGCTGATTGTAGACCACAATCCGAATCATTATGCCCACTAATTAAAGTCTTACCTTCATTTAGGACAATTCGTACACTCACCAGGTCATCGTATGCCATCCACTTTTTTAATCTTTCTGCAATGTACTGAATGTCTGATAACAATGGCTTTTCTGGAGACAATCCTAGTTAATGTATTTGAGTCTACTACATAAGGCATTAACGGCCATAAGTAACACTTACTCATAAGTGTTTTCAGATAACGTTTCAATTTCTGTTTGTTTACAGAAGTAAATACAAAATACCACATATTCATAATTCACATGTGGCAGATGCTTGCTTACAATATATCGGGTGCTTGTTGACTGAAAATGGAACCACTGAGGCTGTCAGCCACGTCTCGTAAACCGTTAATGCCCAGCTCTTGCTGCACTCGGGCTCACGCTGTTCCTTGAAGTTTCTCAGAAACGCTTAGTAATAACGGACGAAAAAACCAAAACACCAATTGGCGACTCCAGGATTCTTAATTGTAACACCAACATATAAACAATGTTACAACTAAGGTCTGTGAACAAATATTACAATAATAAATCACAATATTACTTCTGACGGTTTACTGCTGACTTCTTTCTGAACAGCGACCGATGAGACGATGACTGTCGTATTGATGCCTCCGCGAAAATTGGGGAAGTTGGTTTTGAGCAAACAACAATGAATTGATCGTTCAATCTTCAACTACATTGACACTCCCCGGCAAAAAAGGGATCCATCCCTTTTTTCCTTCACGACCAATGCACGTTGACTTGGATGCCATTGCGAGAACCTGGGTCACACGGACAGGGCTGAAATGGAAAACAAACAGAAAAGCCAACGCACCACAAGCATACCCACAGCACAATCTCACACATCGCTGACGACCTGCGCCTCCAGATAGAGATCTCCTCTTGACATCTTGCAACACAATCGCCACTTGCTAAAATGACTCTTGCAGAATGCAACGTGACCATGGCAGCACCTCACGATACTCTACGCACATCCTCGTATCTACTCACTACCAAGTACCACTGCAATCGCCTGTCACTCATTCTGCCTCAGTTCTAGTAACGGTGACGTACGCAAACCTCAGTCGTCTACACTCCCGCTCCCCGGCGTGTGGGACCACAGATAACAACTATCTCCGTATGCATTTCATTCTCAGCAATAGCCTCCCCGGCGTATACGACCCATCTGCTGTCTCCAACATCAATCAATTCATTCACGGATGTAGAAGACTCGAAACAACTTCAGAAGTAATCACGACGAAAATTTTAACAAAATTATGTAATAACAACAAGGTACGAAAACAACGAGTAAACACAATGAATCCAAAAACACCAATTGATAGGACACACCACACATATATGCAAACAGTACACACAAACTCGCGGATCATGTCTTGATGGAATTCCTTTGAAGAATTGCAGGACTTACAACAGTACGCCTAAAACCCTTCACGGGTTGACGATTGTAAGTTGTGGAATGTACGGACACAAACAAGATTAACCAACAATTACAATAATTGGAACTCACACAATTATTTAACACAAACATATGTACAGTCAACACATCAAAGTGGTGGATTCTGCCCTGACGAACTACCCTTGAAGAACTGTAGGACTTACAGCAGTACGCCTACAACCCTTCTCAGGTTGATGATCCAAGTGGAAGTCGTCCGGACACAAACAGAATTACCAACAGCTAGACGACAGATGATAGCAATCCAGTATATACAATGTGAACATATGTACAAAATCACACACCAAGCACATTGCACTGCTCATTGATGCGCTACCCTTTGAAGAATTGTAGGACTTACGGCAGTACGCCTACAACCCTTCTCAGGTTGACGCTCTAGGTTGGAAAGTCGTCGCAGAATTCATTTGCTGACTTCCTTCTATGAGCTATATCCTCAAACCTGAACGGCAACACGCTCATGTCATTGTATCGTAGAATATAGATGATGAACAAACACACGACGTATCTGGTCAACCAAGCGTAGAAACAGAGTAATTTACACCAAAGATAATAGCATTCAAATAGTAACTTGAAACTAGAAATGCCTTTATTCATGCAAGTCAATTTAACAATTACTCTCTCGTTTAAACCTGGCTTATCCTCACTAAACTGAGCAATATCTTTCGTCTTTTCAAACGCACCAATACTATCATAGTCATTGCACAAGATACTTGAGTTGATGGGCGTCTGTTTCATTGTGGATGACAACACCAACGACAACTGATTGATACCAGTTGATGAACTCAGCGGTGGATCAGAAGCTGTTGTTGCTCGGCTTTCAGAAATTTGTCTAACTGCAAGATTACCACCACTGCTGTCTTTCACTACTAGTTCGTGTTTAGCACTATCATCTGATGATAGGTGGATTAAACGCTGATCAATTACACTGACGGTCTCACAAGTATCCATACCTTCTACAACTGCAATCAATCCTACTTCACGTTGTGGTTGTACAGAACCTTTGTTCAACTTAGCAGTAGTAGGCATTCCCCTCATTTCATCATGATCAACCAAAGACAAATCTGCACTATCATGATCATTATCATGAATATTCACTTTACCATGAAGTTCATCATTTTCAAACTCTTCATTAACAGCAGTAGATGATTTGGGTTCCTCCTCACAAATCCCTAAAGATTTTATACCTTCACTCTGACTAGTAATACCTGGTAAACTTGTGGAGTCAGAACTGCACTCTGAAGCAATAACTCTATGCCGTGACGCTCTATTCAACAATGGCTTACCAGTTGTAACTACAGACTTCTTCACCGCACCGTTATCGTCACACAATTCGGAGTCAGGCCTGGGGTTTACATTTAGCTCATCACTGAACTTGCTCACCGATTCACAGCCCACCTTTGTATGCACCTCTTGCAAACGTGTAAAACACAACCGTGTTTGTCTTGCATCTTGTAACTTATCTGTTGAGGATGTACTACGAAGCCTGTTACACTCGCCAGGTCTATATGCATTACTAGACATCATGGAGCCTTCTCGATATCCACCTCTCTGAGGCCTACTCGTCATCAATGATTGCATTTTGCTCTCAGACTGCTCTATTCTAGGGGCGAGATTCAATAGACTGGCAAACTAGCTCATAGATAGATTGACGCTATCTTTTACCAGTTTCAGGATATCATCAAACTTTGGCTCGATACCCTCATCCTCCATACGGGAGCTTATCTTCACCCACTTCCTTTGCAGTCGAGTAGGTAGGCGTCTTGCTATTACTTCTAGTATAAAACTCGAGTTGAGGTCACTCATGCGATTCATCTAAATCATTGCATTCTTGTAAATTAGCAAATTATCCAAAAACTCAGTGAGTGCCTGGGAGTCATCCTGTAATTGACCACCATTACCCTTAACAGCCTCAAATAATTTCCCTACAATCATCGAAGGTCTTCCAAACCTTTGACGTAATATGCTCATAGCCTCGTAGTAGCCCTCTTTTGGCTTCATAAACTTACAGTACTTTATAGCTCTTGCAGCATCTCCAGTGCAATACCTCATCAAATACATCAACTTCAATTCATCACTTAATAGAAATCTACTCAGCATGAACTCAAACCCCTTTACAAATTGTAAATAATCAGCTGGGTTTCCATCAAAACACCGTGGTTCAAATTTAGGGAGTTTGATGTTCCTATTATCCCTGAACGGCGAAACAGTAACATCAACCATGTCATGCTCAACATCAGACACATCGTCACAAGTAACAGACAAGTCACCATGACTTAGTTTCCTGTTTGCATCCAGGATGGTGTGTCACGTCTGTCAATAATGTTGAAGATTGAACGATCAATTCATGGTTGTTTGCTCAAAACCAACTTCCCCAATTTTCGCGGAGGCATCAATACGACAGTCATCGTCTCATCGGTCGCTGTTCAGAAAGAAGTCAGCAGTAAACCGTCAGAAGTAATATTGTGATTTATTATTGTAATATTTGTTCACAGACCTTAGTTGTAACATTGTTTATATGTTGGTGTTACAATTAAGAATCCTGGAGTCGCCAATTGGTGTTTTGGTTTTTTCGTCCGTTATTACTAAGCGTTTCTGAGAAACTTCAAGGAACAGCGTGAGCCCGAGCGTAGCAAGAACTGGGCATTAACGGTTTATGAGACGTGGCTGACAGTTTCTGACGATAGAAACAGACTCTGGCGGATTGAAACAGTTGGTGAAAGTTTGGATAGTCGCCGTTCATTTTTCCTGGTGCCGGTCAAGTCCTCTTTGAACAAGCAATATCTGGAACTTTTTTGGAATTTGGTCAAGTTCAACAATGCCTGGGTCAAAGAAGGGACAGAGTGTCTTGGATGCAAACAGGAAAGTAAGTCATGGTGACTTGTCTGTTACTTGTGACGATGTGTCTGATGTTAAGCATGACATGGTTGTCAATGGAGTTGAAGATTGAACGATCAATTCTTGGTTGTTTGCTCAAAATCAACTTCCTCGATTTTCGCGGAGGCATCAATACGACAGTCATCGTCTCATCGGTCGCTGTTCAGAAAGAAGATTGAAACATCGTCAGAAGTAACAACGATTTATTATTGTAATATTTGTTTACAGACCTTAGTTTCCTTAGGAGGGAGGGTGGCGTTAGCTGATCAGTAGATATGGTGGTGGTCACTAAGGTGAATCACACCATTCTGCAGGAACAGCAATATACAAATTAAAGGCTCGAGATATTTCTGATTTTTATGAGGGCTTAGATCTTTATCTTGAAAAAGATAATAGTGAACGCCTTGACAGATAATGCTTCTACCTTTAAATATATACCATTCGCTCAGCCTATTGTTGAGATGCGACCACGTGGGATCTGCACAGATTTATGGGGCATCCTATGAATTAACTTGCTATCCATTGTCAGATCTTTAAATACCACTTCACAATATCTTGTCTCACTTACTTTCTAATAACGTCTTTACTTGATTCTCATTATATTCCATTAAACCTAACATTTTATAGCTCTTTAGGAATTTGATTTGACTTATTCTATTCCTATTCTCTGGAGGGTACGGTTATGCACCAAATAGAAAAAAAGACATGAAATAAAGACAACTGGCTTGAAAATAATTGTATTAAAGCCAAAAGTGAACGCATGATAGTATAAAATATATTGGTTTCATTATACATTGCAAATGAACGTTGTCGGCCTAAGGATTAATTACTTCCCCATTCTGTTTTCTATATATATGTGTTTATTAATGATATATTTCACTCACTTATTCTATTAAACTTTAATGTTACACCACAGCACTTTAATTTTTCTAAAACAGCTTCCAATTCCTTGTAAACCTTGTACTTACCTCAATATTGGTTGATTATCGTATGCCTACAACCACGGGATGAAAACGAAACGAAGTCGATTTTCCCGCTCAACCTGGAGGACAATTGTACAATTCAATAACTATACAGCCTAGTTCAGACAATGTGTATTTATATATATATCAAATATTTAACTGTTGAAACATTATTAACTTGTAGACAATTTAAGATTTGACATTATATCATCCTTGATCGTGCCTGTAAAAATGGCATGCATTTTCATGTAAATTTATGTTTATATGAAAATAAAATTATTATTATTATTATTATTATTATAGTGATACTTGATTTATATGCTGGTGTAACAATACATAATACTCAAGTCAACAATTGGTGTTTTGGTTTTTTCGTCCGTTGTTACTAAGCGTTTCTGAGAAATCTTCTAAGAACAGCGTGGGCCCGAGCGTAGCGAGAGCTGGGCATTAACGGTTTATGAGACGTGGCTGACAGTTTCTGACGATAGAAACAGATCTGGCGGATTGAAACAGTTGGTGAAAGTTTGGATAGTCGCCGTTCATTTTTCCTGGTGCCGGTCAAGTCCTCTTTGAACAAGCAATATCTGGAACTTTTTTGGAATTTGGTCAAGTTCAACAATGCCTGGGTCAAAGAAGGGACAGAGTGTCTTGGATGCAAACAGGAAAGTAAGTCATGGTGACTTGTCTGTTAATTGTAACGATGTGTCTGATGTTAAGCATGACATGGTTGATGTTACTGTTTCGCCGTTCAGGGATAATAGGAACATCAAACTCCCTAAATTAGAACCACGATGTTTTGATGGAAACCCGGCTGATTATTTACAATTTGTAAAGGAGTTTGAGATCATGTTGAGTGGTTTTTATTAAATGATGAATTGAAATTGATGTATTTGATGAGATATTGCACTGGAGATGCTGCAAGAGCTATACAGTGTTGTAAGTTTATGAAGCCAAAAGAGGGCTACGATGAGGCTATGAGCATATTACGTCAAAGGTTTGGAAGACCTTCGATGATTGCAGGGAAATTATTCGAGGCTGTTAAGGGTAATGGTGGTCAATTACAGGATGACTCCCAGGCACTCACTGAGTTTTTAGATAATTTGCTAATTTACAAGAATGGAATGATTTCGATGAATCGAATGAGTGACCTCAACTCGAGTTTTATACTAGAAGTAATAGCAAGACGTCTACCTACTCGACTGCAAAGGAAGTGGGTGAAGATAAGCTCCCGTATGGAGGATGAGGGTATCGAGCCAAAGTTTGATGATATCCTGAAACTGGTAAAAGATAGTGTCAATCAATCTATGAGCAAGTTTGCCAGTCTATTGAATCTCCCCCTAGAATAGAGCAGTCTGAGGGTAAAACGCACTCATTGATGACGAATAAGCCTCAGAGAGGTGGATATCGAGAAGGCTCCATGATGTCTAGTAATGCATATAGATCTAGTGAGTGTAACAGGTTTCGTAGTACATCCTCAACAGATAAGTTACAAGATGCAAGACAAACACGGTTGTGTTGTACTCGTTTGCAAGAGGTGCATACAAAGGTGAGCTGTGAACCAGTGAGCAAGTTCAGTGATAAGCTAAATGTAAACTCCAGGCCTTACTCCGAATTGTGTGACGATAACGGTGCGGTGAAGAAGTCTGTAGTTGCAACTGGTAAGCCGTTGCTGAATAGAGTGTCACAGAATAGAGTTACTGCTTCAGAGTGGAGTTCTGACTCCAAAAGTTTACAAAGTATAACTAGTCAGAGTGAAGATGTAAAACCTTTAATGATTTGTGAGGAGGAACCAAAATTGTCTACTTCTGTTATTAAAGAGTTTGAAAATGATGAACTTGACGGTAAATTGGATATATGTGATAATGATCATGATAGTGCAGATTTGTCTTTGGTTGATCATGATGAAATGAGGGAATGCCTACTACTGCTAAGTTAAATAAAGGTTCTGTACAACTACAACGTGAAGTAGAATTGATTGCAGTTGCAGAAGGTATGCATACTTGTGAGACCGTCAGTGTAATTGATCAGCGTGTAGCCCACCTATCATCAGATGATAGTGCTAAACCCGAACTAGTAGTGAAAGACAGCAGTGGTGGTAATCTTGCAGTTGGACAAATATCTGAAAGCCGAACAAGAACAGCTTCTGATCCACCACTAAGTTCATCACCTTGTGTCACTCAGTCATCGTTGGTGTTTTCATCCACAATGAAACAGATGCCCATCAACTCAAGTATCTTGTGCAATGACTATGGTAGTATCAGTTCGTTTGAAAGGACGAATATCAATGGTCAGTTTAGTGTGGATAAGCCAAGTGTAAAGGAGAGAGTAATTGTTAAATTGACTTGCACGAATAAAGGCATTTCTAGTTTCAAGTTACTATTTGAATGTTATTATCTTTGGTGTAAATTACTCTGTTTCTACACTTGGTTGATGAGATATGTCGTGTGTTTGTTGGTCATCTATATTCTACGATACAATGACATGGGCGTGTTACCGTTCAGATTTGAGGATATAGCTCATAGAAGGAAGTTAGCAAATGAACTCTGCGACGATTTTCCAACCTAGGGCGTCAACCTGAGAAGGGTTGTAGGCGTACTGGTGTAAGTCCTACAGTTCTTCAAAGGGTAGCGCATCAATGAGCAGTCCAATGTGCTTGGTGTATGATCTTGTACATATGTTCATATTGTATATACTGAATTGATATCATCTGTCATCTAGCTGTTGGTAATTCTGTTTGTGTCCGGACGACTTCCACTTGGATCATCAACCTGAGAAGGAATGTAGGCGTACTGCTGTAAGTCCTACAGTTCTTCAAGGGTAGTTTGTCGTGTCAGAATCCACAACATTTGATGTGTTGATTGTACATATGTTTGTGTTAAATAATTGTGTGAGTTCCAATTATTGTAATTGTTGGTTAATCTTGTTTGTGTCCGGACATTCCACAACTTACAATCGTCAACCTGTGAAGGGTTTTAGGCGTACTGGTGTAAGTCCTGCAATTCTTCAAAGGAATTCAATCAAGACATGATCGGCGAGGTTGTTTGTACTGTTTGTATATATGTGTGGTGTGTTCTATCAATTGGTGTATTTTGGATTCATTGTGTTTACCTGTTGTTTTCGTACCTTGTTGTTATTGCGTAATTTTGTTAAAATTTTCGTCGTGATTACTTCTGAAGTTGTTTCGAGTCTTCTACATCCATGAATGAATTGATTGATGTTGGAGACAGCAGATGGGTCGTATACGCCGGGGAGGCTAATGCTGAGAATGAAATGCACACGGAGATAATTGTTAGCTGCGGTCCGACACGCCGGGGAGAAAGAGTGTAAACGACTGAGGCTCGCATGCGTCACCGCTACTAGAACTGAGGCAGAATGAGTGACAAGCGATTTCAGTGGTAATTGGTAGTGGGTAATAAGAGGATGTGCGTAGAGTATCGTGAGGTGCTGCCATGGTCACTTTGCATTCTGCAAGAGTCATTCTAGCAAGTGGCGATTGTGTTGCAAGATGTCAAGAGGAGGTCTCTGTCTGGACGCGCAGGTCGTCATTGATGTGTGAGATTGTGCTGTGGGTATGCTTGTGGTGTGTTGGCTTTTCTGTTTGTTTTCCATTTCAGCTCTGTCCGTGTGACCCAGGTTCTCGCAATGGCATCCAAGTCAACGTGCATTGGTCGTGAAGGAAAAAAGGGTTGGATCCCTTTTTTGCCGGGGAGTGTCAATGGAGTTGAAGATTGAACGATCAATTCTTGGTTGTTTGCTCAAAATCAACTTCCTCGATTTTCGCGGAGGCATCAATACGACAGTCATCGTCTCATCGGTCGCTGTTCAGAAAGAAGACTGAAACATCGTCAGAAGTAACAACGATTTATTATTGTAATATTTGTTTACAGACCTTAGTTTGCTTAGTGATACTTGATTTATATGCTGGTGTAACAATACATAATACTCAAGTCAACAATTGGTGTTTTGGTTTTTTCGTCCGTTGTTACTAAGCGTTTCTGAGAAATCTTCTAAGAACAGCGTGGGCCCGAGCGTAGCGAGAGCTGGGCATTAACGGTTTATGAGACTTTGCTGACAATGGTTGATGTTACTGTTTCGCCGTTCAGGGATAATAGGAACATCAAACTCCCTAAATTTGAACCACGGTGTTTTGATGGAAACCCGGCTGATTATTTACAATTTGTAAAGGGGTTTGAGATCATGCTGAGTAGATTTCTATTAAGTGATGAATTGAAGTTGATGTATTTGATGAGGTATTGCACTGGAGATGCTGCAAGAGCTATAAAGTACTGTAAGTTTATGAAGCCAAAAGAGGGCTACTACGAGGCTATGAGCATATTACGTCAAAGGTTTGGAAGACCTTCGATGATTGTAGGGAAATTATTTGAGGCTGTTATGGGTAATGGTGGTCAATTACAGGATGACTCCCAGGCACTCACTGAGTTTTTGGATAATTTGCTAATTTACAAGAATGCAATGATTTAGATGAATCGCATGAGTGACCTCAACTCGAGTTTTATACTAGAAGTAATAGCAAGACGCCTACCTACTCGACTGCAAAGGAAGTGGGTGAAGATAAGCTCCCGTATGGAGGATGAGGGTATCGAGCCAAAGTTTGATGATATCCTGAAACTGGTAAAAGATAGCGTCAATCTATCTATGAGCTAGTTTGCCAGTCTATTGAATCTCGCCCCTAGAATAGAGCAGTCTGAGAGCAAAATGCAATCATTGATGACGAGTAGGCCTCAGAGAGGTGGATATCGAGAAGGCTCCATGATGTCTAGTAATGCATATAGACCTGGCGAGTGTAACAGGCTTCGTAGTACATCCTCAACAGATAAGTTACAAGATGCAAGACAAACACGGTTGTGTTTTACACGTTTGCAAGAGGTGCATACAAAGGTGGGCTGTGAATCGGTGAGCAAGTTCAGTGATGAGCTAAATGTAAACCCCAGGCCTGACTCCGAATTGTGTGACGATAACGGTGCGGTGAAGAAGTCTGTAGTTACAACTGGTAAGCCATTGTTGAATAGAGCGTCACGGCATAGAGTTATTGCTTCAGAGTGCAGTTCTGACTCCACAAGTTTACCAGGTATTACTAGTCAGAGTGAAGGTATAAAATCTTTAGGGATTTGTGAGGAGGAACCCAAATCATCTACTGCTGTTAATGAAGAGTTTGAAAATGATGAACTTCATGGTAAAGTGAATATTCATGATAATGATCATGATAGTGCAGATTTGTCTTTGGTTGATCATGATGAAATGAGGGGAATGCCTACTACTGCTAAGTTGAACAAAGGTTCTGTACAACCACAACGTGAAGTAGGATTGATTGCAGTTGTAGAAGGTATGGATACTTGTGAGACCGTCAGTGTAATTGATCAGCGTTTAATCCACCTATCATCAGATGATAGTGCTAAACCCGAACTAGTAGTGAAAGACAGCAGTGGTGGTAATCTTGCAGTTAGACAAATTTCTGAAAGCCGAGCAACAACAGCTTCTGATCCACCGCTGAGTTCATCAACTGGTATCAATCAGTTGTCGTTGGTGTTGTCATCCACAATGAAACAGACGCCCATCAACTCAAGTATCTTGTGCAATGACTATGATAGTATTGGTGCGTTTGAAAAGACGAAAGATATTGCTCAGTTTAGTGAGGATAAGCCAGGTTTAAACGAGAGAGTAATTGTTAAATTGACTTGCATGAATAAAGGCATTTCTAGTTTCAAGTTACTATTTGAATGCTATTATCTTTGGTGTAAATTACTCTGTTTCTACGCTTGGTTGACCAGATACGTCGTGTGTTTGTTCATCATCTATATTCTACGATACAATGACATGAGCGTGTTGCCGTTCAGGTTTGAGGATATAGCTCATAGAAGGAAGTCAGCAAATGAATTCTGCGACGATTTTCCAACCTAGAGCGTCAACCTGAGAAGGGTTGTAGGCGTACTGCCGTAAGTCCTACAATTCTTCAAAGGGTAGCGCATCAATGAGCAGTGCAATGTGCTTGGTGTGTGATTTTGTACATATGTTCACATTGTATATACTGGATTGCTATCATCTGTCGTCTAGCTGTTGGTAATTCTGTTTGTGTCCGGACGACTTCCACTTGGATCATCAACCTGAGAAGGGTTGTAGGCGTACTGCTGTAAGTCCTACAGTTCTTCAAGGGTAGTTCGTCAGGGCAGAATCCACCACTTTGATGTGTTGACTGTACATATGTTTGTGTTAAATAATTGTGTGAGTTCCAATTATTGTAATTGTTGGTTAATCTTGTTTGTGTCCGTACATTCCACAACTTACAATCGTCAACCTGTGAAGGGTTTTAGGCGTACTGTTGTAAGTCCTGCAATTCTTCAAAGGAATTCAATCAAGACATGATCGGCGAGGTTGTTTGTACTGTTTGTATATATGTGTGGTGTGTCCTATCAATTGGTGTTTTTGGATTCATTGTGTTTACTCGTTGTTTTCGTACCTTGTTGTTATTACATAATTTTGTTAAAATTTTCGTCGTGATTACTTCTGAAGTTGTTTCGAGTCTTCTACATCCGTGAATGAATTGATTGATGTTGGAGACAGCAGATGGGTCGTATACGCCGGGGAGGCTATTGCTGAGAATGAAATGCATACGGAGATAGTTGTTATCTGTGGTCCCACACGCCGGGGAGCGGGAGTGTAGACGACTGAGGTTTGCGTACGTCACCGTTACTAGAACTGAGGCAGAATGAGTGACAGGCGATTGCAGTGGTACTTGGTAGTGAGTAGATACGAGGATGTGCGTAGAGTATCGTGAGGTGCTGCCATGGTCACGTTGCATTCTGCAAGAGTCATTTTAGCAAGTGGCGATTGTGTTGCAAGATGTCAAGAGGAGATCTCTATCTGGAGGCGCAGGTCGTCAGCGATGTGTGAGATTGTGCTGTGGGTATGCTTGTGGTGCGTTGGCTTTTCTGTTTGTTTTCCATTTCAGCCCTGTCCGTGTGACCCAGGTTCTCGCAATGGCATCCAAGTCAACGTGCATTGGTCGTGAAGGAAAAAAGGGATGGATCCCTTTTTTGCCGGGGAGTGTCAATGTAGTTGAAGATTGAACGATCAATTCATTGTTGTTTGCTCAAAACCAACTTCCCCAATTTTCGCGGAGGCATCAATACGACAGTCATCGTCTCATCGGTCGCTGTTCAGAAAGAAGTCAGCAGTAAACCGTCAGAAGTAATATTGTGATTTATTATTGTAATATTTGTTCACAGACCTTAGTTGTAACATTGTTTATATGTTGGTGTTACAATTAAGAATCCTGGAGTCGCCAATTGGTGTTTTGGTTTTTTCGTCCGTTATTACTAAGCGTTTCTGAGAAACTTCAAGGAACAGCGTGAGCCCGAGTGCAGCAAGAGCTGGGCATTAACGGTTTACGAGACGTGGCTGACAGCCTCAGTGGTTCCATTTTCAGTCAACAAGCACCCGATATATTGTAAGCAAGCATCTGCCACATGTGAATTATGAATATGTGGTATTTTGTATTTACTTCTGTAAACAAACAGAAATTGAAACGTTATCTGAAAACACTTATGAGTAAGTGTTACTTATGGCCGTTAATGCCTTATGTAGTAGACTCAAATACATTAACTAGGATTGTCTCCAGAAAAGCCATTGTTATCAGACATTCAGTACATTGCAGAAAGATTAAAAAAGTGGATGGCATACGATGACCTGGTGAGTGTACGAATTGTCCTAAATGAAGGTAAGACTTTAATTAGTGGGCATAATGATTCGGATTGTGGTCTACAATCAGCGGTTTTTTGAGGTTATGGCAAGCTAAACAGCTGATTATTGTGGGTGAAAACGGCTGAATACAAATCGTTTGTTTCAGTTCAAATAGCCAGATTCTAACTTTCCTGATGTTTTTAATTTCTCAGTGAGTATAATCACGTGACGTCCATGGTTTTCAAGAAAACTTTAAGTAGATTTTCCTTGAGACAATAGTCATCTTTTTCTCAACGAAACATTTGTTGACATGATCAGACGAATAGATAGCATGGGGAAAAAGCCATATCCATACGGTTATAACAGTCAGACGCGCCATATTAATCCCAAGAATAGCGACTACGGTTCTCAAAGAAGTAGTATGTTCTTTGTTTGAGAACCGTAGTCGCTATTCTTGGGATTAATATGGCGCGTCTAACTGTTATAACCGTATGGATATGGCTTTTTCCTCATGGTTCATTACAACACCTAGAAATCGTAAGCTTACTGTCGTCCGTAAATTAATTTTTACTTTTTAAGTAACCGAGAATAGTGTCATTTCAAGGTGATAACATAAATACCTCTAAAGGTTTTCTTGGAGATTAGGTTATATACACTTTTTCGACTAGGGGAAGGTCTTTTCACCAAGAAAGTTCTCAGGATGCCCACTCTTACTTGGTAATTCAGGAATGACGTTACGTCACTCATAAATGTAGTAGCTACAGGAGATTACCTACAGCGGAAGCTTTTTCAGTGTAGCTACATAGCCTACCTACATTTTACCTACTTTCATAGAAACTCTTGTTTCTGTAGAATTTCATGCCAAGAGTTTGTGGAAATTATTACAATTGTTTACCTTTCGAACACTGAATTTGTGGATATAATCTTATTGAGAGATAATACCTATAACTAACTGTCCGGAATTTGTGACTTTTTTACACTAGCTCATATCTATAATAGTATATACTGTTGGATTTATAAGTTCAAGTTGCCCCAAGTCAGTGAGTCTATGGTTTTGGTATCATTTTAGTTAACTGTGCTTAACTGTATTGCATTTTGTTGTATTGTATCGTTGTTGTCGCCTTTTGCCCTTTTTGCTGTGAATTATTTTCCTTTTGCCGGTGTTGTTCTGATTGTTTTATCTCTTGTTTTCCGGTTTTAAGGGGAGCAACCCACAAGGTCGCTTCCCTCTAAACTTAATCTTCATGTAACAATCCTTTTCTCAGGTGTGGGGCTAGCAACCCCACCCTGTAAACAAAGTTGCTACAAAAATTTCAGCAAAATGAATCTCTTTGCACCAAAGGGAAAAGTCTGTGTGGGGACATGGAACGTCCGCACCATGTACGAGATTGGTGAATCTGCCCAGATCGCAAACGAGATAAAAAGATACGGAATCCAAGTACTGGAAATATATGAAAGCAGATGGAATGGGAATGGACTCACCAAATTGTCAACGGGTGAGTCAGTGATACACTACGGTCACCCAGAAGATAATCACACGCACAGCGAAGGCGTAGTTATCATGATGTCACCAACGGGAACAAAGGCCCTGATACAATGGGAGGCGATCTCGTCCGGGATAATGACCGCCAAATTCAACTCCAAAGGAAGGAAAGTGTCAATTATACAATGTTATGCACCCACAAACAACACAGACCTCGAAAAGAAAGATGAATTCTACAGACAGCTACAGGCAACAATGGATAACACTCCAGTTCGTGACATTAAAATACTAATGGGAGACATGAACGCCAAACTGGGGCCAGACAACATAGGTAGAGAAGCGCTTGGAGAAGTGAATGAAAATGGAGAATTCTTCGCAGACTTCTGCGTCTGTAATGAACTGGTGATTGATAGTGGCAGCGTACACAGGCACAAGGGTATCCACAAGGCCACATGGGTGTCACCAGAAGGGCAAACCAAAAACCAAAATGACTCAATCTCGATCTCAAGGAAGTGAAGATGTAGCCAACTGGACACAAAAGTAAGAGGAGAGGCAGATCACTATTTCATATAAGGGACAATCCAAATCAAATTAAAAGCTTTCAGAGCAACAGGAGCTGCATAGAGACAACAAGCCAAGTTCAATACTAAAAAACTGAAGGATCAGGATATAAAGGACATCTTCACAGCAACAAAAGGAAAAAGATGGAAACACAAATCAACACTAGAGATGAGACCAGCGTTGAAAGCACTGGAACAACCTGAAAGCAGTATGGAGTCAAACCTGCATGGAAGTTCTAGGTAGAAAGAAGAGACACGACAGACACTGGCCCACTACGGACGCATGGAGACTAACAGAAGAGAGTAGGTTAGTGAAACAAAAGATTATACAGTGCATCGACGAGCAACAAAACAGAAGTCGAATCCAAGCTACAAGAAGCTGAACAAAAGAGTAAAGAAGACTGCCATTATTATTATTGCATCCTTTAATTCCTAGAGGAATATAGGGCTTCAGCTGCGCACCTCCATTGCCTTCGGTTTTCTGCCAACTTCTTCACCCCTCTCCAAGTCTGCCCACACACTTGCATCTCCTCCTCGCATGACCTCCTCCAAGTCACCCTTGGACGACCAACTCGCCGCTTTCCTTTCGGGTTCCAATCGAGCAATGGCTTGTCTAGTGATGTCACTTGATGGTTTCCTCAGAGTATGGCCAATCCACCCCCATGTCTTCCTGCCTATTTGTTTCACAATCAGTTCCTGATTGCTTCGCTCCCAGAGATCCCTATTGGTGATGTTTTCTGGCCATCTGATCTTGAGTATTGAGCGAAGACAACTGTTAATGAAGGTCTGGAGTTTGTTTGAAGTGCTCTTTATGACGCGCCAAGTCTCTGATCCGTATAGTAGCACTGACTTCACATTGGAGCTGAAGATCCGGATCTTATTTTTGATGGTGAGTTCTGTTGACCTCCACACAGACTTAAGAGTAATGAAAGCTTGCTTTGCTTTTCCGATTCTGGCTTTGATATCCCCGTCAGTTCCGCCTGTAGTTGAAACGATGCTTCCCAGGTAGGTAAAGGAGGTTGTTTCTTTCAGGTTCCTCCCACTTATGCTGATTGTTGTCTGTTGTTGTTGCTGTTTCTGTTGGCCAGGAATCTTCATCACCTCTGTTTTATCTATGTTCACGTGAAGTCCTATCTTTGATGCTTTTTCTGCCAGCTTGTTACTTTTCACTTGCATATCTTCCAGTATATGGGAAATCAGACATATATCATCGGCGAAATCCAGATCCTCCAAGTCTTTTGTGTCAGTCCATTTTATGCCTGTTCCCTCGTTGGTTGCCGTTGTCTGTCGCATTATCCAATCAATTGCAATCAGGAAGATCATTGGTGATAGTAGACAGCCTTGCCTCACTCCCGTCCTCACTTCGAAGGCTTCCGTAAGTTTCCCGTTGTGGATTACTTGGCATGCAGCATTGTCGTATAACTGTTGGATGAGATGTATAATTGTCGATGGGACCCCGTAGTAGCGAAGTAGTTTCCAAATGACCTCTCGATCGACGCTGTCGAAGGCCTTTTCAAAGTCGATGAAGTTGAGATAGAGAGGTGACTGCCATTCCAAGCTTTGTTCAATGATGATCCGTAGAGTGGCGATTTGATCAATACATGATTTGTTTCTCCTGAATCCAGCCTGTTCCGGACGAAGTTTTTCATCTAGGGCTTGTTTGATTCTCTCCAGGATGATGCGACTTAGTATCTTGCTTGGAATGGACAGAAGCATAATTCCACGCCAGTTTTTACATTGACTTAAGTCTCCTTTCTTTGGAAGTTTGAATAAGTATCCGTTCTTCCAATCCTCGGGTACTTTGCCCTCTTTCCACACCTTCTCCAGCAGTGGTGTCATCAAGTCCGCTGTTGTCTCTGGGTCTATTTTCAAAGCTTCTGCTGGGATTCCATCTGGTCCCGGTGTTTTCCCAGCTTTAAGCATCTTGATTGCATTCAGGACTTCTGATTTCGTCGGGGGGTCAGTGTTCACTGGTAGTTCTGCTTCCGTTGTTGGTATTGCTGGGCGTGTTGTAGGTGGCGGACGATTTAGAAGTCTTTTGAAGTGTTCAACCCAGTGCTTTCTCTGTTCCACCTCTTTGGTGATTGACTTTCCATTGTCGTCCTTTATTGGCTTAATCTGTGTCGAACGTTTGCCCGATAGGTTCCTAGTTGTTTGGTAGAGTGTGGCGAGGTCTCCTTTGCCTGCAGCTTGTTCTGCTTCGTTTGCCATGGTTTCATAATATTTTCTTTTGTCTTCCCTGGCACTCTTCTTCACTCTTTTGTTCAGTGTATTGTAGCTTGCATTCAGCTCCTGTTTTTGTTGCTCGTCAGTGCACTGGATAATCTTTTGTTTCACTGTCCTTCTCTCTTCTATTAGTTTCCAAGTGTCCGTAGTGAGCCACTGTTTGTCCTGTCTCTTTTTTCTGCCTAGAATTTCTATGCAGGTTTGGCTCCACACCGTTTTCAAGTTGTTCCAGTGCTTTTCGACGCTGACCTTTTCGCTGGTGTTGATTTGTATCTCGGCTTTGTCCTTTATGCTTGCAATGAAGATGTCCTTTGTAGCCTGGTCCTTCAGCTTTTGAGTGTTGAACTTGGCTTGTGGTCTATCTGCAGCTCCTGATTCCCTGAAAGCTTTTAATTTGATTTGGATTGTCCCTTGTACGAGATAGTGGTCTGAGCCAACGTCTGCTCCTCTTCTTGCTTTTGTGTCCAGTAGGCTGCGCCTCCACTTCCTTGAGATTGAGATGAAGTCGATTTGGTTTTTGGTTTGCCCGTCTGGTGACACCCATGTAGCCTTGTGGATATCTTTGTGCTTGTATACACTGCCACCAATCACCAGTTCGTTGAAGGCGCAGAAGTCGGCGAAGAGTTCTCCATTTTCATTCATTTCTCCTAGAGCTTCTCTACCCATGATGAGTTCCCTTCCTGAGTTGTCTGGTCCCAGTTTGGCGTTCATGTCTCCCATTAGTATTTTCATGTCACGAACTGGAGTGTTATCCATTGTTGCCTGTAGTTGTCTGTAGAATTCTTCTTTCTTTTCGAGGTCTGCGTTGTTTGTGGGTGCATAACATTGTATAATTGACACTTTCCTTCCTTTGGAGTTGAATTTGGCGGTCATTATCCTGGACGAAATCGCCTCCCATTGTATCAGGGCCTTTGTTGCCGTTGGTGACATCATGATAACCACGCCTTCGCTGTGCGTGTGATTATCTTCTGGGTGACCGTAGTGTATCACTGACTCACCCGTTGACAATTTGGTGAGTCCATTCCCATTCCATCTGCTTTCATATATTTCCAGTACTTGGATTCCGTATCTTTTTATCTCGTTTGCGATCTGGGCAGATTCACCAATCTCGTACATGGTGCGGACGTTCCATGTCCCCACACAGACTTTTTCTTTTGGTGCAAAGAGGTTCATTTTGCTGAAGGTTCTGTAGCAACTTTGTTTACAGGGTGGGGTTGCTAGCCTCACAAATAAGAGTGCCAGCGAAGAGAAAATAAAATATTATGAAGTCATGGCAAGTGAAGCAGAACAAGCTGCAGGCAAAAAAGACCTCACCACACTCTGCCAAACTACTAGGAACCTATCGGGCAAAATTTCGACACAAATTAAGCCAATAAAGGACGACAATGGAAAGTCAATCACCAAAGAGGTGGAACAGAGAAAATACTGGGCTGAACACTTCAAAAGACTTCTAAATCGTCCGCCACCTACAACACGCCCAACGATACCAACAACGGAAACGGAACTACTAGTGAACATTGATCCCCCGCTACTTCGGGGTCCCATCGACAATTATACATCTCATCCAACAGTTATACGACAATGATGCATGCCAAGTAATCGACAACGGGAAACTTACGGAAGCCTTCAAAGTAAGGACGGGAGTGAGACAAGGCTGCCTACTATCATCAATGATCTTCCTGATTGCAGTAGATTGGATAATGCGACAGACAACGGCCGGCAATGAGGAAACAGGCATAAAATGGACTCACACAAAATAAATAAATAAATAACTAAATAAATTCATTCTCATGATACAGTACATGAGGGACGCCAGTTTACAGGCATCATCAAATTGTTACAGAATGGGTTATAAGTGCCTGAGAAAAAAATAAAGCTTGAAGTCAGTTTTCGTACAATACTTTGTTGTGTGCAGAGTCCTTGAATTATAGTTCATTGATGTGTTATTTTGAAATCAGTGATATGTTTATCTCATTTGATCTGCAATGTCATTGTTGGGAGTAAAATATATAAGCTTTAGACGCATTAAGTAATGGATTTCTGCTGCTTGTGGGTATTTACTTCTCGTGAGGAAGGTTTTCGAATTTTAGTTGTTCCGACAGGAGTTGTGGATATTGACTGCTCAGCAACATTACGGATATAAGTTCATCACATTATCTCAGGAATGTTGGGTTGTAGTTGGTGAGGCATATATGATGTCCGACGAGCGTACATCTGTCCATGTGATGTTGTGGTGAGTTCTATCTTTTTCACGTTGTCGGTTTATGTCCATTTTATTCCACTTATTGTGTTGGGTAGAAGTTTTACAAACGAAACTTCTTGTCTTTTTGAGGGTAAGTATCTTAATCGTTAATGTTTTATCTAAAATTATAAATATAGGCAAAAACAACAGGTGTAGTATTTGAGCTTATACATTAAATGGACCTATAATTTCGGAGGCTCTCAGATAGGAACTAGGACTACTGTCGTTTGCAAACTCGTGTAGTTTGTCGTTAAGCACTTTTTTGAATGAGGCCAATGTACCTGCTTGACGCATTTCCATTGGTAGTTTATTCCATATCTGTGCATACCTAACCAAATAAAACTTTTGCCTGGTAGCTGTTTTACATTGTTCGATAGCTACTGTACCCTTAGTGTGTCTTAGTTTGTAGCCACTGTCATCTGAAAGTCGAATGCCATTAGCAGAGGTAAAAACTAAGTGGTTTAGAAGCTTATAGTAAAGTGTTAAGTTTAGTCTCAGGCGTCTTAGCCATAGTGTTTCTAATCCTAGGGTATCACATCTAGTGGAGTAGTTCGCACCATTTTCGGTTCCGAGTAATTTTGACGTGAAGTAACTCTGGACTCCCTCGACTTTCAATTTGTCCTCTATGCGTATACTACTATACATGAATGAACAGTAATCAAATAAAGAACGCACACAAACCATGTACAGCAGAATTCTGGACTCATTTCTGTAAAAGTTCCTGAGTAGAAAGCCGATAAGTCTGCGTGACTTTGACACTTGTTTGGAGATATGTTCAGAAAATGATAAGTCATGTGAGTATTTCAGTCCTAGGTCCAATGCAGATTCCAGTCGTAAAAGTGCATGGCCTTGAATTGTCAGGTCAAGTTCTAAATTGTTGCAACCTATGCAGAGCCAGCCACATTTGTCGACATTAAACTGGAGTTGCCAGGTGTCACACCATCTGTCCATTTTTTCTAGTTCTTACTGTATGGCGTTTACTGTTATTCCGAGATCTGTGTTCTTGCATTTATAGGTCACTTTTAAGTCATCTGCATATAGTATTGGTTTACCAACACTAAAGCATTCACAGATACTGTTTATATATATTATGAATAGGAGTGGGCCTAATACACTTCCCTGGATTACACCACTACTTACTGGTTTAGGCCTTGACAATATCGAGCCAACTTTCGTTATCTGATTCCTGTCACGGAGAAATGATTTTATCCAGCTCAGGAGAGGGTCACATATCCCTAGTGAGCATAACCTGCTGACTAGCAGATTATGGGGGACTCTATCGAAGGCTTTTGTTATATCGAAATATAGCACAATTACTAGTTCTCTGTTGTCCCTGCTTCGTGTAACTTCGTTGAAAAAGTCTATGTGACAGGTCACACATGATCTCTTTTTGAGGAATCCGTGTCGTGATGGATTGATAAGTTCATGTTCTAGTAAGTTGTCTGACACTTGGTCTTTAACCACTTTCTGCATTATTCGTGATATTACCGGTGTTATATTAATAGGTCTATAGTTGCATGCACTGGTTTTGGCCCCTGCTTTGTGCTTAGGTAGTATGTATGTGGTTTTCCACACTTCAGGATAAGTTCCAGTTTCCAGTGACAGAGTAAATATTCTAAGTAACAAGACTACCATTTCCGTGCTACCATTTTTGTATATGACAGATGGTATGTCGTCTGTTCCAGTACTGCCATTTGGCTTCAATGTCAAAAGACTTGGAGGATCTGAACTTTGCTGATGATATATGTCTGATTTCACACATACTGGAAGATATGCAAGTGAAAAGCAACAAGCTGCCAGAAAAAGCATCAAAGATAGGACTTCAAGTGAGCATAGAGAAGACAGAGGTGATGAAGATTCCTGGCCAACAGAAACAGCAACAACAACAGACAACAATCAGCCTGCATAAGTGGGAGGAACCTGAAAGAAACAACCTCCTTTACCTATTTGTCTGGGAAGCATCGTTTCAACTACAGGCCGGTGGAACTGACGGGGATATCAAAGCCAGAATCGGAAAAGCAAAGCAAGCTTTCATTACTCTTAAGTCTGTGTGGAAGTCAACAGAACTCACCATCAAAAATAAGATCCGGATCTTCAGCTCCAATGTGAAGTCAGTCAGTGCTACTCACTATACGGATCAGAGACTTGGCGCGTCATAAAGAGCACTTCAAACAAACTCCAGACCTTCATTAACAGTTGTCTTCGCTCAATACTCAAGATCAGATGGCTGGCCAGAAAACATCACCAATAGGGATCTCTGGGAGCGAAGCAATCAGGAACTGATTGTGAAACAAATAGGCAGGAAGACATGGGGGTGGATTGGCCATACTCTGAGGAAACCATCAAGTGACATCACTAGACAAGCCATTGCTCGATTGGAACCCGAAAGGAAAGCGGCGAGTTGGTCGTCCAAGGGTGACCTGGAGGAGGTCATGCGAGGAGGAGATGCAAGTGTGTGGGCAGACTTGGAGAGGGGTGAAGAAGTTGGCAGAAAACCGAAGGCAATGGAGGTGCGCAGCTGAAGCCCTATATTCCTCTAGGAATTAAAGGATGCAATAATAATTAGAAGTCTTTTGAAGTGTTCAGCCCAGTATTTTCTCTGTTCCACCTCTTTGGTGATTGACTTTCCATTGTCGTCCTTTATTGGCTTAATTTGTGTCGACATTTTGCCCGATAGGTTCCTAGTAGTTTGGCAGAGTGTGGTGAGGTCTTTTTTGCCTGCAGCTTGTTCTGCTTCACTTGCCATGACTTCATAATATTTTATTTTCTCTTCGCTGGCACTCTTATTTGTGGGCTAGCAACCCCACCCTGTAAACAAAGTTGCTACAGAACCTTCAGCAAAATGAACCTCTTTGCACCAAAGAAAAAGTCTGTGTGGGGACATGGAACGTCCGCACCATGTACGAGATTGGTGAATCTGCCCAGATCGCAAACGAGATGAAAAGATACGGAATCCAAGTACTGGAAATATGTGAAAGCAGATGGAATGGGAATGGACTCACCAAATTGTCAACGGGTGAGTCAGTGATCTACTCCGGTCACCCAGAAGATAACCACACGCACACCGAGGGCGTGGCTATCATGATGTCACCAACGGCAACGAAAGCCCTGATACAATGGGAGGCGATTTCGTCCAGGATAATGACCGCCAGATTCAACTCCAAAGGAAGGAAAGTGTCAATCATACAATGTTATGCACCCACAAACAACGCAGACCTCGAAAAGAAAGAAGAATTCTACAGACAACTACAGGCAACAATGGACAATACTCCAGCTCGCGACATGAAAATACTAATGGGAGACATGAACGCCAAACTGGGACCAGACAACTCAGGAAGGGAACTCATCATGGGTAGAGAAGCTCTAGGAGAAATGAATGAAAACGGAGAACTCTTCGCCGACTTCTGCGCCTTCAACGAACTGGTGATTGGTGGCAGTGTATACAAGCACAAAGATATCCACAAGGCTACATGGGTGTCACCAGACGGGCAAACCAAAAACCAAATCGACTTCATCTCAATCTCAAGGAAGTGGAGGCGCAGCCTACTGGACACAAAAGCAAGAAGAGGAGCAGACGTTGGCTCAGACCACTATCTCGTACAAGGGACAATCCAAATCAAATTAAAAGCTTTCAGGGAATCAGGAGCTGCAGATAGACCACAAGCCAAGTTCAACACTCAAAAGCTGAAGGACCAGGCTACAAAGGACATCTTCATTGCAAGCATAAAGGACAAAGCCGAGATACAAATCAACACCAGCGAAAAGGTCAGCGTCGAAAAGCACTGGAACAACTTGAAAACGGTGTGGAGCCAAACCTGCATAGAAATTCTAGGCAGAAAAAAGAGACAGGACAAACAGTGGCTCACTACGGACACTTGGAAACTAATAGAAGAGAGAAGGACAGTGAAACAAAAGATTATCCAGTGCACTGACGAGCAACAAAAACAGGAGCTGAATGCAAGCTACAATACACTGAACAAAAGAGTGAAGAAGAGTGCCAGGGAAGACAAAAGAAAATATTATGAAACCATGGCAAACGAAGCAGAACAAGCTGCAGGCAAAGGAGACCTCGCCACACTCTACCAAACAACTAGGAACCTTTCGGGCAAACGTTCGACACAGATTAAGCCAATAAAGGACGACAATGGAAAGTCAATCACCAAAGAGGTGGAACAGAGAAAGCACTGGGTTGAACACTTCAAAAGACTTCTAAATCGTCCGCCACCTACAACGCGCCCAACAATACCAACAACGGAAGCAGAACTACCAGTGAACACTGACCCCCCGACGAAATCAGAAGTCCTGAATGCAATCAAGATGCTTAAAGCTGGGAAAACACCGGGACCAGATGGAATCCCAGCAGAAGCTTTGAAAATAGACCCAGAGACAACAGCGGACTTGATGACACCACTGCTGGAGAAGGTGTGGAAAGAGGGCAAAGTACCCGAGGATTGGAAGAACGGATACTTATTCAAACTTCCAAAGAAAGGAGACTTAAGTCAATGTAAAAACTGGCGTGGAATTATGCTTCTGTCCATTCCAAGCAAGATACTAAGTCGCATCATCCTGGAGAGAATCAAACAAGCCCTAGATGAAAAACTTCGTCCGGAACAGGCCGGATTCAGGAGAAACAAATCATGTATTGATCAAATCGCCACTCTACGGATCATCATTGAACAAAGCTTGGAATGGCAGTCACCTCTCTATCTCAACTTCATCGACTTTGAAAAGGCCTTCGACAGCGTCGATCGAGAGGTCATTTGGAAACTACTTCGCTACTACGGGGTCCCATCGACAATTATACATCTCATCCAACAGTTATACGACAATGCTGCATGCCAAGTAATCCACAACGGGAAACTTACGGAAGCCTTCGAAGTGAGGACGGGAGTGAGGCAAGGCTGTCTACTATCACCAATGATCTTCCTGATTGCAATTGATTGGATAATGCGACAGACAACGGCAACCAACGAGGGAACAGGCATAAAATGGACTGACACAAAAGACTTGGAGGATCTGGATTTCGCCGATGATATATGTCTGATTTCCCATAAACTGGAAGATATGCAAGTGAAAAGTAACAAGTTGGCAGAAGAAGCATCAAAGATAGGACTTCACGTGAACATAGATAAAACAGAGGTGATGAAGATTCCTGGCCAACAGAAACAGCAACAACAACAGACAACAATCAGCATAAGTGGGAGGAACCTGAAAGAAACAACCTCCTTCACCTACCTGGGAAGCATCGTTTCAACTACAGGCGGAACTGACGGGGATATCAAAGCCAGAATCGGAAAAGCAAGACAAGCTTTCATTACTCTTAAATCTGTGTGGAAGTCAACAGAACTCACCATCAAAAATAAGATCCGGATTTTCAACTCCAATGTGAAGTCAGTGCTACTATACGGATCAGAGACTTGGCGCGTCATAAAGAGCACTTCAAACAAACTCCAGACCTTCATTAACAGTTGTCTTCGCTCAATACTCAAGATCAGAGGCTGGCCAGAAAACATCACCAATAGGGATCTCTGGGAGCGAAGCAATCAGGAACTGATTGTGAAACAAATAGGCAGGAAGACATGGGGGTGGATTGGCCATACTCTGAGGAAACCATCAAGTGACATCACTAGACAAGCCATTGCTCGATTGGAACCCGAAAGGAAAGCGGCGAGTTGGTCGTCCAAGGGTGACTTGGAGGAGGTCATGCGAGGAGGAGATGCAAGTGTGTGGGCAGACTTGGAGAGGGGTGAAGAAGTTGGCAGAAAACCGAAGGCAATGGAGGTGCGCAGCTGAAGCCCTATATTCCTCTAGGAATAAATGGATATAATAATGATGTAATACGTAGCTTAAGGTAATGCGTCTTAGAACTAACTGGCGTATATTGACTGCATCTAAATATATTAAAAGTTCTAAACGGTCAAGTCATGTTTCTTATATACTCCGCTAATCAGTCTTATAAGTAATGAGTGTTCCATAAAAGCGTTTACCTTCATTTGCATACTTAACTCATAAACATTATGCCTGTTACTGACATCCCTTGCTTCAATTTCCATTATTCTGCCAAAAGCACTGAGTGGAATCAGGCTTTAATCAAAAATTAAAAATGTACATTTAAGGTTGATATGCTATGTAGAGGGTTCTGTGAAACACGCTACTATCATCATTAAAGCAAGGCGAACAGGCCAAGCAGGATAAAGTGGATATATATGTAAACCTTGGGCACTGCGGTAGTAAGTAATTCCATATTAGTTTGCTTATAATAATAATGTATTTCATATAAATTTACAAATTTACATGCAAATGCATGCCTTTCTAACAGGCACGATCAAGTATGATATAGTCTCAGATCGTAGATTGTCTACAGGTTAATAATGTTTCAACAGTTAAATATTTGATACATATAATACACTCATTTTCTGAACTAGGCTGTATAGTCAATGAATTGTACAGTTGTCCTCCAGGTTGAGGGGGAAAATCGACTTCGTTTCGTTTTCATCCCGTGGTTGTAGGCATACGATAACCAACCAATATTGAGGTAAGCACAACGTTTACAAGGGATTGGAAGCTGTTTTAGAAAAGTAAAAGTGCTAAGATGAATCAATAAAGTGTAATGAAATGGGTAAGTGCAAGTATCACTAATAAATGCATTAATAAAGGAAACTCCCTACACTGACAACGTCCATTTGCAATATATATTGCTACGCATATATCTCGTACTATCATGATGTCCACTTTTGGTTTTGATACATTTTTTCCTCATGCCGGTTTTTTTATATTGTATGCCTTTTTGTGCATCTGGTGCACAACCGTACCCTACAGAGAATAGGAATAGAATAAGTCAAAGCAAATTCATAAAAAGCTATAAAATGTTAGGTTTAATGGAGTAAAATGAGGATCAAGTAAAGACGTTATTAGAAAATGAATCCGATAAGACATTGTGAAGTGGTATTTAAAGATCCGACAATGGACAGCAAGTTAGTTTATAAGATGCCCCATAAATCTGTGCAGAGCCCAAGTCATGGTTTTCGGAAATAATTATACTGACGAACTTACTGAAGATTACAGTGAAGAGGAAACCAGTGATTTAGTTAAACGGCTACTGTGCAGTTAGTAGTTAAAACGTCTTTTTTAAAAGTAAAAGGTAGAAGAGTTTTGAGTACCGGAGCAAATTAAGTCATATTCTACTAAGTATAGTGCAGTGAATAGTGGTACGATTAGGGATAATGTTGGGCTGAATGAACTTGGGGAAATTGGTTGGTTGGTTGAGTATGTAGTGTTTACTATGCGAAATCCCATGAATGATTAAAGTAACAGTCTAATAATATTACACATCGTTAACTACGCTTAACCAGCATTAATCCCAGTTCACGTAGTATAGCGATGCATTCAAGAAGTCCATAAGAAATAGAAATTAAGAGTATACTAGACGTTTTATTAATTTACAGAATAATATTCGGATTAAGGGTAATAATGTTGATTTGACCGATTGACATTTCCGCTGATTTCATATTTTGAAACCTCCATATACCTAAAAAATAAAACACAACACGAAGTCATGAAAGGTAATTTCATACATTAGCATACAATATCAATACACTGATTCCATTAAAAATGCTAAATAAAATTCTCATGCAAATAGAAGTATTTGTAGTCCACAGCGGGTTTTGATATTGTCGGTGTATGAATAAATAGACCTCATATGTTTTTCGGTATTAGAAGATAATATGCGAATTTCAAGGCAAACTTCGAAACATGCGAACTGTCAAGGCGTCATTCTCTTATCAAGATTACTTGCAGATCAACTTCACACTAAATGCGTTAACATTAAAGGAAGTATTGCAAATGTGAAACTAATCAACAATCTCAATGATGTCTAGTGAACATGGTTTTGTGAATCCTACACAAATTACATTCTTATATTTAGGAAACTGTAGCTATCAAATATAAGCTGAGCATGCTTCAACTCTAAACAGCCATACACAGTGTTAACAACATAGAGAAACCCCGAAAATATTGTAAGATGTACAGGCCTGTTGTATTGATGAGGATAACAATGTCGTACAATGCAACCTTAGCATTCAATCGTGTTACCGCATCTGTGGTACTTCATGTAAATGGAAAATTCAGGAGAAATTCATCTCCAGTATTGGCGATCAAAAATATTGCAGAATTAATTATACAGTGTCAGTGGGAATGGTGTAATAATAATATATTTATTCTTATCTATGTAAGACACACCAGTTGTACAGGCATGGATAAGTAGATTGATAATAATAGAGCTGACTATACTAAATTCTCACAATGAACAGAAGCCATGTGTACAATAATACAATGCACTGAATCAACGCACTAATTGAAGCAGGGAGGAAAATGAAACGAGTAACTACCTTCTCCACTGCACCGCACTTGCAGCAATCATGAAATCCACCTGCATTTGTTAGACTAACAGTTAGCTAAACAGATTATGGTAAAATATTAAAAAAGCTGAGATATTTTCTATACAGTGAATCCACATAATCCATATTACACCGCATCGATCAGTGCTGATATGTATTAAATTCACTCAGAGACAACCACTCAACTTATGATTCCTGTCCAAACACATACGGTGGAAGACACATCTACATGATAACTTCTGTTTCCACAGAAGGTTCTGTTGGTATTTGTTAGTAATTTCCATTTACCGATAGCATTCATTTGTCAAATAATGATGTTTTTCCCACAGAAATATGCTTCATTGATATCCTGAGACGTAAAGTCTTCATCAAATTACATTATGCTGAAAGGTGCTGCTTCTACATAAAGTAGACTATTTGTGTGGATGACAGTACCCTTCAACTATCTCATCACGCTCTTTATGGCGACATTTTGACATAGTCTATCTGGAACACTAATCAATGCAACCAATATGCTAAGAGTGTGTTGCGGTCAGATCATATGATGCGGACACCAAGATGACTTGTCAGAAGATGAAAAGTCCTATCAATCCAGAAAACATATAACGCAATTTTATTTAGACTTGTTCACAAAAAAATTAGTCAAGCGAAATTTCAACCAACATGCCGGATAAGCCCATCCGTGATTTGTAGAGCTTTACTTGTCTATTGAATGATCAATGTCCTCCCGTTTGTCTCAAATATAGTTTTAACCGGAAGGCTGCTGCAGTATGACTAGCCACGCACAAGGACGATGAAAGCCTTAAAAACATCACTCTGTGCAGACGTCTTCACACCCATGTATTGTAGGGCATGAAATGATTTACCCTTATAAATCAGAACCTGCAACTCGACTGTACAGTCCAGAAATCGTCTACACAAACTATTACACTTTTGGGACAACAGAAACAATGGTATGCACTACTTGTCACCAGAACACGTAGCTGTAAATTGTTAGTTAATACTTGCGCATTTCTAAGCCCAAGGGAAGGTTACATGCAAAAGGAGATTTTTAATAAACCGAAGATATACATAGTGCGTTACTTATTGATTTTCAACATGAGCTGAACGAAGTCATCATTCTACACACTGAGTCAAAATAGGTAAAATTCAGCTGGTTTCGAAGAGCAGTAAAATAAGTGTTATGAGAATCTCGACGCCGTGAAATCATCCCAAAAACGAGATTATCACTGTGGTTCAACAATATACGCTCATTTTAAACTGGCAAGGGATTTCATCGGCCACCAAATGCACAAAAAGGCATAAAATATAAAAAAACCGGCATGAGGAAAAAAATGTATCAAAACCAAAAGTGGACATCATGATATTTCAAACTGTACAGGAAGCATTATACACTGCAAATGAACGTTGTCAGTGTAGGGAGTTTCCTTTATTAATGCATTTATTAGTGATACTTGCACTTACCCATTTCATTACACTTTATTGATTCATCTTAGCACTTTTACTTTTCTAAAACAGCTTCCAATCCCTTGTAAACGTTGTGCTTACCTCAATATTGGTTGGTTATCGTATGCCTACAACCACGGGATGAAAACGAAACGAAGTCGATTTTCCCCCTCAACCTGGAGGACAACTGTACAATTCATTGACTATACAGCCTAGTTCAGAAAATGAGTGTATTATATGTATCAAATATTTAACTGTTGAAACATTATTAACTTGTAGATAATCTAAGATTTGATATTATATCATATTTGACCGTGCCTGTAAGAAAGGCATGCATTTTCATGTAAATTTATATGTTTATATGAGAATATACATTATTATTATTATTCATCTAGGCTAGATTGTAATAAAATATAGGTAAACGAAGTTGTGTTACCTATGTATTCATATATATCTTTAGACCCACTCAGAACTACTGAAATCAAGAAAAGTACCCAGAATTATTGTTTGGAATGCAGATGTTGTAGCTAGGCATCCTGAAATTATCTTATTTACCACACGGCATTTGAAATACTGAAGTATGAAAAAAAGACATCAATTATGCTTGAAAGCTGCATTATTTTACCGCAAAATATAGGCGAATTTTAGAAACATTTTGAAAAGACCTTTTACAACATGAAATTTGGCATAGACATTACTTGTTTTAATTCATCAATATCTTTTAGTTAAAATCGTCAACTATATAAAAGCTGTTGTATGTTTCCATGTTTCATTTTCAAAAATGGGACTGAGCTGCGGATACAGATGCTTGCAAATCCTCCTGATCATATTCAACATTGGAGTTTTTGTAAGTTTGTTACTCATATTGTTATTTTAATAGATATGTGGCATTGGGCTCATTGGAGCAGGTGCATATGCACTCAGCTCCGTTGTTAATCACTGGAAAGAAGTAGAACGTCCTCTTCAATATCTCATAATCTTTGTCATCGTACTGGGATGCATTATTTTCCTACTCGGAGCACTAGGAATGTGTGGCGCATGCACGAAAAATGTTTGTCTTTTAACAACGGTAATTTCAAATAACTCCTTTCAGAGAGACACTTTTTTCTGTAGTATTGTATCCTCCTTGTGATTTTGATCATTGCCCAGATAGCTGCTGGAATAATCGCAATTATGCATAAGCCAAAGGTAATGATTAAAAATAGTTTAAACCCCTAAAGTATAGATTAAACATGAAATTTCTGATGCCTTGAGTTCACTTGTAAAACGCTTCAATACTGATGAAAATGTAAATATAGTCTTGAACGAAATTCAGCATAAGGTAAGGTGGATATTGTTTTTTTATCTTAAAAACTTAGTTGAGATGTTGCGGTGCCAAATCACACAGTGACTATGGAAATAAGCCACCAAGATCATGTTATGATGGTGAAGTGTTATTTGGAGAGGTAAGGTATTTTCAATTTTTGTTTTTTCTAAAGTAATAATTTTCACTGTTTACGACACAAATGAAAGTATTATTAAGTTACTAGAGTGAAAATGTCGCATTTTTATGAGCCTCACACTTCTATAGTGTTCATTTGATTAACTAACTTTGGTAAACACAAACGTTTGAACACTGGAAGCGCTCCCGTTTCGTGCGTTGTACCGCTTTGTCTAATCATTTTTCAATTCATATTAGTTTTTAAATCAGCATTTATTTAGTCGCGCGAAGTGAATATTTCAATTTATAAAATGAAACAAGTTCATGAAATAAACGCGTATAAGGTGAACCACAGAAATAACCATACAGAGAAGAGTCAGATGAACACATAGTTTGAAATAACCGGCTTGTAAGTAATTGTGCTCATTCTCAAGAGAATAGGTATTAACGAGATGGAATAGTGCTACAGGTGAGCAGTATGGATACTGTATAAAGCATTCGGATCTTATTATTTCAATTAGCTTTGAGTGGTACAGATTTACTGAAGAAAAGGAATTAAAACCCCTAAACTGTTGAATACAACTTACCTCCCCGTTCTGTTACTTCTTCTCGAAAATAAGTCGTGAGAATTGCGACCTAATATATATATATATAATTTTCACATGTCATCAATAAGTGGCAGTAAGATACCTTAACTGACTTCAAAATGTGAAAGGATAAAATAAGTAAAGCTTTCGCAAATAATTCTACGAGTAGCAGAATATTCTGATAAGCTATGCTGTGACCGGCTCCTTAGACTAAATGGGTTAAGAACCTAGACATAAGACAAACTGAAATATCTGCTTTCTGTTACAGATCAGGTGGTATACAGTGCAAGTGAGGGAACTCGGAAGTCACCCATTGCTCACCTCATCTAATTTTGTAATATAATACAACGGTTGCTTAACTGTTAGCTAAGTACAAGGGATCATTCACTTTCAATTAATTCTCTTTTCAGGGATGTGTTCAAAGGCTTAGTGAATTGGCTAAAAAGAATATGAATGCCATCATAGTATGCGTATTCGTTTTTGCATTCCTACAAGCAATCTGCCTAATATTCGCCATCTGTGTTCTTATGGCAATAAAACGAGGTGATGATGATTGAGTTCAAACAGCGAAGGTGGATATACAGCCTGTAAACAGCAAGTAAAGAGAGTGAGAAAGAGAACTTGAAATAAAGCAAAACATTAACGTATATAACTTGAATTATAATGCACCTTTCTAATTCATCTACATTGTTTATACTCTCCTTGGATTTACATTCTAAAAATCTTTCATACTAGAAAGTCTTTTTCAATAATCCGTGTAACATTACTAATTCTGTCTATATGTTTAATTACATAGCATTAAAACTTTGTTTATCTATGTGACTGTCTGTTTCTATCTTGAATGTATACTGAGATCTGTTGAAGTTTGAAATAAAAAATAAAATTGAAACCATCTTCCCGAGTGTTTCAACTGTCAGATTTACAACACAAATTGTTTATTAGAAGGTTAAACTGCATTCTGCTTTACTCAACCAAGTTTTACATCTATTTTCAGAGAAATGTTAGGGGTAGTTGATCAACGGAAGACTGAAGTGTGATTTCTAAATACCACAGCCAGTGAAGAGTAGTTATTTGCGTGAGTGAGGGAGACGATGAAAATCACGCACAGCAGTAGACACTGAAATCATATAGGTTACAATTAGAGCTGTGATTTCCTGCATAAAAGGGACTAATGAGATTTTCGAATCAATTAACACTCAGGTTCTGGTTTAGAATGGAAGGCTTCAGGTATAGGATGGTCATATGAGATATTCTGAACTAGTAAAAAGGGAGACAGAAGATAAATGAGGTCCACAGTCATTCAATGGAATTTTGAACATTGTGATTAGATCTGCTTTCTGTCTAATGCAGGAAAGAGGGAAGAGAACTAAACTGTTAAACCCTTTCTCGCATGATAGGTTAGCCGCTCTTTGAATTATATATTAGTCCCCAGTGAAATAAGCGCCCCTGTCTCTGAGCTGGAAACATATTTCGGTTGGCTTTGATTCACCACTGTCTTCGACATATCAGGAATTTGCTCATCTTTCTGAGCAAGCCATCCATTATTCCGAAATATTTATGAGCAATCCAGTATGCTGCCCTTTGTCGAGAGCTTTGTTGAAGTCTATGTAAATGATGTTGATGGATTTGACATTATCTTCAAAACTTGACTTATCTTTCTCTTACTGCTGGAAGGTCCGTTGGGTAGTAGAGATTTCCATAGAAACCATGATGTGCATCGGATAATAAGTTATTGTTTTCCACTTATGTCATGATAAACTCCTTTTCCAGTATTTTGAATTAGGCACTGGTAAGATATTTAGGCCCTTGGTTTGAACAAGAGCGCTTGAATTTTCCGTCATAGATAGGGACTTTTACTGTGCCATCCTAGTCACATGGCGACACCCTGTATAGCAGGCAGTACTTGAAGAGTTAGACCGGCTATGTGAATGAACCAATAGTCACTGTGCAAATCATTCGTAAAAATCGTATAGGTCCATTGATTTTACATATTTGAAATAGCTGGGGAGGATTAAAATACGAAGTCCAGGTAGATATAAACAAAATCTGTATCGTTTTCTCGTAACATGGCCGGGGTCAATATCATCATTGATGGTAATTAGTGTTTAGAAGCTCTACAGAAATCATCTGAGATAACTCCATCAGCTATTTCCTCAACGTACTTTGTTGTATTTATGCGAAAAGTCACTATGAATAACATGAAACAGGTCCTACTATCGATATTTGTGCGCGAAAATTTTCCCGTGGTTGCGTTTCGGTCTAAATGCAATTAGAATTTCATCCATGACTGATATGTCTGTTCAGTAGCTTTCTTTCTAGCTGTACTGCAAAGCTCTGCGCCTTCTGAAGTCCTGGGAGAGATAGATACATGCAAGACATATTGTTCACTCTTCAATGGTTCAAGAATCTCCTGATTTATCCGTCCGGAGTAATGCTTTTCACCCTCATAAGCAGTTTTCCGGATTTAAGCTTGGGTTGCATAGGTGTAAAGTTGAATGAACTGAATCAGCACAGCACATACATCGGCTTTCAAACCTGCAGCCAAAACCTCTGATGAGGTTAAAGAAATAACAGCATTTATGTCAGCTTTCCACATATTTTATCAAGCAAGAGTACGAGACCCGGATACAACTGCAGCTGTGAACATCGTCCTCGCTTCTATCCAGGACAACGGAGGTGTCCAATGAAGTCCACAATGTTACTGTGGAACACAGAAAATCTCTAGCTTGAGGAAGTGTTGGGGGTCATAACATCATGATGACTTGACATAAAAGGACTAGGGCCAATGACATGAAAGTTTTGATCGGCTTATGATGAGAAGAACTACCTGAGAATGGCGTTAAAATATTCTTCTGGTCAACTGATGTGGAGCTGATTTAGACATGAGAAAGACATCTGTTTTTATTTGTCATCGTGATTACAGCATATTACAGATTCCATCTGTGTCCAATCGCCCGCCTTTCAGCCCACAGCATATAAATTTGCGTGTTGCAACTTCATTTTTGCAAGGATTGGTCACTGACCGTAAGAATTATTCTGTATGTCCTATGTACTGTGCAGTTTTCCAGGTTAACATTCCCGTCGATGATATCAGGTGTTAGCTGCTATTGTGCAATGATATTAACACCCAAATATTCTGAGTCAGCTAGACTATCCAGCCTACTTCATATGTCCCAGAAGATTTCGGGTCTCACCATAGCATACCGTTTGTCAGGCTCGATGCATTCATGATATATATCCATACAATACGTGTGTTTGTTGACATGTCTGCTATATTTTGCTACGTATATTTGGATCGATACTCCATTAAAATTGACCATTCATGTTAAGACTGTCTATTGATTGTTCACACACTTGTTTGGACATTCATATATATTTTGCTCTCACACTATTGTGTGATATATTGATTCTCCTTGTGTTTGGAATATAGAAGTATCATCGCAAACCTAGTGGTCTTCTGATTTCCGTCTTTCTTGCGTCAGGACTATTAAATTCTTGACCAGCACATAACAATAATTTGGCGACGAGTACATAACTATTCACTGTCCACATTCAGAGGTGTGATAAACAGCAAACTTCGAACATTAACTTACTGGAAATAAATAAGTATAAGTGACTTCTCCTCAATATGTCATGGTTCACCCCACTTTAGCTCATCAGACTACCTCTTCATGCGGTCTGCGTGAAAGTAAATGACAGATTCCTTTGAAGTGTAAGCACCACTCAAAATGAAAACTTCGTGTCTGCTGCTTCTGCTAAGGTTTTGAAATAATGTCACATCAGGACAACTGTTTGACAGTCGCCATTCTTAAGGCCAACAAAGAGATGTTGCCTTGGAAAAGGCTAACAGCTACTGATTAAACTAAACCGAATTACCACAGTGCAAAAGAGAAGTTTCACCAAGGGGACAATACATAACTGGGAACCCAAAATATTGAAAACAAACAGTGAACCCAAAGTTAATTCCAAAATCTAGAGGAAAAAACACTCACTTCACCAAGAATAATTGAGGCTAACGTTTATCTCCAGGATATTTTGTGTTCAAAATTAAGCAAGAAGGTGTAGAAATTCATCCAGTTCTCAAAGTTTGCATTGTATGGTTTTAATTCATGGAAAATTTTCATTGTAACATACAGAAAATCAAAACATTTGATTTAGCTAAGAGACTCTTTTCAACAACGAATTTATTATCAAGCTGTACAATCGTACATATATATATATATATCCCACTGTTGACCAGCCCTGTGTACGTTTATCAATTCGCCTGCTGGTGTGGATCTAGGTATATCGGTCGTCTGACTCAAGTTGTGTTTAAGAGGGTGCAAGAACACTATCCTGTATGGTAGTTACGAAGAGATGAAAGTGGAGCAATAAGAAGCGCGATCAGTGAAAATCTGGTTGATAATGATCACCCTATCTCTGTAGCCTCCACCTTTAAAGTCGTCGACAAGGCAAAAAGTAATTTACCGAAATCACTATGTACACGACTCATCTGTATTGCTGAAGCCGTCTTTGGCTATCGAAACAGAAAAGCAAGATCTCTGTTTACACAGAAAAAGTACTTTCAACCACTCCAACTTTCGTGGTCTTAATCCCTCTATGCTAAAGTATGGTAATTCCCTGATAATACTTTGACTCTACCAATTTTTCATTTTGTCTATTCACTTTGTATACTCTTACTGTATTACGTCAGCTGTTACTATTACTATTCTCACTTTCAACTGTCTTCGGTATCATTTCACTCATCCCGATTGTCATTGTAGATCAATTCTGTTTCGCTACGTTAAATTCTATACCATCGAATTTTACACAGTATTACAAAACCTTTTTTATTTTATTCGATTTGCCAACATTTCTATAATTGCATACCCTTTCCAAGTTCTATCCATCCCGCGAATTATTCTATATATGACACGAAATGTTTTGCCACTTGACATTTAACTATGATTATAATCACAAATATTTTAATTGCATTTCATACTACCACTATTGTTATTTTAAGCATTCTCACCTGTGATTCAATTCCCTCGCTCACCGGATATAACTTCTTAACAGCCACCTGTATATACGATTGTACAGCTTGGTAATAAATTCATTGTTGAAAAGATTCTTGTATGATAAGCAGTAAGACTTCAATAATACTTGTCATATGATTGATGCAACGAAGATACACAAATAACATCTTGATTAATGAACACCTAACTGACTTGTAGTGAGTGTATTCAAGTTACTTACTAGATGTTCTATGTCTCACTGATTCTCTAATTATGTGTAGCCGAAAATCTAGCTGTCTTTATATGAGCAGAGATCTAAGGTATGCATTGAAAAATAATTTCCATACATTTGGTTCCCTTCATGTGTTTAAATAATGAGAGGAAGAAATAAAGAACGAAAGACGAAACTGGCAGTATAAAATGTGATACCATCATCCCATCTCACACATCCTCATCCGAAATTACAATGGCTATAAAGGAATACCATTGTCATCCTTCAGTGTTTGAATAGTGGCAAAGAAAACATCATAAAATCAACGTATCCGAAATATAATATATAATTGTTTCCTTTAGTTCCTAGAGGATCATATGACTTCAGCCAAACGTCTCAATTGTCTTCGATTCTTTGCAGGAGTTTTCACCTTACTCCACATCTACACACATACTTCCATCTCCTCTTCGAATCACCGCCTCCTCCGTGTCACCACGCCATCGCACTGACGATCAAAACGCCGATTCCTATTTGGATTCCAATCGGAACTAAAGGAAACAATTATATAATATATTTCGGATACGTTGATTTTATAATGTTTCCTTTGCCACTAATCAAATATTGAAGGATGTCAACGGTATTCCTTTATCGTCATTGTAATTTCAGACGAGGATGTGTAAAATAGAATGATGACATCACATTTTATACTACCAGTCTCGTCCTTCTTTCTTTATTTCTTCCCTTCGTCATTTAAACACATGAAGGGAACTAAATGTATGGAAAATGTTTTTCAGTGTATAGCTTAGATCTCTGCTCATATAAAGACAGCTAGATTTTCGGCTACACATAATTAGAGAAACAGTAGACTGTTACACTGACCGAATTTAACTCTGTTGATATCGTAAGAGGACAAATCACATGTGACTGAATCACCCCACGCATGGAGGTGTTCATGAAACGAAGACTTCGTCATGCGATGCTCACACTTCACCAACCAGACTGGATAATATTCAGAAACGCATTTCTTCAGAGAACGCTAACAAAGTCCACTGCACTCATCTCTAATGAAGCATATTCAGAGACAGAGGGAGAGGTAAGGAGAGTGTAAATGTCGAATACGAATTTCCAACTTCTTCCTTTTCCATGTTCATTTCTGGTTTACTAGTATTCAACCAACACACATTGCAACATCTTTCGACAATGTGGATCTCATTCGTAGCATAAACATATCAATCAACTTATAGTCAACCCAAGGATCATAGGATTACGAGATTGATACTTCGTTGTTTAGCTAATGAGTTGAAATCCATGTGGTTGTGAGTTCCGACATGCACCAGTCTGAGACATAAAGGCGTCTCTTTTTCAATCTAACTCACAGCTAACCTTTATCTTACCCACCGTAATGGAAGTCATCACTCGCAACATCTTATTAGAAATCGATAGAGTGCACCTGAAAATTCAGTCACTACTTTTTTTAAAATTTTTGATTATAGCTTGATTTTACACAGTGTTATTGGCACAAGTATGGAATTTTCAACATATGACATCGATATGACATACTAACTTATTAAATAGTCAGTAGAACAACTGGATCTCGTCTTTCCAACTCATATCATTTATAGGTACAACGTTTTCTTTCTTTCTTTTCTCCTTACTAACTCTATCAAAACATTCTTCGTTGTCTCACACTCTGTTTATCTCGACCTTTTGTTACCACTTATGCTAGTAAATATGCTAGCATCTACTTTTCTAACACTTTCAAACACTCTGTTCAATTTTGGCTTTGCTACCGACGTGCCAATATGTTGTTGTCCTAATGAACTGAGATTATCTTAATCTATATAGAATTTCATTTATTGATAATATGCTGACTGGATGCAATACTGTAGTAAAATGCTGAGAATTCCATTCTGTATCACAATTACTGTTTTGGAATAAAGCAAATTATTGTTGTTATTATTATTAGCCCAAATTTAGCAAGAGATCTAATCACGATGTTCGAAATTCCGATGAATCACTGTGGACCTAATCTATCTTCTGTCTTCCTTTTGCACCAGATCACAAAATATCAGAGGAACAACGTACACTTGAAGCCTTTCATTCTCAGCTAGTTTGACACGCTTATTAGTTCCCTTCATATAAGAAACAACATCTCTCATTGTCACCTAAATGATTTCAGCGTCTACTACTGTACGTGATTACAAGTAGCTACTCTTCACTGGCTGTGGAATTTAGTAATCATACTGCAGTCTTCCATTGATCAACCATCCCTACCTTTTCTCCGAAAATAAATGTACAACTAAGTTGACTAATGTTTTGACATCTAGTATGCGCAAAGAAGAATGCAGTTTTATCTTCTAATAAATAATTTGTGTTGTAAATTTGACAGTTGAAACACTCGAGAAGATGGTTTCAATTTTATTTTTTTTATTTCAAAATTCAACAGCTCCCAGGATACATTCAAGATAGGAAAAGAAGACAATCACATAGGTAAACAAAGTGTTGTAATGTTACACGGATTATTGAAGAAGATTTGGGAGTGTAAATCCAAGGAGAATGTGGACAGTGTAGATGAATTAGAAAAGTGCATTATAATTCAAATTATATACGTTAATATTTTACTTCAATGGCTGCTGTTTGAACTCAATCGTCTTGTCTTATGGCTACAATAGCACAGATTGCGAATAATAGACAGATTGTTTGAAAGAATGCAAAAAGGAATACACAGATTGTAATTGTATTCATATTCTTTTTAGCCAATTCACTGAGCTTTTCAACACATCCCTGGAAAAAAAGAGAAGTATTTGAAAGAGAATTAGCAGTTTTAGGTTGCCAACCAGAAAGCCATCGTTGTATTATATTGAAAACATATGATCTAGTGAGTGTTGTGCAAATTTTGCAAAAATCTCTTACTTTATACCAGTAGATTAATTGCTTTCGTATATGACTAAAAGCAGAGATTTCAATTCCCTTCACGCTGATGTTCCTGACCCACTTAGTTTGAAGAATTGATCACATCACCGAGCTTATCAAAATATTCGACTACTTTTAAGTAGTAATATTCAAAAATTTTATGTATGAATATTTTAAGTTAAAAGGACAGAGTTTTCTGGAGTTCTAATGAGAAGTTGTGATCACTGAAGTCCATTCAATCAAGTGTGAGGATAGATGTCCCACCGATGTCATTGGTTGGTTTCAGTCGCGCTAAATGCATCACGAATTGGTAGAAGTTAGAATTCAGGGGCTAGGCATTGAATCGGGTACCTGTGGCTGAATGGTATACGAGCTAGCTCGCCTTGTAACTGGAAGGTCCTGTGTTGAAACCCCTTGTGGTGGGTGAGTACTGCCGATGATTTCCAAACTAGTGGAATGAAACAGCTATCCAGTACTCGTAAACTCATAAAAACAAATCTAATCCTTACAAACCAACTCTTGAAGAGTGTCAGAATCTATTTTTCAGGGTGAATCAACAGGACAGTGAGACTTCTGTGGGTTTTAATTTCGTTTCCTTACTAAGTGTGGACTGATCAAAGCTATGCATATTAATATCAGTCTACATAGGGAGGACTCATTGATCTCTACGATTAAAGGCTGGCTTCAGGGCATATTCCTAAATGACTTCACTCCAGAAGCAAATGGAATCCCCAGAATCCATTAATGGTGAGAACAGGAGACCTAGCTCCTCTATTGCGAAACATATTATAGAGATGGGACATAAAATTGATGTTTACACATCTTTTAAACCTATCTATAGAAAGTGTTTAGGGCGCATCCTAAAGTTTGTGGAAGCCCAAGATGGCAATTACAAAGTTGGAATCACCTTTCTACGTTCTAAGCAGCAATTGGTCATCACACTAAACCTTCTTTGGTAAACTTTGTTTTGATATTAGTCAGGGTAGTTGTACTAATACCTTTGCTATTTGGTTTGATGATCTTCATTGCTATTTTGATCTAAGAAGTCTATTTTCTCACCTTTTAACTCTTTATTAAGTTCATATATGTCGTTCCTATGACAAGCTCGTGTGTGTGTGTGTGATCAGATTGTTCGAAACGTGTTGCACAAATACAACATAACACACACGATTCAGATAAATTACATCTTCTTATTGCTTATTATCTAAATTCATAAAGGGAACTAATTGTTTTAAAACACAACAGTCAAGGTGTTTAATAAAGTTTTTCTTATTGCTAATCTATATGACTATTTCATGTGTCACTATCGCCGCTTCTCTTGAGAATGAGCACAAATATACTTAAAATGTGCTCATCTCAAAAAATTTAGGTTCATTTTAATTTGTATGTTAGATATATCACACATAGTGAGATATTAATATTTACTGGATGACAAGGATTCGAGCACAATCTGTTGTAGTTCTTAATCATATCAATTATAATCACACAAATTAAAATCGCACAAGTTGTACAGACTGCTTTATTCTTTCCTAATCACCATCAAAGATTGGATAGTCACTTAAAATAGGCTTCAAGTACTGGGGATTAGTGAAATAATTAAGTAATAGAGTACGAAAACTAAATAGTACTAAGGAAAATCAAAGACAGGAAGTGCAGCATATAAGAGAAGCTTTGAAATTTAATAACTACTCTGATAAATTAGTCAGGAAGTATGTAAGGAAATGTAAAAAATAGAATTAATAATAATAATAATACTATTAATGATGATATTAATAATATTAATGACGACATGCATGTCGAACATGCGCAAGGTAATGACAACACCAACAATAAGAATTCCTCCATACGAAGAAGGAATCTTAGAAACCTTATTCTGGTGAATTAATACCAATGGAGGCAGGAATAAAAGTGGCTGGAATTCAAACCACCCACAAAGTCAATTAGAAACAAGATCAATCAAAGATCAATCCTCTGGTGCCTTTAAAACAAAACGATTTAGTTTATCTAATACCCCATCTGCAATGATTGTCAGATTAAATACATGAGTCAACCTGGTGCAGTAGAGTCAGTTAAATTTACGGAGCACAAACACTTAGCAGCAAAGTCTAGATAAGTTGACTCGAATGAGATAAGAAATCTGGAGAATAGTTTGGCTATAGATAGCACTACATGCAATTACACAGACACAGACACACACACACCATACAGTAGGATGGATGAAATAAGATGACAGTTTTAAAGTCTAATGTAACACGGTGGAGAGTGGGAGAGATTGTTAACTAACTGGGGCTTTATTTATCGAATCAACTGAATGAAAGTACGTGTAATAGAAATTGTTCAACATCTGTCCAGCGGCATATCTGGAAAATTCTACTACCCCCATGACGACAAATAGGAAAGAATAAAGAAGACTATAAAACTCAAGTTCCAAGGTTGTGTGAATGATATAATTGATATGATTATGAACAATAATAAATTGTGTTCGAAACCTTGTCAACCAATAGACAGTGATACTGTTTCACTGTGTGTATGTGTGTGATATATCTAGTAAACAAATTTATATGGAATTACATACACTACCACAATGCCCAAGTTTTACACATACGTAATATGTTCATTTGACTCATATACGTCTATTCATTTCTGCTGTTCACCTTATACGAGTTTTCAAGCCCACAGGGAGTAATGAACAGCTGTTTCATCAGCCTAGTTTGAGAATCATCGGCGGTATGTATTCACCACAGGAGGTTAGGACCCAGGATCTTACAGCTACAAAGTAAACTTGCTCGTGTACCATTCAACCACTGCGACCAGACTTCTCAACGGCCGTTCCATGAATTCTAACTTCTACCAATTGGTGATTTAACGCGACTGGCATCAACCAACCAATGTCGTCAGTGGGACATCCATCCTCACACATGACTGGTTGGACCTCTCTAGAACTCCAGAAATCTCTCTGTCCTATAGCCAGTCACTCACTAGCAAGTATCAGATCAATTTTCAATAGTTGGTTTATAAGGATTATTTCTGTTTTGTTAAACAAGTTTATTTCACGAAGTGATTTTATTTTAGAATTCAAAGTATTCCCTTCGGACAACTGAACAACTGATGGTTTTAAAAGTAATGTGAAAGTAGCATAACGCACTAAGTGACAGCGCTTCGAGTATTTCGATCATTCCATATTTACCAAACTTATTTCCTTATATGACTAATGAAAACAGAAATTGTAGATTCGTAAGAATACGAAGCGTCTAGAGGTTACTCAGTTATTCACACTTTTATATGCATCATAAATAATGAAAATGAGTAATTTATAAAAAAAAATAAAATAAAATAATAAAATAAAAGAATATACCTTACCTTTTTAAATAACTTGTCACCATCATAACATGAGTTCGGCGTTGTTTCATAGTCAGAGGATGATCTGGCACCGCAACATTTCAACTAAGTTACCAAGCATAAAAGCTAACATTCAACTTACCTTCTGTTGAATTTCATCCACGACCGCTTTTACACGACTATCAGAATAAAAGCGTCTTATAAGTGCTCTCAAAGTATCAGTAATTTTTTGTTTAGCCTATTATAATTTAGAGGTTTACACTATTGTTTTTTTTTTTCTATTTTAAAAATCATTACCTTTGGCTTATGTATCACTGCAATTGTTCCTGCTGTTATCTGGCATATAATTAAGATCACAAGGAGAACACAATACTACAAGGGTGGGGTGGGGTGGGGTGGGGTGAGGAAAATAGTGTCTCTCTGAAAAGAGTTATACGGAATTACCGTTGCTAACAGACAAACACTTTTTGTACATGCACCAAGTAGGCCTATTGCTCCAAGAATCAGAATTATGCATCCAAGTGTAATGACAAAAATAATCAGGTATTGAAGTGGAGGTTCTACATCTTTCCAATGATTAACCACAGAATTCAAGGCATAGGATCCAGCTGAAATGAGTACAATACCACAGATCTATTCATATAAGAAATAATAAAAAAATATCTATAGCAAAACTTACAAAAACGCCAATATTCAATATAACAAGTAATATCTGTAAACATCTGAATCCAAAGCCTAATCCCATTGTTAAAAATGAAATATACAAAATTATACAATAGCCTATATATATATATACATGTGGTAGACAAGATATTGATAAGTTAAAACAAGTAACGTTTATATTTACACTAAAATTTCATGTCATGAAAGATTGGCTTGAACTGTTTCTAGCATCCATCTGTGTTGTATGGTAAAATGCTGAGGTTGTGAAACATAATTGATGTCTTTTTTCTTGTATATTGTTGTATTTCAAATTTTGTGTCGTAAATTAGATAATTTTAAAGATACTTAGTTACGACATGTGTGTTACAAGCATAAATTTTAAGGTGGTTTAATTGATTTTTAAAGTGTGAAAAGGATCGAAAGATATATATATATATATATCTACATATGTAATATAACTTTAATAGTGTGAAATATTCCCATATCATGAATTAAAAGTCAATCTGAACGAGGAATATTCTTTCCAGTAATTTCTCCTCTTCAGGTTCTTACAATTATAAAATACAAAATATTTGTTGTCGTTACAATAAAGGCCAGTTATGAGACGGATACATTATTTTCAAAGTAGAATAACAGATCAGCAGTTATGGGGTGTCAAAATAAATAGTCGTATTTGTGTGTGTGACAAACGTGCTTTGGGCTGAAATCGATTACAAAATATTGTGAAATGGGAGACAATGATGATGGTGATTAATCATAATAGATTTCTAGAGTGTGAGGTAGGAAAACTGACAAGTTAGATCAAGGTTTTAAAAGGTGTCAGGTGAGTGAGTGACTAGTACAAAGTGATCTGTGTTAAACAGGAGATAGTAAGACTGCAATGAGAGGTGGTTCTTAATGAAATAACGAATATGTGAAATGAAACAGTTGGAGGTATATATTGAGAAAAGAGATAATATCACCAATGATAATAAGTCCGGAGAGTATAAATGAAAAATTCGATAGTATTGAGGGAATGTTTGCATGAAGGGCATAAATTATGACGAGTAATAACAATCATGATTGTAATAATAAACAAAGGAGAAAAAAACCAAGAGGGTTAAGGAGAAGGAGCATTCTAGGTGAGAAGAAGAATCATCAATCCAAGTTTGGCCACGGTAAGACCAGCGTCTGGACGTGTTCTTTTTGGATACAAAGTTTCAGTTTAGTCGATCTTATTGCAACAGCTTCAGATATGTGTACGAGACATAAGCGAAATATACGTGATAACGGCTTCGGAATTCGGTGTATAACCCTGAAAGCTGTGTTGACATCGATGCTATATCCCGTATTGACCAAGTGTGACAGGATAGAGCTTTTTATGCCCTTAATTTCCCCCCTGCTGAACCAAGCTGGTAGATGTTCTCGAACCCGTAGACAAGCGCGCCTAATCGTGCGCCCTATATAGCTTGAACCACGGAGACAGTTGAAATGGTATATGCACTCTAGAAATGTATTATGACTAATCACCATCATCATTGTCTCCCATTTCACAATATTTTGTAATCGATTTCAGCCCAAAGCACGTTTGTCACACACACACACACACAAATACGACTATTTATTTTGACACCCCATAACTGCTGATCTGTTATTCTACTTTGAAAATAATGTATCCGTCTCATAACTGGCCTTTATTGTAACGACAACAAATATTTTGTATTTTATAATTGTAAGAATCTGAAGAGGAGAAATTACTGGAAAGAATATTCCTCGTTCAGATCGACTTTTAATTCATAATATAACTTTGTTAACTTATCTCTTATTATAATCTGGTCTAGATGAATAGATAAGTAAAGACCTGTTCCAGTATAACATGAGCAAATATAGATGAATGGAAATAACAACCTTCTTTTCGGGCGAGTCTTTTAAATTTCTAACAAGATATTGTCAGTGATGACTTCAATTACGGTGGGTAAGATAAAGGTTAGCTGTGAGTTAGATTGAAAAAGAGACGCCTTTATGTCTCAGACTGGTGCATGTCGGAACTCACAACCACATGGATTCCAACTCATTAGCTAAATAACGAAGTATCTATCTCGTAATCCTATGATCCTTGGTTTGACTATAAGTTGATTGATATGTTTATGCTACGAATGAGATCCACATTGTCTAAAGATGATGTAATCTGTGTTGGTTGAATAATAGTAAACCAGAAACGAATATGGAAAAGGAAGAAGTTGGAAATTCGTATTCGACATTTACACTCTCCTTACCTCTCCCTCTGTCTCTGAATATGCTTCATTAGAGATGAGTGCAGTGGACTTTGTAAGCGTGCTCTGAAGAATTGCGTTTCTGAATATTATCCAGTCTGGTTGTTGAAAATGTGAGCATAGGGTTACGACGTCTTCAATGTGTGAACACCTACATGCGTGGGGTGATTCAGTTACATGTGATTTGTCCTCTTACGATATCAACAGAGTTAAATTCGGTCAGTGTAACAGTCTACTGTTTCTCTAATTATGTGTAGCCGAAAATCTAGCTGTCTTTATATGAGCAGAGATCTAAGGTATGCATTGAAAAACATTTTCCATTCATTTGGTTCCCTTCATATGTTTCAATGACGAAGGGAAGAAATAAAGAAAGAAGGACGAGACTGGTAGTATAAAATGTGATGTCATCATTCTATTTTACACATCCTCGTCTGAAATTACAATGACGATAAAGGAATACCGTTGACATCCTTCAATATTTGATTAGTGGCAAAGGAAACATTATAAAATCAACGTTTCCGAAATATATTATATAATTGTTTCCTTTAGTTCTGATTGGAACCCAAAGAGGAATCGGCGTTGTGATCGTCAGTGCGATGGTGTGGTGACACGGAGGAGGCGGTGATTCGAAGAGGAGATGGAAGTATGTGTGTAGATGTGGAGTAAGGTGAAAACTCTTGCAGAGAATCGAAGACAATTGAGATGTTTGGCTGAAGTCGTATGATCCTCTAGGAACTAAAGGAAACAATTATATATTATATTTCGGATACGTTGATTTTATGATGTTTTCTTTGCCACTATTCAAACACTGAAGGATGACAATGGTATTCCTTTATAGCCATTGTAATTTCGGATGAGGATGTGTGAGATGGGATGATGGTATCACATTTTATACTGCCAGTTTCGTCTTTCGTTCTTTATTTCTTCCTCTCATTATTTAAACACATGAAGGGAACCAAATGCATGGAAATTATTTTTCAATGCATACCTTAGATCTCTGCTCATATAAAGACAGCTAGATTTTCGGCTACACATAATTAGAGAATCAGTGAGACATAGAACATCTAGTAAGTAACTTGAATACACTCACTACAAGTCAGTTAGGTGTTCATTAATCAAGATGTTATTTGTGTATCTTCGTTGCATCAATCATATGACAAGTATTATTGAAGTCTTACTGCTTATCATACAAGAATCTTTTCAACAATGAATTTATTATCAAGCTGTACAATCGTATATACAGGTGGCTGTTAAGAAGTTATATCCGGTGAGCGAGGGAATTGAATCACAGGTGAGAATGCTTAAAATAATAATAGTGGTAGTATGAAATGCAATTAAAATATTTGTGATTATAATCATAGTTAAATGTCAAGTGGCAAAACATTTCGTGTCATATATAGAATAATTCGCGGGATGGATAGAACTTGGAAAGGGTATGCAATTATAGAAATGTTGGCAAATCGAATAAAATAAAAAAGGTTTTGTAATACTGTGTAAAATTTGATGGTATAGAATTTAACATAGCAAAACAGAATTGATTTAGAATGACAAGTGGAACAAGTGAAATAATACTGGGGACAGTTCAGAGTGAGGGTAGTAATGGTAACAATTGACGTCATAAGGAAGAGAATACAAACTGAATAGACAAAATGAAAAATTGGTAGAGCCAAAATATGATTGGGGATTACCATAGTCTAGCATAGAGGGATTAAGACCACGGAAGTTGGATGGGTTGAACGAACTTTTCCTCTCTACACAGAGATCTGGCTTCTCTGTTTCGATAGCCAAAGACGGCTTCAGTAATACAGATGAGTCGCTTGTCGATGACTTTGAAGGCGGAGGCTATAGAGATGGGGGCATCGTTATCAACCAGATTTTCACTGATCACGCTTCTTATTGCTCCACTTCCATCTCTTCGTAACTACCATACAGGATAGTGTTCTCGCACCCTCTTAGATACAAATTGAGTCGAACGACCGATATACCTAGATCCACACCAGCAGGCGAATTGATAAACTTGCACAGGGCTGGTCAACAGTGGGATATATATATATATATATATGTACGATTGTACAGCTTGATAATAAATTCGTTGAAAAGAGTCTCTTAGCTGAATCAAATGTTTTGATTTTCTGTATGTTACAATGAAAAGTTTCCATGAATTAAAACCATACAATGCAAACTTTGAGAACTGGATGAATTTCTACACCTTCTTGATTAATTTTGAACACAAAATATCCTGGAGATAAACGTTAGCCTCAATTATTCTTGGTGAAGTGAGTGTTTTTTCCTCTAGATTTTGGAATTAACTTTGGGTTCACTGTTTGTTTTCAATATTTTGGGTTCCCAGTTTTGTACTGTCCTCTTGATGAAACTTTTCTGTTGCGCTGTGGTAATTTGGTTTAGTTTAATCAGTAGCTGTCACCTTTTTCCAAGGGAAGGTCTCTTTGTTGGCTTTAAGAATGGCAACTGTCAAACAGTTGTCCTGATGTGACATTATTTCAAAACCTTAGCGGAAGCAGCAGCAGAGACGAATTTTTCTTTCTAAGTGGTGCTCACACACGGAAAGAGGCTAGGATTTACGTCTTCGCAAACATGTGCGTAGGAGACAGCATGGAGAGGTAGTTTGATGAGCTTAAATTGGGAAAATGGTCCCACACTGACGATGAGGCACTTTTCGTTGTGGTTTCCAGATATTGAGTGTTGGGAGTTTGTTGTTTCCCGCAGATATCAACGTGGAGAGTGGATGCATACAACAGATATGAAATTTCCTGGAACAAATTGGGTAAACTGGATAGTCTAGCTGACTCAGAATATTTGAGTATTAATACCACTGCATAATAACAGCTGACACCTGATATCATCGACAGGAACGTTAACCTGGAAAACTTCAAAGTGCACAGGTCAGACAGAGTAAACCTTACAGTTATTGGCCTAGCCTTGAGAAAATAAAGCTACACTATGCAAATTTATACGCTGTAGACCAAAAGGCAGGCGACAGGACACTGATTGCATCCGTAATATGCTGTAATCACGATGACAAATGAAAACAGATGTCTTTCCCATGTCTATTTCAACTCCACATCAGTCGACTAGAAGAATATGTTAACGTCATTCTCAGGTAGTTCTTCTCACCACAATCTGATGGAATCTTCTGTGCCATTGACCTTTGTCCTTTATGTCAATTCACCAGCAGGTTATGATCCCCGACACTATTCATCAAGCTTGAGATTGGCTGTGTTCCACAGTGACACTGCGGACTTCGAATGAGACATCCCTTGTCCTGGATAGAATCGAGGATGATGCTCACAGCTGCAGGGGAATTCGGCCAAATATGTAAAATGTTGACATAAATGCTATTATTTCTTTAGCCTTATCAGATAACTGGACTGTATATATGGAACCGTATGTAGAAGCCGCAGTGAGTAGATTCATTCAACTACTCACCCATGTAATTATTAGTGTTCTGTTAGCTGGTTGGTTTAGTTACACCTATGTAACTCAAGATTAAATCCAGAAAGCTACCTTTGAAGGTGAAAGCATTACTCCGGACGGATAAATCAGGAGATTCTTGAACCAGTGAAGAGTGAACAATATGTCTGGTACGTGTCTATCTCTCCTAGGTCTTTAGAAGGCAGAGAGATGTGCAGTGCAGGTAGAAAGAAATCTGCTGAAGCGACATGTCAAACACGGATGAAATTCGAACTGCATTTAGACTAAAACGCAACTAAGGAGCGGTTTTCGCGCATAAATATCGATAGTAACACTTGTTTTATGGTATTCAGAGTGACTTTTCACGTAGATACAACGAAGTGCGTTAAGAAATTAGCTGATGGAGGTATCATAGATGACTTCTGTAGAGCTTCTAAACATTATTTACCGCCATTGATAATATTGACCCTGGCCATGTTACACGAAAATGCTACAGATTTTGTTTACATCTATCTATGCATTGAAAAACATTTCCCATGCATTTGGTTCTCTTCATGTGTTCCAATGACAAAGGGAAGAAAAGAGAACGAAAGACGAGACTGGCAGTATAAAATGTGATATCATCATCCCACTTCACAAATTCTCATCAGCTGCTGCAAACTGCTTGAAATGACAATGGCTATAAAGGAATACCATTGTCATCCTTCAGTGTTTGAATACAGGCAAAGGAAACATTATAAAATCAACGTGTCCGAAATATATTATATAATTGTTTCCTTTTGTTCCTAGAGACCTGGAGCAGGGTGAAAAAGTTGTCAGAAAACCGAAGTCAATGGAGGTGCGCAGCTGAAGCCCTATGTTCCTCTAGGAACTAAAGGATACAATAATAATTAGTTCCTAGAGGATCATGACGCTTCAGTCACACGTCTCCATTTTATTCTATTCTCTGCTCGAGTTTTCACCTGACTCCATGTCTGCCCCCATGCTTTCATCTCCTTTTCAAATCCCTGCCTCCTCGTCCTCCATGTCACCCTCGCAGTGACAAAATCCCACCGCTCCCCATTCGCCTTCTACTCAAATGATGGCCTGCATTGTGGATGATGTCACTCACTCGATGGTTTGTTTTCTCTGGGTATGGCCAGCCAATCCACCTCCATTTCTTCCTGCATATTTGTTGCACAATTGACTCATTTACGGTTGGTTCGTTACCAGGGATCCCTGTTGCCAATGTATTCTGGGCATTTAATGTTGAGTATAAAGCAAAGACAGATGTTGATAACTTTTGGCTTCTGCTAATTCATGAAATAGCGCAATCACTTTACAGTGTCTTCTTCGATGAATAACTGTCTCATCTTTAACTTGCTGCACCGCATTGGTCTCGGTTTCTCAATAGAAGTAAGAATTCACGGGTCAATGGATCAGGTCAACCTCCACTGGTTTAAATGATAGACGAGATCACTAGCCTTGTAAACAGAAGGTCGTAGGTTCAAACACTGTTGGTGGTTGCGTGTCACATTAAAGTCCCAAACGAAGCTTACAAAACAGCTGACCAGTTCTCCAATGGTTCTCTAACTGATGTCAGCTCATAATGAATTCGTCCAGTCAATCAAACAAAATCCCTACAAAACAAATACTTGAGAACAATGCATCAGTCAAATAAATTTAATTTCAAATGTTTAATATTAAATTTTTAGCAACGCAGTGTTTTTTTACGCTATTTTGTGACGTCTACATATATGTATATATATGATTTACTCTAGGTAACCTTGATACAGAATTTACGTGTCACGTCTGACATCATCGGTATACTCATTTCATTTTACTGAATAGTTCAGTAATGAAATAGACTTAATGAAGCCATTCAATTTATACAAGAGAAAGAATTTCGATATAAAAGTTTATTGGTGGGTGATGACGATGACTAGCAGTGGAATCTAGGATGCTCAAACATCGATGAAACATTTACACAGGAAGCCGCCGACATTTCGGTCCAATCAATCGACAGAGAAATCTGAAATTGAACTCAGTAGAAGTTGATGTTTGGAATTCATGTGAACTGAATTGATGTGGAATAAAGAATTGGTTAGTTTGTAGGGACTTGATTTGTATCATGTTAGACCATGGATTTATGTCAGTTAGAGGACCCCTGAAAGCTAGAGAATATTCACAGTAGAAACACATTGCCGATGAATCCTAAAGTAGGACGAAACAGGTGTCCAGTACACCCTAATTTTCATTGGTTCTTGAAATCATATCATTCCTTATATGTTGACAACAGTGTTATATCGATGGAATATGAGATTATAATTTGATTCTATTCGTCAACATTTTCCTGTTGCATTCCTGGATAGGTTATTCTTAAGCTGACGAATAGATTGCTTGTAGATACCACTTCTACAAAGAATGGTAATCAGTTATCATTTCGCCAAGATTTGGAATACTGTCCACTGACCAGTTGAATCACGTTAAAAGTTTATTTTTGAAAAAAAAAACATTGGTTATCAGAAAACATTCATCCGTACATTCGATACACATAGAGGTTTTAATAAAGGATGTCTGATCATATATGCAGTATAAAATGATATCATCCTCCTATTTCACAGGTCCTCATCAGCTGCTACACACCACTACCTGGAATGACAATGGTCACAAAAGAATTATATACTATAATGTTTGAATAGTGGCAAAGAAAGCATTATAAAATCAGCAATCCCGAAATATATTATTATCTCTGGTTGTACACTAGTTACTAGTGTCATGAACAACAACAGTCAGCACCAGTCATCATCAAAAGGAGAGATTCAACAGAAGTTGTCTCCTTCGCCTATCCATCTAGGGACCATCGTCTCAACTACAGGCACACTGAACGGATAAAGATGTCAAACCTGGCCAATCAGAATCGGAAAGGCAAGATACGCACGCATTCATCAATTTGAAACCAGTACGAAAATCTTCTGCACTCAGCCACAGCCATCATAATGAACAAGGTTCAGATTTTCAGCACAAATCTGCAGTCAGCTAGTCAGTTCTTCTATGCTGGTCAGAAACTTGACCAATGTGCCACGAAAACGGTTTCCAACAGCCTGCTGCAGGCTTCCATCAACAGATGCTACCTATTCTGGCTGGCTGCATACAGAAAATCAAATGGCCGACCAGGAAGAATTACCAACAAGAAACTCTAGCTGGGAACAAACCAACAGGCGACAGCCGATTGATCGATCGCTGAACAAATATGTAGGAGAAAGTGGAGATGGATTGATAGATCGTGCATACAGTGAGAAGGCCGCCGAATAACAACACACACCAGGCCATAGTTTGAGTGGAATCCGAATGAAAAGCGACAACATGGAGGATATCGTGTGGCGAGGAGGAGATGGGAGAGTTTTGGTAATTGTGTGCCTAGCCAGCTGAAGAGGATGGCAGAAAATAGAACAAAGTGTAAATGTGTTGTTGAAGCCAGCTGTATGTTCCACTCCGAACTCAAGGGTATCATAATAATAATAATAATAATAGAAAAGTATTTTATAAAAAATTGAAAACTTAATTAAGTTTCAATAAAGCAATTGTAATTGCTGAATACAATTAGTACAAATTACAGTATACAATTATGAAATCTTTTCACAAAACCAACTCCCCAACTTTGTAATTTCTAGATATGAGTATAGAACTTGGGCACTGCGGTGGTAGAGTATAACTCCATTATAGATAAGATTTTATTTTGATAAATCACACAGTGTTTGTTATACAGACCATTTCTCACATGTATTCAGATGCTTAGTGGATAAGCATCTGAATACATGTGAGAAATGGTCTAAAACCATACTCTCTGACCCCCAACACCCCCTCTATTCCCAACTCTCTCCCTGTATCTCATCAGGTAGAACCAGAAATCAGTATAAAATAATATATGCTCGCACAACCAAGTTTAGGAACTCAACGATACCATATTTGACCCGTGTTCTAAGTGACAGAGACAATGTTAGGCGTGAAACCTATGACTTGCTTTGTTGTTAATAACAAAATTTTGGCCCTTGTTATTTCCCCCTTACACTCTCTTATTTGTACTCTATAGTGAACAACCTTCTTAAACATACTTAGCTGCTTAAAACTATTATCATTGGCTTACATTTTTATTCTTTATTCTAATCCTTCTTTGTACATCTACTGGGTCCGACTATATTATCACTATGAGTATTACAAAATTGTTCTGTCACTAACCATCATGTAATATTAGTTTTGTGGTTGTTCTTTTTGTTCGGCACTATTTAACTGACAATCTTGTTTGTTATTGCCACTATCACCATCTTAAAAATTTTGTATTATGCATGATTCCTCACACTACCACTACAAACAACCGCATTAGTACTGACAATAAAAGAAAACAACCTGAAATGTTTATCTTATGATTGCTTAGTGTTGTTCAATCAAATTAACTGATCATCTTGGCTATAAACACTTGTTTTAAGAACATCTCATAATTTCCCTTATGATTATAGCTGTTACTGTTCACCACGCATACACATATCGTAGCTTCCACTAACTAATACTGAAATATTTTTTTTTCATTATTTGTGTTGATCTTCTTTTTTACTCGGTATTTTTATTTGCATTTTTTTTTTGTGGTTATTTCTGTTTCTTTTTTTGGTTTTTTTTATATATTTTATTTTTTTATAATACTCCTTTTTTAAATGTACGATGAAATTAGATGCAATATTGTAGATATGTGCTGAAAATTCCACACTGTACCACAAGTACTGTTTCTGGAATAAAGCGAAATTGTTATGTTATGTTATGTATTATTTACTGATGATCATGTTTCGAGCACAAATTATTACTGTCCATAATCATATCAAGTCACTCACTTCCACCACTTTCTTGCTTCATTTATATACATGAGTAAACACTGATTAGACATTTAAGTAAAAATCACTATAAGATAATATACTTTCAGAAATAATCATATTAGTGTTATGAATAAAATACAATCAGATGGGAAATAAGACGAGTGTTTTTAATAGTCATAATAAGTAACTTCTTAGAATGTTGTAATGTGCTTGAAGTGAAATAAAATTTCAAGATTATTTATTATCCTCTTCTGATTTGACTGACTGGCAGTAATAATATCTTTCATATTTCTGATATTTTCATTGAGTCATTTCTGTTGCGTGTGTTAGGTGTAGACTCGATGAACAAGGATTCAGTAATCAACCTCTCTCTCACTCCACTGACATAGATTACTTCTTAAAATCTTAACCATCTCCCACCTTATTGTGTGTTTGTGTGTTAATGCATGTAGTGCAATCGCTGAGCTTTTTTCTAAATTACTTATCTTTTCAGGTGAGGTCAATCATTCTAACCTTAGCTAAATTCTTATGTTCTGACAATCTGACTACTCTCCATATACTAGTGTGACGTATCTAGTTAACTTAACTCATAGTCATTGCAAAGTATTTTGTAAATTATATTATTTTGTCTAATTGGATCCACCGGGTCTTCAACCTACACAGCTTGTCCTATCTTAGTGAGTTGCGTGTTTGAATGCCACCATGATTCCTGTTTTAATAAGAATACAACCTAAGGGCTCGTACCAGATGTCCACCCACCTTAAATAGAATAACAGTGCATGACATATAACCTATCTTCTTTATTATAAATTAGTGGATGGTGGCTAGCAGTGGAATCCAGGATGCGCATTTCGTCCTATTAAGGACTCGTCATCTGGATGTACCTGCATTTCTCAGTGAGTGATGATGTTTCCACCGAGGCTCGAACCTAGTACCCATAGTTTCAAACGTCAAAGCGTTATCCACTGGACCACTTGGGCCACTAGAGCCACCTCTTGGAGAATGCTTTGGCGTTTGAAACTATGTGTAGTCGGTTCGATCCTCGGTGTGAACATCATCACTGACTGAGAAATGCAGGTACGTCCAGCCGAGGAGTCCCAAATAGGACGAAATGCGCATCCTGGATTCCACTGCTAGCCACCATCCACTAACTGTATGCTAATTAAATGCCCAGACATCATCGAAGCATCTGCACAAGAAGCCGACATGTCAACCTGAGACCAAGCACTTCGGTCCAATCAATCGACGGGAAAATCAAAATTTCAATTCAATATGTATCTTATATATGTTATCATCACTAGTTTCACAATTAATTTTATTTTGCTTTTGGCATTTACTGATCTTCCTAATGAATTTTATAGGATAGTTATTTAACACTAACGCTTCTTCTATCTGTTTTTTATTTTTATTTATTTTATTTTTGATTTACAGCTTGATTCCACACTGTATTTTTGGTACAAGTATGGAATTTTCTGCATGGATATCGGTAGCCTAAATTTTGCAGGCTGACCATAGATATCAGGTGTGCACCGGCGTGGGCTCGAACCCCGGACCATGTGCATGGTCGGCGAGAGTCCTAACCACTGTGCCACCGACACACATCATCATCATTGAAGTCTTTTCTTGCTGAGTTTTGTTTTTTTCTAAATCACTTATCTTCGCGGGTGGTATTAATCATTCTAACCTTAGCTAAATTCTTATGTTCTGACAAGCAGTTTCACTACTCCTTCTGATCGACTAGTTTGACTGAGAGCCATGTAGTTGACTTAACTCATAAACATTGTAAGGTATCTGCTAGCTTGATTACAAAAAGGGCTTACTACTGGTAGCGATAAAAATAACTCATCAAATTACAATTACAATCACTGACTAAACTTTTTAATCGCGAATAAATCAAAGTCAATTTTGTTTCTCTTTGTTTCTACATCAGCGATAAAAATAATTGAAGTCTATCAGTAAGGCAAAAACATCTGAAAGATATGATGTTTTATGTATCACATGAATCACTATCAGGTAAATAGATAATAATAATAATAAAAAGTAATAATGGAATTAATTGTAAACTAGAAAGTATTGATACAAAGTTCTGTTGATTTTGAAGTCTTATTATCATTATTACTTTTTGATAGTTCCATTGCGTTCCGAGTGGAACATAGGACTGGCTTCAACAACACATTTACACCTTGTTCTATTTTCTGCCGTCCTATTCAGCTGGCTAGGCACACAATCGCCAAAACTCTCCCATCTCCTCCTCGCCACACGACATCCTCCATGTTGTCGCTTTTCATTCGGATTCCACTCAAACTATGGCCTGGCGTGTGTTGTTATTCGGCGGCCTTCTCATTGTATGCACGATCCATCTCCACTTTCTCCTGCATATTTGTTCAGTGATCGATCGATCGGCTGTCGCCTGTTTGTTTGTTCCCAGCCAGAGTTTCTTGTTGGTCATTCTTTCTGGTTGGCCATTTATTCTTCACTATGGAGCCAGCCAGTGAAGATGGCAGCTGTTGGAAACCGTTTTCGTGGCACATTGGTCAAGTTTCTGACCAGCATAGAAGAACTGACTAGCTGACTGCAGATTTGTGCTGAAAATCTGAACGTCGTTCACTATGATCGCTGTGGCTGAGTGCAGAAGATTTTGCGTACTGGTTTCAAATTGATGAATGCGTGCGTATCTTGCCTTTCCGATTCTGGTTGGCCAGGTTTGACATCTTTATCCGTTCAGTGTGCCTGTAGTTGAGACGATGCTTCCTAGATGGATAGGCGAAGGAGACAACTTCTGTTGAATCTCTCCTTTTGATGATGACTGGTGCTGACTGTTGTTGTTGTTGCTGTTGGTTGTTTGATTGGTTATCTTCATCACCTCCGTTTTTTCTGTGTTCTCTTGGAGTCCTGTTTTCACTGCCTACCTCTTCAGCCAATTTGTTAGTTTTCGCCTGCCTGTAAGTCTTCGAGTTAGTGTGACATTATACATGTATCATCCACGAACGAAATCCAGATCTTCTGTTGTCTTCTTATCGGTTGTTCAGTGTATTCCTAACTCTTTGCTCCCTGTGTACAGTCTTCTGCATAATCTAGTGCACTACAGCTAAGAATATCATCGTCGGTGATAATAGGCATTTAGGCTTGTCTTACTTCGGTGAGCACTTCGAACTCCTCACTGAGTTTTCCGTGGTGGATCAACTGACATGTGTCGCTGTTAAATATCCAGCTGTTAAATGAGATTGACAAAAATATGGTCATTGGACTGCATTGTGTTAAGTTAGTTCACAAAGTACTTCTCGGTCAACACTGTCGAATCCTTTGCCTTTTTGATGTCGATGTAGTTGAGTTAGACCGTTGACTACCATTCTATTCTAGACTGTGTTTGATGACGATGCGTCGAGTTGAAATTTAATCGTCACATGATTTCTTTTTCCTGAATCCAGCTTGTCCCGGAAGGCGGATTTCTGTATCCAGCGCATCCTTTACTCCATCCAGGATGATGCGACTTAGTATTTTACTTGGAATGGACAAGAGCATGGTTACACAACAGTTCTTTCACAGGCCTGAGTCGCCCTTTGTTCAGTCAGTATACACCTTTCCTTTTTTCCATACTTTTTGCAGTAACGGAATGAGAACATCTACCATAATCTACAAGGCCTTCTTTGGTGCTACGGGAGGAATGCCATCTGGTCCTGCTGCCTTTCTCAGCTGGCGTTTAGTAGCCTGACGGCATTCAGGATTTCTACTTTCGTTGGAGGAGTGGTGTCTACTGGCATTTCTGTGTGTGCTGTTGGTGATATTTATGGTTGAGGTACCGGTGTTGTTCAATTCAAGAGTCCTTTAAAGTGATCAGACCATTGTTAGATTTGTTTCTCCTCGTTGGTAATCAGGCTCCCTTGGGCATCTTTTATTGGTTTCGTCATCTGGATTGATCACTCCACGGGTAGAGACCTGGTTATCTTATATAGTGTCCTGATGTCTCTTTTGCCTGCGACAAACCTGTTCTGCTTCAGTTGCCAGCCAGTGTGTCTTAAAATTGTCTTTTCTAGCACTCTTCTCCACTTCTCGCTTTATTCAGTGCAGTGTATATCCAACTCAGCTTCTCCTTCTGTAGTGCATTTTGCGATTGAATCATCTCTTCCACCATGCTCCTCTCTTCGATTAGCTCCCAGGGAGGTGTCCGTCCAGAGCCATTCTTTGTCTTGTCTCTTCTTTCTTCCTGGAAACTCTAAATTTGTTTTCTTGAACATCACCTTCATACAGTTAGCTTCCATGTTCTTCCTCACAGGTTTCCTCGGTGATATCACGTAGTGTATTTGACTTTGCTCTGATCTGATCTGTAGCGAAGGCATCCTTGTGGTTTTGTGCTTTAGTTTCTGAATGTTAAACCTAAGTTACAGTGACCTGTTTACAGTTGTTTTGAAGGATCTCAGCTTCACCTTGAAGGTTTCGCAGAATTAGATGAGGGTGTGAGCCCACATGTGCTCTCTTTGCCAACTTTCTGACTGACAGACTGCTCTGGGATGAAGTGTATCTGGTTTGTGGTGTGTCCGTTAGGCGAAATCCATGTTGCTTTGTGTATGTTCTTGTGTTTTTCAAGACGCTGCCTCAAACTACCAAACCACCGAAAGTGCAAACGTTTGCGAATAATTCCCCGTTCTCATCCACTTCACTGAACAAGAGCCTCTCGAATCATGGTGAATTCTCTTCCTGTATTATCTGCTCCCAATTTGGCTAGCAATCACATCGCCTACGAGGATTTTGATGTCATCATTTGTCATGTTGTCCATTACTGTTTGTATTTGTCGGTAAGAATCCTCTTTCTTTTCTTGTTCCGGCTTTTTTGTAGCATTGTGTGTCGCATTGAATAATTGTTACCTTCCTTCCTGTTGAGTTGAGTCTTGCTGTCATAATCCTACAAGAGAAGATCGGTTTCCACTGTACTAAGGCTGTAGCTGCCACTGGTGACATCATTATAGCCACTCATTGCCTCAATGTGCTCGTGGTTGTTGTCTGTGTGATCAGGCCGGAGTAGATTATTGACATTGCAGTTGATATTTTTGACAGTCCACTTCGATTCCATCTGCTCTCACCAATACCTAGCACTTCTACGCCATATCTTCGCGTTTCGTTGGCTACTTGAGCGGCCTTCACAGTCGCCTACATTGTACGGACATTCTACATCCCTATTCCTACACTCGCTTTCATGGAGAGAAGACACATCGGCTGGCTGACTGGCTTCCCGAAGGCTTTCACCAGCCTGCTGTGCCATTTCGCCTCTCCGATTCAAGCGAAGAATAAGATTTTACTTGAAGTTTATGTATTTTTTAAATGTATTTTTTGTGTGCTGAAGTTTCTGTAGCGGTTTGAAAGATCTAGTGGTGTAAATGTGATAGCCCCACGCGCAACCCTCCCTCTTTAATTGGGCTTGGGACCGGCTGGAAAACTAGCGAGCTAGTTTACTAGGCGAGGTTTTGAAGCCTTATAGTTAATTTGTATTTTGCTTTAATTCCCTTACGTTTCCAGTGGAATGTAGGGTGCTTCAAACTGGAGCCTAACCTTGCCTCTTTACTAGCCTTATAACTGGCTTATCGAGGTATACGGATGCGTCTGTGGCCAGGGATCGAATCCCAAACCATATTAGGCGTGGTTGGTGAGCATTCTACCGCTGTGGCACCGGCAAACAAAACCACGTGAGAGAGGTGGCATTCGAACCCATACCTTTTTGGAATGGTTAACATAAGAGCTGAATTCATAGGGCTTTAATTCGATGTTCATTTCATTCAACAATCAAAAGTTTGTATTAAAAGTCATACTAAGACTTCATTAAATTCATATAAACAGACAAATGGTATTGTTATTAGTCAACCAGTTTCTCTAATAGTAACTGCATGTTTTATGAATAGATATAAAGAAAACATCTTTTCACGTATATTTACGTCCGAAATATCGTTAAGATACCGTTAATGATACTTTTGTTGTGTTTAAACCAGATCTACACAATTTACGCTTAGAGAAAGTGAACAATCTCTCTACCTCCAGCATTCAATTTAATTAGGAAGCAAAATCAGACGTTGGTGAACTACCATTTATATGCTGCCTAGTTAAGAGAAGGGTAAACAGATATTTTAATATATTTATATTTAGGAAGACAACCCACTTTAACAACAAGTATTTAAACCTTGGATCATCACATCCCATCTGTGCACAGGTTTCAGTTGTCCAAAGTCATCTTAGACAGCCGCACTATTCGATAATGAATGAGAAAGAAAAAGATGAAGAAATATCAGATATTACTGAAATTCTCAAGAAAAATTACTGCCCAAAGAACTTCATCAATAAAATCAACACCGATATTAATTATGGTCGAAAACACGTATTCCAAAGACATGAACCTCAAAAGTTGTCATCTGTATAGATCAGAATTGTTCAGACGATAGATATCAGGAAAGTACTCAATGTGCACAACATTACATTTGTCTTCAAAATATCAGAGATGCATACACTACAAATCAGCTTTGTCCGAGTGAAAGAGAGAATTCCCGAGAATTCACAATCTAATTGTGTCTATACAGTAAAATGCTTGAAATGTGATGTAATATACTTAGAAAATCAAAACAAGTGATTCAGGGAAGAGACTCTTTTCAACGAATTTATCATCAAGCTGTACAGTCGCATATATATGAGTTTTAAGAAGCTATATCCGGTGAGGGAATTGAATCATAGGTGTGAATGCATAAAATAATAATAATAATAATCATATGAAGTTCAATTAAAACTAAACTGTTTGTGATTGTAATCGTAGTTAAATGTCAAGTGGCAAGGCAGGTTAATGTCATATATAGAACAATTCATAGGAGGGATAGAACTTGAAAAAGGATGCGCAATTATAGGATTAGTAGACAAATCGAATAAAACAAAAACGTTACGTAATATTGTGTGAAATTTAATAGCATAGAATTTAGCGTTGTAAAAACAAAAACGAATTGATTTAGAATGACAAGTGGAACAAGTGAAATAATACTGGGGACAGTTCAGAGTGAGGGTAGTAATGGTAACAATTGACGTCATAATGAAGAGAATACAAACTGAATAGACAAAATGAAAAATTGGTAGAGCTAAAATATGATTGGGGATTACCATAGTCTAGCATAGAGGGATTAAGACCACGAAAGTTGGAGGGGTTGAACCAACTTTTCCTCTCTACACAGAGATCTGGCTTCTATGTTTCGATAGCCAAAGACGGCTTCAGCAATACAGATGAGTCGGGTCCGTGGTGATTTGGGTAAATTACTCTTTGCCTTGTAGATGACTTTAAAGAAGGAGGCTATAGAGATAGGGTGATCATTATCAACCAGATGTTCAATGATCGCGCTTCTTATAGCTCCACTTCCACCTTTTTGTATCCATGCAGGATAGTGTTCTTGCGCCCTCTTCGACAAAACTCGAGTCGAACGACCAATATACCTAGCTCCACAAGAGCAGGTGAATTGATAAACGCACATAGAGTTGGTCAACAGCGGGATCTTGTCCTTCAGGTAATTGAACAATAACGGTCGGTTAGTAAAGGCTATTCTCAGAGATGCAACAGGGAATGTTCTTTTCACGAACTGTGATATCCTTCGTTTCATGATATCGGACATTAATTTGCTTTGCCACTTGACATTTAACTACGATTACAATCACAAACATTTTAGTTTTAATTGAACTTCATATGATTATTATTATTTTATGCATTCACACCTATGATTCAATTCCCTCACCGGATATAGCTTCTTAAAACCCATATATATACGACTGTACAGCTTGATGATAAATTCGTTGAAAAGAGTCTCTTCTCTGAATCACTTGTTTTGATTTTCGATATGTTACAATGGGAATTTTCCATGAGATATACATAGGACAGAAACCATCAGAGAGAAATCCAAATCAGAAAAAATGGGAACACCGTAGAGCCGCCTCTTTTTGACCACTGAGAAATCCAGATGACCTCGAAAAGCTTGAAAAATCATGGGCCATAGGTCGTCTACACGCTAGCTTTAGAGCCAGGTCACAAAATTGATAATAATAATAATAACAGCTTTATTCCAAACGGTAATTGTGGTACAGGTATGGAATTTTCAGCGTGCATTACAGTATATTGCATCTAATTACCTCATAAATTATATAAGATTTTTAAAAAATCAAAGATAAATAAATAAAAATAAAATAAATTAGTTATAAATAAATAAAATAAATAAATATTAAAAATTACGAAAAAAACAGCGTAGAGTATTTCATTTCAAACAATGCACCACGGGATTTGAAATATAAAGTTGATGTGTGATAGAAGATGAGAACAACAGTGTAATAGTAACGAGGAAAGGAAAACAAAAACTAATGAGACTATTTGTTAGAGTACCGCAGTAAGTTTATCGTGTCATACCTAACGGATTTCTCATCACATAACAGCTGTGCCAGATATGGTATTGTGGAGTTTTGTATTTGGTAGTCCTAGCATATAGCCTCCTGTAGCTGCTTCTAGTTCTTCCAGATGAAATGCAAGGAGATAGATGCGTATAGAGAGGATGCTTGGGGTCCGACAATATTGTATTCGCTAGTTTCTTACATGACATTATATGTCTATCTACAATAGTGTTCACCAGTTGGTCTAACGATATCCCACTTGCCCTACTAACAGCTTTTAGTGCCCTTCTCAGCGAAGCAAAGTCTTTCTTAAGTAGTCCAGGAAAGACTAATGGGGATGTGGGAAGACCAGGAAAGATCGATGGAAAAACTCAGCCCAAGGTACTTGACATAAGATGTATTTTCAACCTCTGTGCCGTCAATGAGAGTGGGGCCATGTGAGCTAACTAGTTGCTGTAGGTCACATTTACGTCTGAAAGTGAAATTGACTACCTGACATTTAGACAGATTAAGCTTAAGTCCGTTTGAAGAGGACCACTGACTAATTTCTGACAGAAAGTTATTTAATTTGGAACAATCTGACTGAGAGTTGACAGGCATAGAAACCGAGAGGTCATCGGAATACTTAACAAAAGTGGCTACATCAGAATGAGGCAAGTCATGTAAGAAAAACGAAAACAGAAAGGGAGAAAGAACAGCACCTTGAGGAACACCAGCTAAAGTAAGTGAGGTAGTGGAGGATTTTCCATTGTAGACGGTAATACTAAAATTATCATCCAGAAGAAGCATTTCAGAAATCACAAAGAATGTCTAACACCATCAGAAGCACTTCATATGATCAAATGGCATCCGATTTGTCTGAATAAGAATAACAGACTGAAATAGGATTTGACCTGGTTCAAACACCCACCTTCCCACCCATGAAATGACAGAATCAACAAGAATGTGATAAGCGATTTTGCTATGCAAACACACTATGCTTTTATAATTTTATACACTTAACAAATCCAACAATCTACACATAATTTTCTTGTCTTTACACCAACTGGCCAACTTGACAACGTAAAAATCATCTCATGTTAAAGAACGATGATTAATTTGTCATATATCTGTTGAGATTTTGTAAATTCTGGTTTATTAATACTACTTTGATAAAGCTATTAGCAGCACTAAATAGTGGAAAGTCAGTAGACACAGAAATAGTTTTTTGTTTTTCATTCATTCACTGGGAAACGTCTATAATAACAATGAATATCATATAAACCACCCAATGCTCAACAAACACAAACAAAACGTTACTGATATTTGAGCGTTAGCCTGCACGGATTTGACTACTTTCAGGATTTTATCATGAGATGACAGCGGTTAGAGAATTATTGGAAAACCACCAGCGAGTGCTGGAGAGCTGTTTCGTTGACGCTTGTTTGGGACCCTACGGTGGTGCGCACCTATCTCTACGGTTAGAACCCAGGATCTTCTGGTTACAAGGCTAGCCAGCTCTTATCGACCATTAAGCAGCCACTAGGATAAGATCCAATGGTCGAGACCATTCACGTACAGCAAGTCGGATGTGAGGAGAAATAATCGCCACAGAGGACATTCGCTATTGGTTAGGCTAAATCATGAATTGGCAGAAGCTGGAACTGATGTGTTGGCCATTAGATTGCGTCTCAGTAGCTTAATGGTCTACGAGCTCGCAGGCCTGGTGACCAGAAGGTCCCTGGTTTGAAAACAATGTGGTGGGTGTGTACACTGATTAAGAATCTCAAACTAGGGTGAAGAAACAGATGTCCAATACTCCAAGGTTTTCGAGAGTTTCTCTAATCAATAATCAATCAGTTCATGATGAAATTCTGAAAATGATATTGTTGACTTATTAACAAAATTTAACTTTAAACCCCATTTCTTGCATTAGATAATGAATATAAGTCTAAAGAGAACATGAAATTGGTACTAAACAATTATTTATTTACTATTCTCATTTTAAGCTAATATAGTCCCATTTCCTGTTGAATGAAAGACCAAAGTTATGGTAGTAAATTTGTTAGCAGCTGCTGGTTAAAATAATTGTCAGCTTAACCTATTCAGGAGAAAAGGTCATGTATTGATCAAACTACAGCACTACATACCATCGTTGAGCACAGCTTGGAATAGCAGTCAGCTTTCTATCTCAACTTGAAATGGCCTTCGACAGCGTCGATCGAGAGGTTATTTGGAAGCTACTTCACTACTACGGGGTGTCGCCAACAACTAAACATCTCATCCAACAGTTGTACGATAATGCTGAATGTCAAGTAATCCGAAACGGGAAACTCCCGGAATCCTTGGAAGAAGTGAAAACGGGAGTGAGACAAGGCTGGCTGCCTACTACCGCCAATGATTTCCTTGATTGCGGTAGATTGGATTACGCGACAGACAGTGGTGGGCAGTGAGGAGGCAGGCATAAATTGAACCCAAACAAAACATTTTGAGGATCTGGACTTCACCGATCTCATATATACATGTGTGTGATTTCCCACAAACTGAAAGATGTGCAAGTGAAAAACAACCAGTTGGTGGCAGAAGAAGCATCAAAGATGGGCCTTTAAGTGAACATAAAGAAAATAGGGGTGATGAAGATTCCTGGCCAACAGCAATATCACTCACAACAACAGACAGCACTCAGCCATTATAACTTGGAGGAATCTGAGAGAGGCGACCTCCTTCACCTACCTACGTTCCTACCTGGGAAGCATCGTTTCGACTGAGATAATTTTCCTTCATTCTTCTACATTATGAGTCAAATATAGTATTTCATGTTTTGAAATTGCAATAGCAGTATTAATACTGTTTTCACACTCAATAAGATATGCGTCAGTGGCACAGTGATGGAATGATCACCGACCACGCCCCACGTGATCCGATGTTCGATTCCTGGTCACAGAAACACCCGTTTATCTTGCTTAGCAAGTAATAAGACTAGTGAAGAGGCAAAGTTATGTGTGAGACTGGCTAGAAACTCCATTTCTTATAGATAACAAACGCCACTGCTACTGAAACTTAAAGCCTCTAGTTTGATGTCCCCTATGTTCCATCATAGACTTTGAGGAGGTCTTTGACAGCGTTGATCGTGAAGTAATTTGGAAACTACTCGAGTACTACGGCGTACCCCAAATATTCATCGACCTTATTCAACAGCTGCACGACAGCAGCACATCTCAAGTGATCCACAACGGAAAACTCACCGAGGCGTTTGGAGTAAACGCAGGAGTCAGACAAGGGTGCTGGCTTATTATCATCAATGATATTCCTAATTGTGGTGGACTGACTGGATTATGCGTCAGACAGTGGGAAACCAGAAGACAAGGAGGGATATCCTGGACCGACGTGAAGAACCTAGAAGACCTGGATTTCTTGCGTGGATGATTTATGCTTGATGTCTCACATAATCGAAGACTTACAAGCGAAAACTGACAAACTGGTCGAAGAAGCAGACAGCGAAGACAGAACTCCAGGTGAACATAGACAAGACGGAGGTGATGAAAATAACCAACCAACCAACAGCAGCAGCAACATCCAGTGCCAATCACCATCAATAAGAGGGATTTGAAAGAGGTCACTTCATTCACTTATCTAGCATTGAGCATTGTCTCAACTACAGACAGTCGGAACGGACGAGGATGACAAATCGAGAGAGAATCGGGAAGGCGAGAAACACCTTATTCATCAACCTGAAAGCAATCTGGAAATCTTCGTCACTCAGTCAGCATCAACAAACAAATTCGGTCGGATTTTCAATACAAGCGTCAAGTCAGTCAGCTCTTCTATACGGATCAGAAAATTGGCGGGCGGGTGACGAAGAATATTTTCAACAGGCTATTCCAGACCTTTGTCAACAACTTCTTCGCTCTATACTGAAGATCAGATGACCGGGCCGGAAAGAATCACCAACTATGGGAAGCTATGGGAACAAACAAAACGAAACAAGAAGCAATCGCCCAACAAATACGCAGGAGAAAGGTGAGACGGATTGGAAACTCGCTCGCTAATGAGGCCGCTGAGTGACATCGCGCGCGCGTCAGGCCATTGCTCGAGTGGAACCAGACCAAAAGGGAAGCGACGAGTGGGACGTCCAAGGGTGGGTGACATGGAGGCGATCGTGTGAAGAGGAGTTGAAACAGTATGAACTAAGATGGATGCAGGTGAAAAGCACAGCAGAAGACAGAAGTGGCAAGTGGAGACGTGCAGTTGAAGCCCTATGTTCCATTAGGATCCCAAGGGAGCAGTAATAATATGTTACATCAGGAGCGTACAGGATTAAATAGAAATGTATAATCTTTTCACGCTGGGAAGCACTGCTAATCAAGAAATGAAACTGTCTTCTTTCTTCTGAATTTACTACTGGCGAGTAAGCAAGACTAGTCTAGAATTGAATCTGTATCCCGTGAAAATTGCTTGTTTACAGGTATCCATGATATATACACCTTTGATCAGAGGGAATAATAAAAAGACGGTAGCAACGAAGGAAATTTGCTTTTCGACAAAGTTTTCAACTAGATAGCTGTACATTCGTGTATTTATAATCAATAGGTGGGAACGTTCCAGAATAATGTCCAGTCAAAGGTCAAATTAGTAAAATTACAATTAGGAATTAAAATGCCAGTAATAAACAACAAGATGGGACGGATAAAATACCAACAAAGTAGCATCATAATTATTTTGTTTGAAAAACCATCAAGACCCGAAACAAAAATTTATTTATTCAGTAACATTGTGGAATGTATTATGTAATCATACACTAAAAAAACCCATTTAGAAGCGATTCAGTATAGTATAAAATAACTGTGTGAGTACAAGTGCGTCGGTGGCACAGTGGTTAGGACTCTCGCCGACCATGCACATGGTCCGGGGTTCGATCCCACGCCGGCGCACACCTGATATTTATGGTCGGCCTGCAAATTTGGGCTACCGGTATCCATGCAGAAAATTCCATACTTGTACCAAAAATACAGTGTGGAATCAAGCTGTAAATCAAAAAAAAATAATAAAGTCAGTAAGTCATAGTATTCTTTTTATATGTTGTAAACAATATGGCGCATAACAACGTATTATTCATCCAGCGAAATAGAGGGTAACATAGAATTACTCAATCAATAATGTACTAAAACCACTTAGGAGTGAATCAATGGACATAAACAAAATAAGCGTGAGTGTAGACCATTTTTATTTGACCTATATCCCTTTTAATTAACACAGAATTTGTCAACTTTTCGTAACCTTTAGCCCTTAGATTTGACTGTGTCATGAGAAAGAAACTAAAGATAATTACGAGTTGATCTCGGATAGAGATCAGTTAGAGAACCATTGAAAATCAGCCCACAGGGAGTGTTAGACAGCTGTTTCATCCCAATGGCTTGAGACTTTTCACCAGGAGTTTCGAACCCAGGACCTTCCAGTTGCAAAGGCAAACTGGCTGGTATACCACTCAGCCACAGGGACCCAATTCAATAGCCATGCAGCTCATGAATTCTAACTTCTACCAATTCGTGATGCATTTAGCTCGACTGGCACCAAGCCATGTCATCGGTGGGACATCCATCCTCACACACTTGACTGGATGGACCTCAGTGATCACGGCTTATCACTAGAACTCCAGGGAACTCCATATTGTAGCAAGTCTTCAATGGTTCTCTAATTGATATCATTCCGTGAACAAATCGTAAAGCCAAAAGTAATCCTTACAAACCAACTATGGGAAATATAGATTTTCTTATAAGTCTGTCTTTCCGTATTTGTTCATATTAGTTTTTAGAATACAAACATTTTTCCAATCGATATTGGGGTTTTTGTCCCATAAGCTATTTCAGCGAAGTCTGTAATTCTAATTTGAAAGTCACTCCACCTATGCAGTAAATGTTATTTCGGAATTTTATGTACGGGGTGCTTCATTTAGGTTGATATGCATATATCATGGTTGAGTAGTAATAATGTGATCGATTTTTGGATATAATTTGTGCTCATAAACAATAAATCTCATAACATGTATGCTACAATTCGAATTCCTGCGAAATTTCATTGTAGGATTAACAGAGTTACTCTCACCAACCAGATAGAGAAATAGCATAGTCATGTGCACTTTTATATGGTTGATGCTCTTCATATGAACTCACCTTAATTTTGAAATAATGGGCATATGGGTATTATTTGTGTCTTTACAAGTTGATCACGCATTGATATGAGCTAGAGAACCATTGAAAACCAGGGAGTCCTGGACAGCTGTTTCATCCTAGTTCGGGAACCATCGGCAGTACGCACCCACCATCAGGGAGTTCGAACCCTGGAGCTGCAGGTTACAAGGTAAGTTGGCTGGTATACCATTTAGCCACAGGGACTGAAATCAATAATAATAATAATCACTTTATTCCACAACAATAAAAATTTACAGCATGGAATTTTCAGCTCATGAATTTTCACTTCTACCGATTCGTGATTTGGCGCGACCTCAACCAGTGTTATATGTATCTGATGTGACCTAATTGAATATAGATTCTAACGAGTTGATCACGAATCGAAATCAATTAGAGAACCATTGAAAACCAGCCCACAGGGAGTACTGGATACCTGTCTCATCAGCCTGCTTTGGGAATCATTGGCAGCATACATAAACATACGTATAAGGTCCTAGGTTCGAACCCCAGCGGGTGAGTCTTAGCGATTATTCCAAAACTAGGATGAAACAGCTCTCCAGTACTCCTTGGTTTTTAATGGTTCTCTAGCTCATATCAATCCGTGATCAACTTGTAGAAACAAAACTAACCGTCACAAACCAAACTATAGAAAATATTATTTATGTGTTAGATGTAGGATGTTGAGGTTGGTTACGGTCATTCGAGGAGGTAATGAGGGCTTGTGGGCAATCATGCAGTCAGCTAATTGAAACTGCAGAGAATAGAATGGGGTGAAAATGTGCTAAAGTGGTTTCTTGTTCCACTGGTAAACAAAGGAAATAACAATAATAAAATGGAAATGGAGTTGGACCTTGTTTTTAACTCTGTAATGCATAAACACAATTATGATGATGCATGAAACTTAGCTGACAAAATCAATTCTTAAGGGTTATCATCCCAGAGGCCGCATAACACAGCTCAGATAGTAGTAAATTTTTTGAACTTTTTCTTTTAATTATAGTTTGATTTCACACCGTATTATTGGTACAAGTATGGAATTTTCAACATGTGATATCAGTAGCCCAAATTTTGCAGGCCAACCAATTGATATCAGGTGTGAGTTGGCTGGGGATAGAACCCCAGACCATTTGCACAGTCGGTGAGAGCCCTAACGACTGTGCAACCGACGCACCAGGACACTTATTGTATTCAATTAATCAGATTCAGGTCATAAAGTTGTTATTCTACCCTATATAGTTAATTTTATATCTTATTCAGGTGTATTACTTAACAATGATTTGAATTTGTATACCTCAGGTTGAACGCGTACGTCGGTGGCACAGAGGTAGGCTGCTCACCGACCACGCCTCGTATGGTTTGGGGTTCGATCTCCGGCCACAGACGCACTCCTTTACCTCGTGAAGCCAGTAATAGGTCTGTTAAAGAGGGAAGGTTGGACATGAGGCTAACAAACCCCATCCCGTTAAAATAAAAGATTGAACGTAGACTGAGATTAGAATTCATGGATCACGGGATTTTAAACGCAGTGTCTGGATAACAATATGATTACCACCTTTTTTGAAACTTCATGGTTTCATTCATCGTGTTATCTTGAGAGCTTAGTTCTGAAGAGTTTCAAACTAGGAAGTGACAGATGTATTCTACTTCTTGGTTTCCAATAATTATCCATTCGTGATGGAAGCTATCCTTAAGTTAGTGAAATTCATACAAACTAATACTTGAAACTTGTACAAAGCAAGAACAACAATTGTACCAGGATAACATCAGCTTATCTGTTATTATTTCGAGGATTCTTCTCAACTGGTTACAACCTGAACGATAAAAAAAATATGAATTACATCAAAGATTTGAACATAATTTCCCACGATCACAAGGAGTAATTGGTTGGTAGGAATTAAAAGTAACATTAGTCCGAAATGATTTAACTAATCAAGAGTTACAAACACTGACTATTTATAGAATAATTAGACTACTAGGTTTGGAAACAGGAAAAACAGAGTTGCGTATAGAAACAAGGTTAAGATAGAAAGAGCAAAACAAAAAAGTAGATTACGTAATTAAAGAAAACACTTGTAAGCCTTAAAGATAATTTTGATGTGGATTTCAAAAAAACTAGAACATAAAACATTTTGAAGATTTACATTAAATATCCAAATATTACAAAAGCTGTAATATACAGACAATATTTGAACTATAAAAGCTAACTGGAATAATCGAAATGAATTCATAAACATAAGTCACTATACCCCTTAAAGTTTCTACAGAGGTCGATTTGATTTTCTGCGGAAGGATCACCAGCTTGTTGTTATTATTGGTATTATTATTCGCTAAGGTTCTGAGTGGAACAAACAGCTCCAACTGTTTATCTCTATTACACCATGTTCTTTAAAGTTATACTTAGCTGGTCCCCTTTTATCGCCCATAAACCCTCATCCCTCCATATCACATAATCCCCTGCATATTGCTCTCAGACTCATATTCAGGTGGTCGTGTGTACTGTTCAGTAGTTCGCTGTGTCCTCCTTGATGGCTGTGATCAAAACATGGCCATTGAGAATGGAAAATCTGAAAACTCCGGCTATCTTCTTTGATTATAGGTGTCTACGTTCTATCTCCCATGTTAAGTAGTATAACAAGGTGATCAATATTGGGGTTAGGCTTCGGTCCAGTGTTACATAATAAGGGGGTAATCAGTCTATGTGGTTGTGAAGTTAGATCGATTGAGATGGGTAGAACATGTGTTACACATACTAGTCTAGCCATCGCCTTCCTCGACAATAGGGAAGGTTAGCTGACATAAAATCAGGCTGGAAAATAGAGAGTTACTGGTGGTCAAACGAAAACATGTCTTCATCAGTCAATGACATCCACAACAGTTCGTCTGAGCCACCCGCATAGAAAGGTGTAGAATGGCTTCCTGGTTGGAGTCTTCAGAATTGTAAAAACCAATGTCGATTGGAGACAATTGGTTATATGGGTCAAAATCCTCACTATCTGTGTCTAGTGCAGATTCAGTCAGTCTTTGTGATTTATCATATCCTCTATGAAGCCTGTAGTTGAAACTATACTGCTCAAATAAAGAAAGAAGCGAAATCGTCTTGATAGTGACTGATCCTTGTTATTATTATTGTTGTTGGTACTGAGGCATTTTCATCACCTCAATCTTTTCTATGTTAGTTTGAATTATTTATTGTCTTCATTGCCTATTTTGTTGCTAGGCGAATCATTAATTGTACACCCCGATAAAATTGTTCAAGTATTGGTTTTGTAGGGATTTTGTTTGATTCGTTGGATGGTCTCATCATGAGCTGACATCAGTAAGAGAACCAGTGGAAAACGTGCACCACAGTACTGCACATATGTTTCGTCTGCCTAGTTTGAGATTCTTCAATGAGATACGTACCTACACCCAGCGTTTGAAATCAATACCATCTGGTTACAAGGCTAGCGAGTTCGTCGATCATTCAGCCACTGGGGCATGATACAACCCAATTGCCAATGAATTCTTACTTCTAGTATGAGGCCATGACCAGTAGGTTACAGCAGGTTGAAAGTGAGGTAGTAACTCATTGAAGAAGACATTGCGAAATGGTCGCGCTATGTCATGATTTGGCTAGCCATTGGATTGGTTCAGGTGCCAGTGCCTGAATGTTCGATGAGTTCACTGGTCTTGTAGTCAGAAGGTGGTTGGTTCTAACCCTGGCAGTAGGTGATCACTGATGAATTGTCCCAAAGTAGGTTAAGGAAACAGCTATCAAGTACTCCTCGGTGGTTTTCCAATGGTTCTCTAACTGATATCAGCTCATGATGAAATCATCCAACTAATCAAACTTATTACAATTTTGTAATTAAACGCTGAAACGAGAAGATAAATGCATTTGAAGTGAATCACAGATTTTAGAGTTTTAAAGGTATTAGTTCGTTTCATTAACGTGTATATTTTCTTCTACTCTTGGAAGTTCTGACAGCGGTTGATTTGATTCTCCGGGTTAGGGTCACTAGCCACACGCCTAATCCACTCGTCTTTCTCTAGGATTTGGACCGACTTGAAGTAAGGACAGAAATAAGATAAAGCTGCATACTTTCACCAAGGGTATTCCACACCTGTGATCAACTAGATGTTTCGGGCAGACTGTAGGGAGTTACAGACAACAGATATAATTTGGACTAACAAGCAGAGTGTAGAAAATCTGGATTTCACACACAACTTATGTCTAATGTCGCACGAACTTGAAGACCTACAGACGAAATCAAATAAACTGGAAGACGAAGTAGTGAAGATACGACTGCAAGGAAATATAAAGAAGAGAGGAATGACGGAGATATCTTACCAATAACAACAGGTATCAATCACTATTAACTGGAGAAATTTGAAGAAAGACATCTCCTTCACTAATCTAAGAAAAAAGTACTATGCGTCGGTGACACATCAGGAGAATGTCTGTCAACTACGAATATGATCCGAAGTTAGATCCCCAGCCACAGATGCACTACGTTACCTCACTAAGCTAGTAATCAGACTGTTAAACACAAACACCACTGCTACCAAGACTCCAAAACTCTAGTTCGAAGCCCCTTATGTTCCACTGGGAACGTGAAGGAGTGAAAAAATGGTAAATATATATAACACAGTCAGTACAGATGGGTATGTGAAAGTCAAGATAAGAAAAGCCAGTGGAAATCTTCTTCACTTTACATCAAGGAACGAGATTCAGGTTTTCAACGGTAAGATGTCAAGTCAGTCAGTGCTTCTATACAGTACAGAGACCCAGTTTAAATGTCACAAAAAGAGCTTCCAACAGCCTACTGTAGACTTTCCTAACTGAATTCCTAAAAGTCAGACCGTCAGACAGGTTTAATGACACGAAAGTTTAAGATCAAACGTGTCAGATACTTGTTCCAATTTTGGTAGATGAAACTTCAGTTGGCTGACCATCAACAGTTATTATTATATTATTACTGTTCCCTTGGGATCCTAGTGGAAAATAGGGCTTCAACTGCACGTCTCCACTTGCCACTTCTGTCTTCTGCTGTGCTTTTCACCTGCATCCATCTTAGTCCATACTGTTTCTACTCCTCTTCACACGATCTCCTCCATGTCACCCACCCTTGGACGTCCCACTCGTCGCTTCCCTTTCGGTCTGGTTCCACTCGAGCGATGGCCTGACGCGCGCGCGATGTCACCTATAGGCCTCCTTAGCGAGCGAGTGTTCAATCCATCTCCACTTTCTCCTGCATATTTGTTGGGTGATTGGTTGGTTCTTGTTTTTTTGTTCTAATAGTTTCTTGTTGGTGATTTTTTCCGGCCCGGTCATCTGATCTTCAGTATAGAGAGAAGACAGTTAGTTGTTGATAAAGGTCTGAAATAGCCAGCCTGTTGGAAATATTCTTTGTGACCCGCCCGCCAAGTTTTTCATCCGATCCGTATCGGAGAACTGACTGACTTGACGTTGTTTGTATTGCGAAAGCGACCGAATTTTGTTGTTGATTCTGGCTGGGTGACGAAGATTTCCAGATTGGTTTCAGGTTGATGATGTTGATGTGTTTCTCGCCTTCCCGATTCTCGCTCGATTTGACGTCCTCGTCCGTTCCGAAAGCCTGTAGTTGAGACAATGCTCAATGCTAGATAAGTGAATGAATGAAGTGACCTCTTTCAAATCCCTCCCGTTGATGGTGATTGGCGCTGATTGTTGCTGCTGTTGTTGGTTGGTTGGTTATTTTCATCACCTCCGTCTTGTCTATGTTCACCTGCAGTCTTGTCTTCGCCGGCTGCTTCTTCGACCAGTTTGTCAGTTTTCGCTTGTAAATCTTCGATTTTTTGTGACATCTAACACACAAACGTCAACACTTATACATCTGAATTAATCATTTTTCATATTGCTCAGAGTATTTGAGTCCTAATTAATTCAATTAGCATTTTCCAATCGATTGATATACACTGAGGTATTAGATGTTAGACTGATATCTCAGTTGTTTGTAAGAATACTTCAATGATATCTAGTCATGGATTCAAGATTCCCTGGGAACACCGTCACTCACTGAAGAAGAATGCAGATAAATCCAGGTGATGCGTGTTAAAGTAGACAAAATGCACATCCTGGCCTTCTCTGTTGGTCATCATCCATCAGTTAACTTCGTATTATACTCTTGTATATGGCGTATACAGCATCTATATAAAGTAAATTGTTATCATTATAATTATTATTAATGTTTATGTAATTATTTATTTAACAATTTGGATTCTGTTTACCCAATAAAAGTGAAACGTAAGAGAGAAAATATAAGCATAAGAAATTAGCTTATGTCTAACACATCACGCTAAAAATTAAAGATGTTGAAGCAATACAGAAAAACATCAAACAAACAAGTAAGCAAGTAAGCAAATAAGCGAGAAGAACAACAATAGTGACAATATGGTGATAACATGCAATTAAATCATATTTCATCTACTTATTTAAGTTTACTCCTTACCTTGCCTTGCCTTGCTATGCCTTAACTTGACTGACATTTTAAATATCTTGTCTAATGGAGTTGATACATTCATAAACTAGTCTTAATGAGATCAAAAATAATCCAATGTTATATATATATATATATGACCATTTGATCAAATAAAGTTATTATGATCATAGATTGAAAATTGTACTATATTTACAAGCCTTTATGTCATTGTAATTTTTGTTTACTGTTTTTGACACAGAGTTGTTTTTTCGAATGACTGGCTAAATCTTATCAAAATAATTATCTGATAGATTAGACAAATTGTATTACCTTACTGATTATTGTTATTATTACAATCATTAATGGTTGTTCTTTGAATAAATAGGAGAAATTTGAACGAAGCAACATCCTCTAACTACCTACCTACCTACCTACCTACCTACCTACCTACCTACCTACCTACCTACCTACCTACCTACCTACCTACCTACCTACCTACCTACCTACCTACCTACCTACCTACCTACCTACCTACCTACCTACCTACCTACCTACCTACCTACCTACCTACCTACCTACCTACCTACCTACCTACCTACCTACCTACCTACCTACCTACCTACCTACCTACCTACCTACCTACCTACCTACCTACCTACCTACCTACCTACCTACCTACCTTTCAAATATATGCGGATGGAACTGATGAGGATATCATTAAGTCGAGTATGATAAAATCAAAACAACCTTTGATTTCCTTGGAGTCTGTGTGCAGATCAACAGCACTCAGCATGTAAAACACGATCCAGATTTTTAACTCCAAAGTGCAGTCAGTCAGCGCTACTCACTGTATGGATCAGAGACTTTGTGCCACGCCACGTCGCTTGACGTAAGGCACCTCAAACAAACTACACACTTTCGTCAGCAGCTGTCTTTGCTGAGTACTTAAGTTGAGATGGCCTTCCCGAAAAGATCAGGAATAGTGAGGGATCTCTGAGAATAAGAAAACTAACCAACCAGGAAGAAACGAAGGTGGATTGGCTTACCATACTCTGAGAAAACAAACCATCATCAAGTGACATCACACGCAGTGTGGGCTGTCACTCGAGTGGAAGGTGAATGAGAATCGGCGAATTGGTCGACAATGCGATGGCGTGGTGACATGGAGGAGGCGGCGATTCGAAGAGGAGGTGAAGGGATGTGGGCGAACGTGAAGCTAAGTGATGAAAATGTTGGGGGTGAAAAGAACGCAATACAGAAGTGCGGGTGAAGCTCTATGTTCCTCTAGGAACTAAAGGAAACAATAATGATACTATAATGATAATATAATATGATTCTTCCCCTGGGTTTCGACTGGAACACAGGAATTCAACAGTATAGCTCTACTCCATATTGTTCTCTGCAGTCCTCTACATAAACTGACTTCACGATCACCCATATTCGCATTATCACATGATCAAATCCATATCACCGTCATACTCTTACCAAACTCACTGTTCTTCATTCAAAGTTCCTTGTCGAAAAACGACCTGGTGTGCAATATTATTTGATGGTCTACTCAACGTGCAAAAGATCCATTTCCATTTTTTCCAGAATATTCCTTTAGTAATGGGTTTTTGGTATTGACCCACCGAAGGAGGAAACTGTTGATAAAAGTTAGTAGGAGAATGTTAGAAGTGCTTTTGGTGACGCGTGACTCAAGTTTCTGACACACACACACAGAGAACAACTCAACTACTTAGCACTAGTGTTGAAAATTTGAATTTTGTTAGTAATATGAGTTCAAAAGATTCCTGGACTAGTTTTAGATTGATGAAAGCGCAACTTGACTTGCCTTTCCGATTCTGGCTGGCTGGCTGGCTGTCTAGCTTTGACATCTTAATCCATGCTATCACCTGTAGTTGACACAATGCTTCCTAGCCGGATAAGTGAAAGAAGTAATCTTTGTCAGATCTCTCCCGTTGATGCTGATTCATGATGGTTGGTGTTGTTGATGTTGCTGTTGGTTGATTGGTTATCTTCGTCACCTCTGTCCTCTCTGTGCTCACCTGGAGTACTGTCTTCGCTGCTTGCTTCTTCTGCTAGTATGTTCAATTTTGCCCGTATGTCTTTGTGTTTGTGTGACATTAGACGTATATCATCCAAGTGTTGAATCCAGATCTTCTAGAGTTTTCTAATCGGTGGTCCAGCGTATTCCTGCCTTCTCACTCCATGTGTACAATCTGACAAATAATGCAATCCACTTGAATGATGATAGTAGGCAGCCTTGTCTCACTCCCCTGTATTCACTTCAAAGGCCTCTTACTGATTAAGGTAAATTAAATAAAATAGTTTATAATACTAAAATCTCCTTTGAAATGTTGATATAAGTTTAAAACTTGGGCATTGTGGCAGAGTATAACTTCATTATGGATAAGATTTTATTTTGATAAGTCACACAGTGTTACACAGTAATATTAACTGATGACCATGTTTCGAACAGAAAGTATTGCCACTCATAATTATATCAAGTCACACATTCACACAACTTTTTCCTTCATTTATATACATGTGTGGAATTGACGATTAGATATTGGAATAAAAATCAGTAATATAGGATAATGTACATTCAGAAATAATTATATCAGTGTTATTGATCATTAGCAATCAGGTGGGAAATAAGACGAGTGTTTTTATAGTCATAATAAGTAAACTGTTAAAAGGTTGTGATGTATTTGAAGTGAAATAGAATTTCAAGAGTATTTATTATCCTCCTCTGATTTGACTGGTGGTAATAATATCTTTCATATCTCTGGTATTTGCATGGTGTCATTTCTGTTGCACATGTTAGGTACAGACTCGATGAACGAGGATTGAGTAATCAATCTTTCTCTATCTCCACCTACTTATATTGCTCTTTAGAAATTTAACCCTCTTTCACCCTATTGTGTGGTGGTATGTTAATGCATGTAGTGCAATCGCTGAGCTTTTTTCTAAATTACTCATCTTCTCGGGGTCAATTATTCTTATTTTAGCTAAATTCTTATGTTCCTACAATCTAACTACCTTCGATCTACTTAACCATAATAAAGTTATACTCTAGCACAGTGCCCAATTTTTGTGTTTATAGCAATAGTAGGAAACTAGAAAGAGACAGCTGTCCACTAGTTCCTGGTGGTTTTTCAGTGGTTCTTTGATTGATATCAACTGGCGATCTTACCTGCGACAAAACTACATGAATTCTGTATATAAGTAAACCATCTTTGAAGAATTCGTGACCAAATTAGTCGAAATTGAAGGAGGAAGAATCAATTCTTAAGGTATTGCGACTTAGCATTCGTTCAATTAATCTGAACTTGGTGACACGAGAACTCTAATTTCTGTCAATTCTCATTATAGCAACATTATATACGGTACTTTTCATACTTCATGTGATAGGTTTCTCCAGCCATAAGTTTTCATTAGTCTGTTATATGTTTTAAATTTTCAACAAAAGACAGTTATTTAGGAAATACATCCTGAGACATCGTCGAAGTGTCCATATTCTAGGCGCCGACATGTCAGTAGAGGCCGAACAATTCGGTATAGTCAATCAACGACAAAGTGCGTAGGTGGCACAGCGGTTAGAACTCTCGCTGATCATGCACATGGTCAGGAGTTCGATCCTCTGCCGACGCACATCTGATATCGATCGTTGGCCGGCAAAATTTGGGCTACCGATATCACATGCTGAAAATTCAATACCTGTACCAAAAATATGGTGTGGAATCAAGCTGAAATCAAAAACAAAAAAAGAAAACTGCTTTAAACAAATCATAACTGATTGCCGTCACAAAAGAGCTGGTTTTTGTGGCCCAATTAATCTAGTGGATGACGCCAGGGAGTCTGAAACGAAAGGTACCTGGTTCAAGTCTCAATGGGAACAGAATAATTCATCGGACAATACAGGTATATCCGGCTAACGAGTTCCAAATAGATGGAAGAAAATGAGCATCATGGATTACATTGCTAGTCACCATTCAACAAATCACCTCAATCTATAATTTGATAATAAAGAAGCTTAAGTGTAGCGGCATTATTTGAAGGAGCCAAATTTCACTAGTTTGAAAACGTATCAGAAAGTTGAAACTACTCAAGATTACATTACAGTTTTATAAAAAGTCTAATTCACAAACAAAATAACAATTTTAATTTTCTGTTTTCTAACACTGTTTCACTTACAAAGTTGATAAAAAAAAACAAAATATTATATCAGGCTGCTTACAAGTTTGTGCATGTTATCTAAGCTGGGCGTAAACTTAAACCAATATCATGAGTCCAAATTGTATCAAAACTTATATATGATTATACTGATTGAAGATTTTGAACAATAAGTCAACAGTTTCATATTCTAGAAGATCAAAAAAGTTGGTGAACTGTTGGTTTGTAAAGACATATTCTGAAATCATGATGTTTCTTAAAATGTAAATCCATTATGAGTATGTTAATATTAGCTCCTTAATTTGACTTTTATATTTTTAAGAATTAGTTTGTAGGGATTGGAGAACTACCACGGAGTACTGGACAGCTGTTTCATCAGCCTAGTTCAGGACTCATTGATTGGATGAACCCACTATCAGGGGTTTCGGACTCAGGAGCTTTGGGTTACAAGGCAAGCAAACTCGTATACTTTTTAGCTACTGGGAGCCGATGTAATGACCTATAAATTCCAGCTTCTACCAACAGAAACGGGTTCGCAGTGGGTGAATGGTATATGAGTCAGCTTGCTTTGTAACCGGAAGATTCTGGGTTAGAACCATAACCAGTGTGTACTGCCAATGAGTCCTACACTAGGATCAAACAGTTGCCTAGTATTCAAGTGCTGGTTTTCAATGGTTCCCTCACAGATATCAATCTGTGGTCTAACTTGAATTTTATAATTCCATTATTGTTCCTAAATTTGGTTTAATCGACAGCATAGTCTCTAGTAAATCAGATTCATTGGAGGATTTCATCATCATGAACTGATATCAGTTGGAGAATCATTGGTAAACCTGCGAGTACTGGAAGGTGTTTCGTCCTAGTTCAGATCTGATGCTTACCACTGGCTGGTCCGAAGGGGGTTATAGTCGGATGCCATGACCACTGGGATACAGCAGGTTGAAGATGAGGCAGTAACTCATTGAAGAAGACATTACGAAATAGTCGAAGTTGGATCAGGTCAGGTGACAGTGACTACTTAATGGTCTACGAGCTAGCTCACAGACCTTGTAACCAGAAAAACTTGTTTCGAACCTCCCTATGGTGGGCGCGTACCGCGTTAGAGTTGCAAAGTAGGCTTACGATGCATCCGTCCAGTACTGTGATGCTGGTTTTCCACTGTTTCTCTGACTAATGTCAGCTCATGATGATGAAATCCTCAACCAGTCAAACAAAATCCCTATAAAGCCAGTACTTGTAAATCATACTGATAATTTGCGAATTGGTTAGAAATTTGCAATCAAAACAGTTCCAATGCTAAAATTTCACCGTAGTATCATTCGGAAGCTAAGCTATTTAAATCAAACTATGTGAGATGAAACTACTCGTTTCAATAAATCAGTAGTATGTAGTTTAATGCTATTAGTCTCTACTGCTCTTAGCCTTTGTGTTGTATTATTTATATATTTAATGAAAGATGACTCAAGAAATAGAAGAGAATAAGGTTAGATCAGGAGGTATTGAGAAATATTAGAGAAACATTTAAAAAAACTTTCGGGTTCTGGAAAATTGTCTCATCCCAGTTTGAGATTCCTCAGTGGTACTTACACACAAATCCATGAGATTCAGTACTTCCTGGATTTTTAATGATTCTTCAACTAATATCAATCTGGGATGTAACCTGAAGCTAATAAGATTCCTTAAAATTTGTACGTGAAAGTAGAGATTATAGGATTACTATTTCTGTCTTTTTTTTGAAGCTAGCTGTATTGGTCATTTGGTAGGTAAGGGGTGATTAGCACTGGAAAACACGATGCGCATTTCGTCCTTTTGAGACTCTTCAGATAGTGGATGTGCCTACCTTCCTCTTTAAGTGGTATCGTTTCCACTGAGGCTCCATCCCATTGCACCATAGTTCAGTGTAAAACTGAATTAAACCTGGACATCGCCGATGATGACATTTGTCTGATCTCCCACAAACTAGAAGATATGCAAGTGAAAAGCAACAATTTGGAAGAAGAAGAATCCAGAGCAGATAGAACTTCCTTCAGGTGAACATAGAGAAATCAGAGGTGATAAAGATTCCCGGCCAAAAGCAACAACAACAACAACGAGAGACAACAATTAGCCAATATAAATGGGAGAAATCTGAAAGGAGCAGCCTCCTTTATCTACCAACCTACCTACCTACCTACCTACCTGGGAAGCGTCATTTCAACCACATGCGGAAAGAACTGATGAGCTTATCATTAAGGCGAGGATCGTGAAAGCATGGCAAGCTATCATTACTATCTAGCCTGTGTGGAGATCAACAGTGCTTGGCATAAAACATAGGGTCCGGATTTTGAACTTCAGTGTGAAGTCAGTGCTACCTAGTACATGGATTGGAGACTTGGCGTGTCATGAAGAGCACTTCAAACTACACACCTTCATCAACAGCTATCTTTGCTCACTGGCACTCAAGATGAGATATCTGGCCGAACAAGATCACTAGTAGTGAGGGATCTCTGGCAATGAGCAAACAAACACAGCAGGAATTAAGTGTGCAGCAAGTATGCAGGAAGAAATGGAGGTACATTGGCTGGTCATACTCTGAGGAGACACACCATCATCAAGTGTCATCATACGCGTGCAGTGATCGATTGGAAGACGAATGGGAATCAGCAAGTTGGTCATCAGTGCGACGGCGTGGTGACATAGAGGAGGCGGTGATTCGAAGAGGAGATGAAAGCATGCGAGCAGACTTGGAGCTAGGTGATGAAAACGTTGATAGTGAACCAAACGTGATGGAGACGTGCGGGTGAAGCCATGCGTCCCTCTAGGAACTAAAGGAAACAATAATGATGATTGGTCATTATTTGTTCATCCTGCTACATTTTAAAATTATAGACTCAATTATTATATAATTAAACCTCAGTTATTTCTTCACTGGACATAAGCTGATGGATGTACTTTAAACTTTCACTACGTGATTAGCTAAGTCAGTTGCATAGGACATTGTTGACTTATACCATCTTCTAATTGATGTTAAAAACCTTCAGTCTTATCCTTTAATATTCAGTTAGATTGTACCACATTTCATCATTTAACCCGCTGTTTATCTTGACAAGAGTCTAGTCAATATAGGCAAGACAGAAAAGACAGGACTTCAAGTGAACATCGACAAGATGAAGGTGATGAAGATAACCAACCAATCAGGCAACAAGAAGAAACACTTATCACTATCAACGGGAGAGATTAGAAAAAGGTTACCTGCCTGGTCAGGCAGCATTGTTACAACTGCGGGTGAATCAAGATGTTATAGGCAAGAATAGAGAAAGAAAGACAGAAATACATCACTCTGAAATTAGTTTGGAAATCACCTAAACTCATCAATAAACAATAATATCAGGATTTTCGATACGGTTCAGAGATTCGGTGTATCATCACCAAAAAGAAATTTTCATCAGTTTGGATCCATATTAAAGATGAAATAGTCAGACGGAAAGAATAGGCAACAAGAAAATCACAAAACGGATCAGTGAAGAACCTATTGCTCAACAAATAATCCAAAGAAAAGTGAAGATGGATCTTGTACACATCGAGAAGACTTCAGACAAATCCTGGTGTAGAGTTCAAATGGGAAAAGATAAGCTGAGGGTCCAATGTTGACATAGAGGAAATCGTATAAGGGAGAGATGAGTGCTTATGAACAGTCGTGGAACCAGCTAATTTTTTTTACCTTCACATTCCTAGTGGAACACAGGGCCTTAAGCTGGTGGCTGGAAGTTTCTGTAGCAGTGTTCATTTTTACAGGATGGGGTTGCTAGCCTCATGCCAAACCTTTCCTCTTTACCAGCATTAATTCTGGCTTAGCGAGGTAAAGGAGTGCGCCTGTGGCCAGCGAGCGTCCTAACTGCTGTGCCGCCGACGCGGAATGAGCTATAAAGGACTGCAAAGGTCAAAATGAAACGGAAATCCACTATTGAAGTCTTGCGTTCCATTTGGGAATAATAAGGATACTGTACATTATGACAAATACAACTGAGAGGTAAATTACTTTGAAACAAAAGTCTACAGCCAACTTCTAACACTTGAAGTCTTATTTTTACTTTGGAAATAAACGTGAGATTGGCTACTCAGTCACAAATGAATAGAAGGTAAAAATGGTTTTAGAAATATGAAGTGTTATATTCTACTTATTAATTTGAGTAGTCAGTTGCAACTTATATTAACTAGTGTAGCTTTTGCTAGTCACAGATCAAAGTTATCTAAAGACTGGATGGTGGTTTTTCTACTTTCCAACTAAGCTCGTCACTACTGTGGCTTACATCTCACAAAGGAGGGAATCATTTCAATTCACTTGAATTCTGTGGACTGGCGACACCTTTCATAGTGGAAATTCATCAGTCTCATTTGGAAACAGAAATTACTGGGACAACAACAGGCGATATAATAATAATAATCTACTTTATTCCAAGACGAACAGTACTTAATATACAGAATGGAATTCTCAACATTTGTTACAATATCTCGCATCTGATTTACTCAATATATAAGTAAAATTAAAAATTAAAACAAAATTAACCACATTTATGATATAAATTCAAATATATTCGAAGTGCAAAATGAGAATAATAAATATTATGATAATAAAAATAACAGTGAGTTTGTTTCAAACAGTGCTGCCCATTCAGTTTGAAAATTTCAGCATATTATAGATTACTGGATCTGAAGTTCTGTTGATATAGCAGTATGGCGAGGGGAAAGGCAAAATTAACACGTATAACACAGCTTGGACGATGTTCACACTTATGAAAAAATAGACAAATAAAAAATAAAATATTGAGAGGATTATAAATATAGAAAGTACAATAACAATAAAGGTTGATGTTATAAGGGTAGAGGAAATGGTTTATTTAGTAGTGCAATTAAGGTTAGTTGGTTAGTTCATGCCTAACACTATTTTCATCACATAAAATACGTACCACCAAATACGGTATAGTTGAATTTTTGTACTTAAATGTACATGCATAAATTCTTCTTAAAAGACTTTTAGTTTTACCTGAGGAGACACAAGATGAAAGCTGCGGTTAAGTAAAGTAGATGCTCACAGTCTGACAAGATTCCCTCGGCAAATTTGTTGCATGAAATCAAGTGATCATCGTCAGTGATTTATTTTATTTTAATTTTTGATTACAGCTTGATTTCACACTGTATTTTTGGTACAGGTATGGAATTTTCAGCGTGGATATCGGTAGCCAAAATTCGCAGGCCAACCATAGATATCAGGTGTGCGTCGGCGTGGGCTCGAATCTCGGACCATGTGCATGGTCGGCGAGAGTCCTAACCACTGTGCCATCGACGCACTTTTAAAGGGAGGACCGTGAGGCCTCCCACTGACAAAAACTACACGCCCGAGAGCACCCGATTAGGGGCCGTCGCGAGTTTCAACCCACCGAGGTGCAATGGTGAGCCTCCACCCGGGTCAGAGCATTCTTGATCACCCTGAACCCGTTGATGATTTTAACTATATCCCAATGGGATACCACTCGTCCTACTCACAGTCTTCAGAGCCTTACAAAGTATGACATGGTCTTTTTTAAGCAAGGGAAGAATAAGGGTGAACAGTTAAAAAGAACAGGTAAGATGCACGAGTTGAAAAACTGTAAGAAGAGGTCTGGTCGAGTTATGCCTGAGTGCCTTAACCTCTTCTTAATGGAAAAAGTCATATGAAATATTCTTTTAGAAATCGCTAAGACATGGGAAGACCAGAATAGGTTAGTAGAAAGAATTAATCCAAGATACTTAACTTCATACTTGGTTACTTGATGCTGTAAAAATTATAAACAAACAAACAAGCCTAAGCTCAAGGCGCTATACACTACTCATTGATTGATATGACTAGTTAGTTACCACCCAAAGATTAATCAGAATTGACCTTTAGCTTTCCAGCATTAACATAAAGCTTCAAGCCTTAAACTTTTAAGGTTCATTAGCAATAGTGGCTTTTAACTTTCTACACGGCTGAATTACCGGTCTCATGCCTAAGCATCTATCTCTACCGGACTTACTATCTAGACTTAGAGAGGTCTAAGCTTTTAAAAGCCAAGGACTAAGTCACGGAGAACGTTTGGTAGTCGGTGAACAATCATCTACTGCAGAATCACCGACAAACTGACGTATGAAACATCAGAAAGAATAGGTCCTATTGAATGAATTATGGTAGGATGAGTGAGGATTTTGACCTGATTGAAGCGAATTTCAGTTACATCCAACTGACCAAGAGTCCCAAATAAGACCAAAAGGCGCCCTCCACCAATTAACTTCAAAATTATTAAACAAAAAAGAGACTTCATAGTTAAATGAATCAGAGAATAATCTTCTCCACCAAGAAAACAAGAAAAAAACGATAAAAAAAACGATGTTTTTGATAAAACAGAAGAAAACAAAAGTTTCTCTAACTTGTTCTAACAATGACTATGTATATATGTATCAGTCAACTTCCAAGACGGGGGGGGGATAGGTATGAAGGAGTGAGTAAGTAAGTGTGTGTGTGTTCCGGGTGGTGGTGGTTGTGCTGGTAGGGGAGGATTCTGAATCAAAAACCTGTTCATCAGCTTTTTTTTTTGTCTAAAATTCTGCAGTCTACACATGGCAGAATTAAAGATGTTACGCAGTGTTCTGTCATTGACCTTGATTTTTGGCAAAGATGGTATATATGTGTAAATATATTCACACGAACATGTATAGAGGTAATTTCTTATACATCTAAACATGAAATTATTATGTTTTGCATGGAGAAGACACGTCATGAAGTCATACAATGAATAAAAAAGTGAGTTTTGTAAAAAAAACAATAGAAAAACTCAGTAAATATATATATATATATATATTGAAAACTGTGGTTATTGTTTGGCCATCGTTATATGACTCATAACCTCAGAGATTTGAAAATGCACAAGTGAATGAATAAATGAATGAAAAACAAAACGATATTATTGTTTTCACTGACGTTTCGCTGATATAATACTACTGATAACTTTATCGTGCGTCGGTAGCACAGCAGTTAGGACGCTCGTTGACCATGCACATGGTCCGGGTTTGGATCGCCGACAATGCGGATGTACTCCTTTATATCGCTAAGCTAGAAATAAAAAGCTGGCAAAGAGGAAAGGTTGAACATGAGGCTGGCTAGCAACCCTATCCTGTAAAAATAATCACCAGTGTTACACTGCAGAAACTTGAAGCCTTTAGCTTGAAGGCGCCCTATGTATGTTCCACTGGGAACTTGAAGGAGTAATAATAAAAGTCAATAGCTTCATCAGAGTAGTAATATGAAACCAGAATTTGCAAAATCTCAGCAGTATGTGTTTGCATAATGAAATCGCTTGTCAAATTCAATTTGATTTTGTCAATTCATGCGAGAAATTTGAGGTGTTGTAACCAGGCAAAATTATGTTCTGATCTATCATTCCTATTCAGACAATTTGGATTCCATTTCATCAAATGTTCATTGTGATTTCTGAAACTTTTCTGGATGATTCCATTATAGATAAGATTTTATTTTGATAAATCACACAGTGTTGTACAGTAATATTAACTGATGACCACCTTTTCAAGCACAAAATATTGCCAGTCATAATCATATCAAGTCACACATTCACACAACGTTTTACTTCATTTATACGCATGAGTGGAACTGATTATCCTATATTGATTTTTATCCAAATGTATAATCAATTCCACTCATGAATATAAGGTTTGCACTCATGTATCCAGGTCTGCCCACATGCTTTCGTCTCCTCTTCACATGACCTCCTACAAGTAACCCTCGCACTGACGACCAACTCGCCGCCCGCTTCCTTTTCGGGTTCCACTCGAGCAATAGCTTGTCTAGTGATGTCACTCGATGGTTTATTTTCTCAGAGTATGGCCAATCCATCTCCATTTCTTCCTGTCTATTTGTTGCACAATCAATTCCTGGTTGATTTGCTCCCAGAGATCCCTGTTTCTGGTCTTTTCTGGCCGGCCATCTGATCTTGAGTGGTATTGAGCGAAGACAACTGTTAATGAAGGTCTGAAGTTTGTTTGAGGTGCTCTTTATGACGCACCAAGTCTTTGATCCGTATAGTGAGTAGCACTGACTGAATTCACATTGGAGTTGAAAATCCGGATCTTATTTTTCATGATGAGTGCTGATGACTTCCACACAGACTTGAGAGTGATGAAGGCTTTGATATTCTCATCAGTTCCGCTTGTAGTCGAAACGATGCTCCCCGATTAGGTAGGTAGTTGAAGGAGGTTGTTTCTTTCAGGTTCCTCCCATTTACGCTGACTGATTGTTGTCTGTTGTTGTTGCTGTTGGTGTCACCACGAATAAGAAGACAATAATGATCAAGATTGCTCACGTGGATGATTGATGTTGAATATCTCACAAATTCGAATACGTGCAAACAAAAACCTATAAACTGATACAAGAAGCAGGTAGCAAGGAAAAAACAACTGAAGGTGAACATGAAGAAGATGGAGGTGATGAAGGTAACCAACCAACCAACCAACCAACCAACTGACAGTAACGACAACCAACATCAATCAATTCACTCTTCTAGCTGGCATCGTTTCAAACAACAGACAGTCAGGACGGGTGAAAATACCGAAGCTGGCCAGAATCGAAAAGGAAAGATACACCTTCATCAACCTGAAACTAGTTTGGAAATCTTCTACACTGCACTCACCAGATTTAGAACAAGATTCCGATTTTTGACACAAATATAAAGTCAGTTAGTTCTTCTATGTGGGTCAGAAACTTGGTCAGCATGTCACGAAAAGCACATCCAACAGCCTCTTGTCGACATTCATCAACCGCTCCCTTCACTCTATATTGAAGATCAGATGGTCAGAAAGAATAAGTAGCAAGAAACTGTGGAAACTAACCAACCAAGAACCGATTGCTCAACAAATATGTAGGAGAAAATGGAAATGAATTGGTGGGGCATAGGCTGAGGAGACTGTCGAATACATCGCATGTCAGGGCATCGGGAAAATGGAATCCCAGTGGAGGAGACGAATTGAGTGTGCCTCCCAGGGTGACTTAGAAGAGATCATACGAGAAGATTATGATGAGAGATTATGAACAATAGTGGGCCTAAATAAAGACGACAGCAGAAAATAGAGCAGGGTGTGAATGTGTTGTTGAAGCCCTATGTCCCACTCGAACCTAAGGCAACAATAATAATATCTTGTTGTTAGCAGTTTGAAGGGAAAGAGTAAGATTACTGATTACCACTCTTTGTAGAAGTGGTATCTACAGGTTATCTATTTGTCAGCTTGAGAATAACCTATCCAGAAATTCAACAGGAAAATGATGACGGAATAAAATCAAATTGTGGTATCATATTCCATCGATATAACATTGCTGTCAACATAAAAACAATGATATGAGTTCGAGAAACAATGAAAACTAGGAGGTACTGTAGAGCTGTTTCGTCCTACTTTCGGACTCATCAGCAATTTTTGCACCTGCCATGAATGTTCCCTATCTTTCAGTGGTTCTCTAACTGATATCAATCGATTTTCAAACTTGAAACAAATCAAGTTCCTACAAACTAACCAACCCTTGAAAATAATAACCCGCATCAACTAGGTTTACATGAATTCCGAAAATCAATTCCGGATATCCCGGTCGATTGATTGGATCGAAGTGGTCGGTCTTAAGTTGACATGTTGGCGGCTTCTTCTGCAGATGCTTTGACGATGTCTGAGCATCCTGGATTCCACTGCCAGTCATCGTCATCATCCACTAATAAACTTCTACATCGAAATTCTTTCTCTTGTATAAATTGAATGGCTTCATTAAGTCTATTTCATCACTGAACTATTCAATAAAATGAAATGAATATGTCGATGATGTCAGAGGTGACACGTTAACTCTATATCAAGGATACCTAGGGTAAATTAAACATACATATATATGTATATATACGTAACTAAAAATGTTATATTTAACATTTGGAATTAAATTTATTTGGCTGATGCATTATTCTCAAGTATTTGTTTGGCGAGGATTTTGTTTCATTGGTTGAGGATTTCATCATGAGCTGACATCACTTAGAGAACTAGGGGAAAACCAATCACAGGGAGTACTGGTCAGCTGTTTCGTAAGTAGTACGCACCCACCACAGGGGTTCGTACCCTCAATCTTCTGATTTTAAGGCTAGTAAGCTAGTCGACCATTAAGCCACTGGCACACTTTATCCGATCCAATGGCTAGCCGATGAATTCTTACTTCTGTTGGGAATCCATGACCAGTAGGGTACAGCAGGTCGAAGGTGAGGTAGTTACTCATCAAAGAAGTCATTATGACGTGGTCGCGTTTTTTTCATGAATTGGCAGAAGCTAGAATTAATGAGCTAGTCATTGGATTGAGTCAGGTGCCAGTGATTGCTGAATAGTGTACCAGCTAGCTCGTGGGCTTTGTAATCACAAGGTTCTAGGTTCGAAAAATTGAACTTCCTTTTCTACCTGACTGAAGAATATTAATGTAGATGAATGAGGGATTACAAAGAGTCAATACATCTGTGGCATTCAGAATGATTTTGAGCAACATTGCCCATCATTCCAAGCTATATATCCATACCATCTTGATGACCCGATTTCCGCGTTCCTTTCCTTAACTGACTTTAACTGGTTGCTAAAGACTTCATCAAGTGATGATAAGTTTCAGTTTACCCACCCTCTAAATCTTCTTCAACCTTGACATATGTTAGCTAGAATTGCCCGTGGAAGAAGGCGACGGTTTGGCATGAGCAACACGTATATGAGTAATAGTAACAATGTACAGTTAAACTATGCACTATAGGCCAATGCTCTATATTATCATTATTAGTTATTATTATTCCCTTGAGTTCCAAGTGACTTCAACAACACATCTCCACTTTGTCTTATATTCTACCGTCCTCTTCAGCTTGGGCCAGAGTTGCCTATAGAATCTCATCTCTTTCTCACACGATTCCCTCCATGTCACTCTAGGACGACTCACTCGTCTTTCCTGTCCAGATTCCACTAGACGGATGGCCTGTATTTTGCGCGATGTCATTCTACGGTTTATTCAGCCTATGTCCCACCAATTCATTTCCAATTTCTCCTACATATTTGTTGAGCAATCGGTTCTTGGTTGGTTAGTTTCCACAGTTTCTTGCTACTTATTCTTTCTGACCATCTGATCTTCAATATAGAGTGAAGGGAGCGGTTGATGAATGTCGACAAGAGGCTGTTGGATGTGCTTTTCGTGACATGCTGACCAAGTTTCTGACCCACATAGAAGAACTAACTGACTTTATATTTGTGTCGAAAATCGGAATCTTGTTCTAAATCTGGTGAGTGCAGTGTAGAAGATTTCCAAACTAGTTTCAGGTTGATGAAGGTGTATCTTTCTTTTTCGATTCTGGCCAGCTTCGGCACTTTCACCCGTCCTGACTGTCTGTGTTTGAAACGACGCTGTGTAACCAGGTGAGTGAAGGATGTAACGTCTGTTAAATCTCTCCTATTGATGGTGATTTCACGTCCCATTCTTATTCTTCATTTCATCGAGAGAAGACACATTGGCTAACTGACTGGCTTCCCGATGACTTTCAATAGCCATCTGTGTCATTGCACCTTTCTGATTTGAATGCTTTTGTATTTTTAATATATTTTCTGTGTGTTGAAGTATCTCCAGCGTTTTGATAGGTTAAGTGGTGTAGGGTCGCATGCGCTACGCCCAATGTTCCTTCTTCACCCGGCCTTGGGACCCGCTAGAAAAGTAGCAAGCTAGTTAATTAGGAGAGGTTCAGTGCTCAGTCAGCATTATTAGCTACGGAGATACAGGAAATCATGTTTGCTAATTTACTAGCTAGAAGCAAAGTCAATACCTTCCCCTTATCTATGTACAATATCACATGCAACATTTTCCCTTGATCATTTTCGTCTTTTTATTTCGAGGCTTCTCTTCAGCTGCAGGCAGATTTATATGTATACATATCCACTGTGCAGAAGCTGTGAGAAAAAATTAGTGAAAACAAATGTCTGGTGGTGTGAACAACATACACAAAAGTTAACAAATTACTCCAATATGACTTTGGATGCATCAATGATTTCTTTCTCATGAATAATTGCTTATATGAAACACGGTTGACGGAGTAATACAGAGACAAAACTATTCTCCAGATTTTTTTTATCTTATTGGGATAAACTAGTCTAGATTTCGCTGCTAGGTTTTTGTACGGCGGAGACAGTTTACTGTCTGCATTAACTGAGGTTCTAGGAAACGTCTGGAAATCAGAAGAAGTCCCATCGGGTTGGTGTAAGTCACTGATTATCCCCGTACACAAGAAGGGAGACAAGTCTTCCTGTGATAATCACAGAGGGATTAGCTTGACTAATATAGTATCTAAAGTCCTAGGCTCAATAATCATGCATAGACTAAGTGGTGCTCGGGAGGCACAAACACGAGAGAGCCAGGCAGGCTTTAGACCAGGAAGAGGGTGTATAGATCATATCTTCACCCTCCGAGAGATTCTAGAACATAGGCATTCATACCGGCATCCAACAATCATCATATTTTTTTCACCTAAAGGCGGAATTCGATTCTGTCCACCGACAGGTTCTTTGGAGATGCTTAGCTGTGAAGGGAATACCAAGAAAACACATTTCAACGATCAAGGCACTCTATTCGAACTCATGCAGACAGATGAGGGCTTACGGCGAGTTGTAATCTGAAGTGGTGACCACTAGTGGTGTCCTTCTAGGATGCCCATTATCTCCTTTTCTATTCAACTTCATCATAGATGTACTAATAGGCTTAACCCTAAGTGACTTCAGAGACTCAGGGATTGACTTGCTACCACCAGGCAATAATCTCGTTGACTTAGAATATGCAGACGATATAGTCCTACTAGGGGAGGACACTGACGAAACGCAGAGTCTTCTAAACACCTTGAGCTGCAATCTACGAATGTTTGGCATGCGATTCGCTCCCGCCAAATGCAAGATGATGATACAGGACTGGACTACAGCGACGCCTAGTTTAAAAATAGGAAGTGAAGTGGTAGAGCACGTTGACAGCTTCTCTTATTTGGGAAGTACCATCAGTCAATGCTAACGGGTTGATCTCTGACGAAATCTCAGTACGGATACAGGGGGCTCGTTTCGCATTTGCCAGTTTACGCCGTCTCTGGCGTAGACGAGATGTTCGACTATCGACCAAAGGGCGGGTGTGCTGCTCATCAGTCCGCTCCGTCCTCCTTTATGGTTGTGAGACCTGGCCACTGAGAGTGGAAGACATGGAAAGACTAGCTGTCTTTGATCATAGGTGCCTGCGCTCTATTTCCCGTGTAAAGTGGCATAATAAGGTGAGCAATATTGAGGTTAGGCGTGGGTCTTGTTCTTGGTAGGTGGGAGGGGAAATCAATCGACGAAGTCGTGAAGTTACCAAGACTGAGATGGTTAGGACATGTGTTACGTATGCCAAGCCATCGCCTCCCTCGACGAGCAATGTTTGCGGATATAGGGTCAGGCTGGAAGAAAGCTAGTGGCGGTCAAACAAAAACTTGGCACCAGTCAATGAAATCCACAACAGTTGGTCTAAGCTACGTAGGAAGGTGTAGACTTCCTGACTGGCTGGTTGGGGTCCTCGGGACGGTAAAAATCTATGGTTGGAAACAATTGGTGACATGGCTCAAAATCGCTCTCAGTGGCGCAGATGCATCCACTCCCTGTGACTTATGATCTCCAATGAAACTGTTTTGTTTTTCTTTATTACTCCTTTGTCTCACACCTCTGCTCACTGTTTATATTATGCTTTTCTTGTACTTTCTTCTCTTGCTTCGCGTGCTACACGGAGTGTGGCGACTTGAACTTCCTCACATTTGTGCAAAGTTCTATGTCGAAAACAGACAGACAGACGTAACACATGTCCTAACCATCTCAGTCGTTGTAACTTCACAGCCTCGTCGATTGATTTCCCCTCCTTACCTAGGACTCGACGCCTAACCTCAGTATTGCTTACTCTACTATACCACTTCACACGGGAAATAGAACGCAGGCACCTATGATCAATGACAGCCAGCTAGTCTTTTCATATCTTCTGCTCTCAATGGCCGGGTCTCACTCACAGCTATAAAGGAGAACGGATCGGACTGCTGAGCAGTACAGTCGCCTTTTGGCTGATAGCCAACCGGATATCAAGTCTACTTAGTGAGAGATGGTGTAAACTGGTATATGCGAAACTAGCCTTCTGTATCCGTGCTGAGATTTCGTCAAAGATCAATCCGTTTGCGTTTTCTGATGCAACCTCCCAAATAAGTGAAGTAGTCAACGTGCTGTACCACCTCACTGCCTATTTATAAGCTAGGAGTGAGTCAATGTAGTCCAGTCCTGTAACCTCATCATCTTACATTCGATAGAAGGAGCGAACCGCATGGCAAACATTCGTAGATTGCAACTCAAAGTGTTCATCAAAAGACTCTGCATTTTGTCAGCGTCATTACCTAGGAGGGAGGACTATATTATCTGCATATTCTAAGTCAACAAGATTATTCTCTGATGGTAACAAGTCAATCCCTGAGTCTCTGAAGTCACTTAGGGTTAATTCCGTTAGTAGAACTATGATGAAACTGAATAGAAATGGTGATAGTGGGCGTATCTACAGTCACTTTGAGGGAACTCATGACCCTACAGAGATTCGAACCCGCATCACCCTGTTTCTAGTGCAGTCAAAGACGTTACTACTGAGCTATTCGGGCTGACTGGTGATTGATCTCCTCTCGGACTTTTTTTTGGATACTCTGACGCGGGTTCGCATCTCAGAATGAGAGATATGAGTTACTTCAAGGTGACTGCAGATACACCATGCTGACTGGTGGTGAGTGCCAACTAGCACTAAACCTAGGTCAAGCAAGGCTTCTTGTGATCGATTGCCTTATCTATCTAATATCATTATTGTACTTTTTGATTTTCATCTTTGTTAATTATATATATATATATATATGCACATATTTGATGTATCAGATATCAGAAGGCAATTTTATGGTGTTGTTGTTGTTGGTGTTGTATTGCTTTTTCACATTGTGATATTTATAGCTTGACTTGACTTCTTATCAGCTTAGAGTTCATCTAAAAGTGTTGATCGATAATCTTCAATTAACAGTGAGAACAACAGTGGTTTATGCATTAATGATAAAATGCTATCATTATTTTTTATTTCGTCGGCTTCTCATTAGCTCAGCTCTGCACAGTCCAAACTCATTATTAAGTATATCTACAGAAACAATTTTAACATACTTGCACAGAGGTCATTTGTAAACAAAAATCAATCAATCAATAATATATAAATATGTATAATATTAAACACTATTCCGAACAATAATGATCATACACAATGGAAACTTTCAACATTACGTAATCAGACCAAAGAGAAATGAAAGTATCCAGTTACCAGGTTGGCAAGGAAAGATTGATATCTGCTTCTTTCTGAACGCATAAATCAGGTTTCAGGCGCTTGATGTAGATGGCTTCGGCAAAATTAAGGAGAATTGAGGTCTTTTACCTATTGACAATTTTGTGTGATCTTGCAACGTCCACCTCATGAACCGTGTCAAGTAGATGCCTGGTGATGACACAGTTAAAACCATTTGATCCCTTTATACATAGGCTTTTCAGTTTATGTTCAGAAAGTCGGAGTTATGGGTTGAAACTATGGGTACTGGGTTCCAGCCTCGTTTGGAACATCATCACTCACTGAGAAATACAGGTACATCCAGATGACGAGTCTCAAATAGGGCGAAATGTGCATCCTGGGTTCCACTACTAGTCACCATCCACCAATTAAATACTAATTAAATGCCCAGACATCGTTGAAGCATCCGCACAAGAAGCCGACATGTCAACCTGAGACCGAGCACTTCGGTCCAATCAATCGACGGGAAAATCGAAAATCCAATTTAATTATATTACCAAATTGCCTCCAGTCATTAGTTCTTAGAATCTGGAGAATGCCAAATTGCCAAGTAGTCTCTATACCTCCCTAAATGGCTGACTCACTGACTCAAATTAACTGTGTTAAAAGTTTTTATGGACTTATTCCATGTTTTCTTTGCACTCGTCACTAGCTCTTCCCCAATCTGATCTTATATCAACTAGCTAACATTGCTTGTCGAGGAAGGTGACGGTTCGTACGTGTGTCACGCATGCCTAGAGATCTCAATCGATGTTGCTTATCAACATCGTCGATTGACTTTGCCTCCTTATCTAACTTCAATATTACTCACCTTATTATACCAGCTGATAAAGGGAATAGAAGTGGGACGCTTATGATCAAAGGCAACTAGCCTTATCATATCTCCCCCTTCACCAAGGTCCCTTCTTGGTGTGGAAGTACTAATGATGATTTATATTCACTCTAGTTGGTGGTGTCATTATCCTGTGCATGTTTGACATACATGCTGTCGTTAATATTATAATTATTATCACTATTACTACAATTATTATTATTAATTCCATCTTTACATTTTCCTACATACTTCCTGAATAATTTGTCGGAGTAATTATTAATTTTCAAAGCTTCTCTTATATGCCTAACTTCCTGTCTTTGATTTTCCTTAGTACTACTTAGATTTTGTGCCCTATTAATTCAACACTTTACTAATCCTATTTTTACTGACATAGGGTGGGGTGATCAAAAATCTAGATATCGGTTTGAATGTGAGGGTTTCCTGCAGACTCTAACGTTTAACTTCCCATCTTCTTTTCTTTTTATGTTGCAATCTAACACTGAAAGCTCCCTGAGTTCCTGACTTTTTACTTCATAAGTAAATTGCATTGCCTCCACCTTTGAGTTGATGTGTTGGATAAATATGTTCATATCATGAGTCTTAAGAACAGTGAATGTGTCACCTACATATCTCCATCATATTTTTGGGGTAGATCTGAACGTTTCAATCGCTAATTTTTCTCACCTATCTATGAATATATCTACCACAACTGGGGATAAAGGTTACCTCGTGGTAACTCCCTCAGTTTTTTTTTTGTACATATTCCCTCGGAATTTAAATACTGTTGAAGTCAGGCGTAGCTGCGCTCCAAGCATTATGTCCTCAAGTGGCACTTTTAGTCTAAGTTCAAGTTAGTTCTTGGTCAGAAATCATTTTGAAAAATAATAGATTGTTATCCAGAATGTAATAAAACTGTTTCACTTTACTATTTATCTAATAAGCAAAAATGATAAGTAATTGCAAAATATTACGCAATCAGTATGAGAAATAAGATCTGGATTTTCAAATCCATTGCGACGTCAATGGTACTATAGGAATCAGAGACGGCGCGTAATCAAGAGCACTTCATACAAACTACAGATTCTCATCAACAGCTGTCTTCGCTCAACACTTCGCCCAGGATCAGATGCCCGGCCAGAAGAGATCAGCAATAATCAGGGTCTGTGGTAGGGAATCAACCCAGCACGAACCAATTGTGTAAGTAGTATGCAAGAAGAAAAAGAGGTAGACTGGCTGGCCATACTCTAAGAAAACAAACCATCATCAAGTGACATCACTCACAATGCAGGTCATCACTTGAATGGAAGGTGAATTGGAATCGGCGAGTTAGTTGTCAGTGCGAGGGTGACATGGAGAAGGCGATGGTACGAAGAGGTAGAGTATAATTCCATTATGGGTAAAATTTATTTTGATAATGTCTCACAGTGTTGTTGCTCATAATAATACCTTGATATGATACACGCAATATATAATAAATAAATACAGAACTAAGGGAGCATAACTCCATAGTAAGTGGAATAAATATAATCAGAAGCAACTGCGGCTCGTCATATAATTACTCCAGTGTGTATGTGTCAGTTTACCAGCTTTAGTCAAGCTATGTACACAGAAACAATTTGACTTCAACGAAAATATCTGCAGATAGGAAGACAGAATTGACATGGGATTTTCTCTTAGCCAGTTAGACAAACGGGATCTTAAAATCAACAATAGACAAATTACTACAGTGCAAGAATCATGTTTGATGACACTTTTATAGTTTATCATGATAATTGAGATTTAAATTCTATATTGTAAGAATTTAATCATTTATATCCTTCATATGAATTCACTGGCAAAGTAGGAAATGAATCAAAGATTCTACTTTTGGATGTAGTATTGGTAAGAAGAGTTAATAGGACTTTCAAAAGATCTGTCATCAGAAAACCGTGCTGAATTGGTCCACTGACAAGCTTTTATATTTGGATACCTGTGAGTCAAAAACCAGCTCTCATCGTCCATCTGACCACCCTATCAGAAGAATTTTTGGCGCTGACTACTTAGAAGAATAAATCCTATCTCCCGAAGATATCTTGCCTCAGAATGGATACCCCGCACGTTTCTTGGAGAAGAACATGAAATCGAAGCTAATAAAAGAAGATATCATTTCAGTGCCAAAAAAGACTCAGTTTGAATTTAGACTTCAAGATAGGACCTAGCTGTAGATATTCTTAAGATGAGAATCTCTAATTCCCTGAAGAGGACCTATCCTGAAGAAGCACTAGGAGTTATATTCTCTATCCGCTCACCGCTTATAGGCAAAGTGAAGGACAAACGTTCACATATGATCACTCCAGGATGAATATATCAGTTCACCTGCTCATTGTTGAGCTAGGTACTTGGGTCATTCTATGCATGTCCTACCAAAATGTGTTAGATGACATTACCCAGCATAACTGGAAAGAGGAGATAATAGTTAAGTTAGAAGCGCTATAAGTGAACACCTTGTCGATGCCTGTCACAGTATCTCAACTGACACATTATTCAGACTTGTTTACGAAATGAACAAAAATCTACCAAAGGCAGCAGGTTTCCAACAGCTTTGTACTATAGAAGTTCTCCTCATATGTACCGAAAAGTCCGAGGCTTGTGTTCAAAAGAAACTAGCCCAACGTCTACAACTACCATGGATCTAGTTTCTTCTGACTCTTCAGAATTTGATTTGCGTTATTACATTAACTTCATTCTTCCCATTATTTATTGTATTTCATCATGTTTCCATGCTCATGCCTTTCACACGTGTCATCAAAAAATTATTTAACATTGTTCTCTATGGTTCGCTATATATCGACAAGGTTTCCAAGATAGTGCCCTAAATAATTATTTTTCTATCCATCCATCTACCTATCTATCTATCTATCATCTATCTATCTATCTATCTATCTATCTATCTATCTATCTATCTATCTATCTATCTATCTATCTATCTATCTATCTATCTATCTATCTATCTATCTATCTATCTATCTATCTATCTATCTATCTATCTATCTATCTATCTATCTATCTATCTATCTATCTATCTATCTATCTATCTATCTATCTATCTATCTATCTATCTATCTATCTATCTATCTATCTATCTATCTATCTATCTATCTATCTATCTATCTATCTATCTATCTATCTATCTATCTATCTATCTATCTATCTATCTATCTATCTATCTATCTATCTATCTATCTATCTATCTATCTATCTATCTATCTATCTATCTATCTATCTATCTATCTATCTATCTATCTATCTATCTATCTATCTATCTATCTATCTATCTATCTATCTATCTATCTATCTATCTATCTATCTATCTATCTATCTATCTATCTATCTATCTATCTATCTATCTATCTATCTATCTATCTATCTATCTATCTATCTATCTATCTATCTATCTATCTATCTATCTATCTATCTATCTATCTATCTATCTATCTATCTATCTATCTATCTATCTATCTATCTATCTATCTATCTATCTATCTATCTATCTATCTATCTATCTATCTATCTATCTATCTATCTATCTATCTATCTATCTATCTATCTATCTATCTATCTATCTATCTATCTATCTATCTATCTATCTATCTATCTATCTATCTATCTATCTATCTATCTATCTATCTATCTATCTATCTATCTATCTATCTATCTATCTATCTATCTATCTATCTATCTATCTATCTATCTATCTATCTATCTATCTATCTATCTATCTATCTATCTATCTATCTATCTATCTATCTATCTATCTATCTATCTATCTATCTATCTATCTATCTATCTATCTATCTATCTATCTATCTATCTATCTATCTATCTATCTATCTATCTATCTATCTATCTATCTATCTATCATCTATCTATCTATCTATCTATCTATCTATCTATCTATCTATCTATCTATCTATCTATCTATCTATCTATCTATCTATCTATCTATCTATCTATCTATCTATCTATCTATCTATCTATCTATCTATCTATCTATCTATCTATCTATCTATCTATCTATCTATCTATCTATCTATCTATCTATCTATCTATCTATCTATCTATCTATCTATCTATCTATCTATCTATCTATCTATCTATCTATCTATCTATCTATC